>CM014737.1:56734367-57133571 GCA_004329165.1 Spatholobus suberectus | reverse complement strand
GTGTCGACTTCTTGATCGATCTCCAAGGTCTTTGCTAAGGTTCGTTGTAGGCGGCACCTCACACGTGGTTGGGAATGGTCATTCTCATTCTCACACAAAAGCATTCTCAAAATATTTAGGATCCGTTAACATCATGTGTCAAAGTTAGTCGAATATATCAATAACTTTTTATAGAACACAAATTTAATTAATTCACTCATTGAATTTGATGTTCTTATTAATTAGATTAAGTAAACAAAATTTTATACAGTTTTAAATTATTTAGTAATTTTCACATCACTTTATTTTAACATATAATATGATATTAAAATATGCAAATATTCATTGTTTGATAACATATGTAGAAAAGTCTAAATTATGTTAAATTTGATATAAATGATCATGAAGATAATCACATAAAATATTCTATTGAATTCACAATATTTGATTTAAAAATATAGTTTATTTATAATAATACAATTTATCAAGTAGTAGTTAATAAAAATAAAAGTAGATTGTGATTCTAGCAACGTTTATCTATATATGAGTTAATCTAATAGTTATCTTGTGAAGATACTCAACAAAGGACAAAAGTAAATTTATGACGCAATTTATGAATCATATGGGTTATGAACGAAAATAAAATGTATTAGATGTTTAAATTTTATGATCATAATATTTATCTTGATAATAGTGATAAAAAAATAAAAAAAAATGTAAAAACGAATATTTTCTTAATTAAATGTTTAAAAATTGTTCAAAAAACATTTCAAGATTCATTTGTGCATTGCATAGGATAAATATTATTTTTAAATATATAATAGTATTATAATTTAAATTATAATAAATAAATATATTGAATATATATATATTTAAATTTATAATAAACAATTTAAACTATGATATGAAGTTATTTTTAATTATTGATATTTTTTTAAAATTTGTTAAAATTAATTTAAAATAAAGATAAAAGAGTAAATTGAGAGTGATAGAAAATTCAGAAAATTAAGTATACAATAGGAGTATACTGATCAAAAATACAAATAGGAGGGTAATTTGTGAACATCTAATTTCGTCTGGATAATTAAATAAATACAAAAAATTAAAAAAATAAAATTAAAAGAAAAATATAAAAAGTAAAAATATAAAAATCAAAGTATAAATAAATAAAAAAAAAAAATAATAAAGAAAATAAAAAAAATGAAAAAAGAAAATATAGAAAAATTATTGCAACAGTTTTTGAAATTTAAATGAAAAAATCTGAAAGCATAACTAACAACCCACATATTTCACTCCAGCACAAATCGCACACTAACCACACATTTCACTCACGTCACATTCACGCGCATAGTAGCAGCACCCAACACTCTCTTTCTTAAAAGGCATTCATCCACTAACAACCAAAAAAAGCATTATCTCTCTCTCGTAACAATCTCCCCTACACACGAATAAAAATCCCTCTCACTCTTGCTTATGTCTTGGACCCATCAATAACAAATTGAGAACACTCATTCTCACACCTCACCATCCTCGGCCCAACCTCATCCTTTCCTCATTCTGATTCTCTCATTCAAAAAACCATGGCAACTTTTGCTTTTAAGCCACCATGAGTAAGCCAACAAAGCCACCGAACCAGCTCTGCGTTTAGCCACCCCTTATCCCCACGCACCAAGGAGCATTATCGAATAAATCACCATAATCACCTTCGTAACTCAGCTTGTATTCTCTAACTACTGCGTTTCGTTATTACCTTTTCGTATAGCTCTAGCTTTTGGTATTATGTTTGGTGTTCAGTTTGCTTGCTATCCATTTTCATCATGTTATAATAAGCTTCGTGGTATAATCTTACGATTTTGTGCCTCATTATCCATTTAATTGACTTTCATTCGAGTGCTTGTGTTTTATTAATCGCATGTTGGTTTTGGTTCACTGCATTAATTATTTATTCTCAGGTTCAGATTGGTTCAATTTCATCTTTATTGATATGTTGGTTTGTCATCATATGAGTGTCTTAGTATAAGACCGTGTGCTGCATTTTTGTTTTGGGGCCATCTTTGTGTGAATCTCGGCTTGTCATACTCTTGGATCTGTGCTATGCATCACATGTAGTCGTGCAGTAAAGGAATCTCGTGAATTCAGGAAATAATTTTGGGCCTGCTTTCATTTTTTTTTTCATCTGTTTTGAGCTTATAATTTTGAGTTCTTGCCTAAAGCCAAAAAAAGTTAACTCAGGTTCTTTTATTTCTGATTTCTATGTTGGTTTAGTTAGATAATAAAATTCTATAAAGGTGGAATCAAAAAGTCAGACGAAAATAAGCTTCTAAATTTTTTTTGTTGCTACAAGAATACAATTAGTTTTCTCACTTTTATCTTATCCCCTATTTCTTTCGGTCTTATTAGGATCAATAATGTTTCCTATTCACTTTATCCAAGGTTTTCATGTGACTCCTTTTTTCTTTTTTTTTTTCCGTATGGGTTTGGCAATTGGCATGAAATAAAATCCAAATAAAAAAAAAAAAGTGTTGATGTAATAGTTTTCCTTTTTTTTTTTTTCTTATCACATTTCTTTAATTTGAAGCAAAAGTTATTTTCTGAAAAAATAAGATAAAAAATAAACAATGTAATAAAATTAGCAATCCCTTGTGTTTCTCTCGAGGTTCGCATTTCCTTTTTCTAATAAGAATTAGTTTAGAATTTAATTTCTAAATCAAAATTAATACACTTTTTAAAAAAAAAAAAAAAATTTAATAAAATTTAAATATGACTACTTGGAAATACTTCCTATATGGTCATTTAATAAATTTGACACATCTGAGTAATACAACTTGGTGACGTCAAATTTAGCGATTTAAAAATAAATCAAAATAAAATAATCAAACTTGATAATGGCCATCATGAATGCACCCCTATTTTGGACATTATTAAAGTTTTAAAATATTTCATGATAACCATTTTAGATACTTCTTATTTGGTTATCATTAAAATATTTAAAATATTAATTAAACTAATTTTTTAAGATATTAGTTTTATTTAATAAAAAAGAATTGAATGATAGTCATTTCGGATGCAATTCCTGTTTAACTATTATGAATTCCTTAAAAGGTGACGATAATCATTTTGGATGCACTTCTTATTTGGTTATTGTGTGAGCCTTCTTTTTTTTAATAAAAATAATTAAATTAAAAAAAATCAACCAACAAAACGTAAGAGCAGGGACACACTTCCGTCGATCTCAAAAATAATAAAATTAATTTTTTTTCAAAAATAAGTAAAATACGTTGACTTGCAATCCATATATAGAAACTCAAATGAAAAGTTACACTTGTAAGTCTAATATGTTTGTAAACAATATAAGTTATCAATAGGAGTAATTTGGATTGACGAATTGAAGTTTTTTTTAATATTAATTCCATGTAGAGTTAAAAACTAGGTTGAAGTTACAGGTGATTAGTCAAAAGAGCTAGAATGATATAAGAATTAAGGAATTGTTGTTTAATCAAAAGACAATATTATCAAGACGACATATATCTATTCATATGCAATCAAACATCAAATATATCTCAGACACATGCTTCTCCTCATCATAGCAACTACAAACTTCTATTACATATATGTAATCAAGTGCTTAGACCATATTACATAAATTTTCTATTAAAGAATTTCCTTATCTCAAAAAAGTCAACATTGCATAAAAAAGCTAATGCTTATGTGGCAAAAGAAAGGTCTCACACATGCAAGCAATACAGATGGCCTTGGTTCTTGTTTCTATTCTTTTCTTTTTTAAAATTAAAAGTGCTTTCCTTAATTTAGGATAATTTCCTTAGCATGTTTATTCAGTAAATTTGTATATAAGTTGTTTTATGTTTGACTTAAGGAACATTATTCGGTGAGATAAAGCATCATTTGATTATTGCCTATGTTTATAGAATATTTAGTTATGTGTGGATGGATCATAGTCTTTATCGTGCTTTGGGTAGATATAAGAAATAAATAACAAATGCAAAACTACCTGTCAAGCCTCTTGCTATAGTACATTTTTTTTTTCCAAGAGAAATGAGATCTAATTAAACATATTAATTGCTTATTAATGCAGCTGGTTATTTTCACATAATAATCATATGATGAAGCTTATTGTTGAGATAAGCAAGAAGGCCTATATGTTGACTTTGGGAAGACTAAACCCAGCTACACTTGGTAGTGTTGTTCCCTACAAATAAAACTGTAAGTGGTTTAAATATCTTACAATCTTGATTACGTTTCAGGATTCTGTCAATTTTGATATCCGTTCCTATAATTCAACCATATTTAGTTGAGGAAACTTTTTGCAAAATTAAGTTAAACATTTGCTTTGCAGAATATTAAATTTGCTTACATATAATGTGAATAGAGTTTTTTTTTTAAATGTCAAGATGGTATGGATTGCTACACTGGTTGATCACTTGATTGAAGATATGTACATATAATTTATAGAAAATAAAGATATTAATTTGGAGAGGGTAAAATGTTATATTTAAAATTAATAAGGTCAGAATTTTGAAGAAAAAAAAGTGCAATTCCTAACTTATAAGTTAGGTACAATTTCTACTAACTTATTATTTTAGTAATTTTTAAAAAAGTTCTTTAACTGAACTTCTCTAATAATTTATTTTTAGTCAAATAAGTTAGTTTACTAATTTATAAATATAAACTATCTCATTGTCTTGTCAAATACACATATGATTGATTTGACAATTTATTGACGACCATTATAAAGGTATTAATTAAAAATAATAAATAATATTTTATTAAAATTCACAATGAGAGTGTGTTAATAATATTAAATTTGAGAAAACTACCACTTTATTAATACATGAAATTGTGAGACGTTGTGATAGAAGTCATTGAAATTAGGTAAATATTAAATAAATTCTTGAAGTTGAAATTACTATTATTTTTGTCCGTATATGTACAATTTACTTTTATTATAGTCTTTAAATTTTATAACTTACTATCCTTATAGTTCCTAATGAAGCTAACGGCAAGAATTAACGTGACTAACGGATTTCAATTTCAAGGATATGACATTTTTCTAATTTCAGGAACTACTATGATGACGCTCCACAATTCAAGGACTTAAATAGTATTTACTCTATTAAATTTATAAAATTTCATAATTTTTTAATATTATTATTAATAACATTTTTTGTTTTTATTATTATTACATGGGAACCAAATATTAACGTTGAAGTTGAAGACACTCATTCAACCCAAGACATAAAACATTTTAAGATCAAATGCATTTCAAGTATAAAAATTAATAAAATTAATTTAAGCCATAAATATAATTGACATTTAAATCAAAATTAATTTAGACTTTATACTTGTGCTGGAATATGTGTGCCTTTTATTAAAAATATGTAGATTTTTTTTTATTTACTTTAAAACAAACAAAGACAAAAGTATATTGTAAAAGCTTCGGCCGTAGAAGATTAACAGCGAGTTCAAATAAAACGTCAAGTTCGTTGCCGGCCCACGTACGTGCGCAAATCAATCGAGCGGTGTGAAAGTTAATCAACGTGTGTGAACAGAAATTAATTGAGCGATTTTTATTTTTTTTTGAGAAATAGGCTGGAAACCAAATTAAGGAGAGACTGACAGGTGCAAATAGAATAGATAACACAAACGACGATTTTTTTTTTGTTGTAGAAGAATCAACGCAAAACCTGCTTCGTTGAATGTTTCCCATTTCCTGTTGTTAATTTGCTTTGAACTCACGTAATATATATGTATGAAGTGATGGGAGTTACCAGCAACCACTCACACAGTGTTCTCGTTTTCCGAGCCATGGTTTCACAACCTTCAATTGTTCTTCTGGTGTTGCTATATGCAACCACGTTCCACATAGGTGCGTGTGGTACCAATTTTGCAGCCTCGTTGCAACAAAAAGGATCGATCTGCACTGTAGACATTCAAAGGTGGTATTGTGAACCATTCCATCATGCTCCCCTCTTGGTCCAGTGAAGAAGATTGCTGTGCATGGAAAGGAGTCCACTGTGACAACACCACAGGCAGAGTCACAAGACTTGATCTAAAGCTACAATACTTGGAAGGTGAAATCAACCTATCTTTGTTTCAAATTGATTTTTGAACCATTTGGACTTAAGCTTGAATGACTTTACAAGTTTAAGTGCACCTTCTGATACACATGCTAGCTTCTCTAATGTTCAGTTTCTTGACTTATCCTTTAATGAAGATCTTCATTTGGATAATCTCCATTGGCTTTCTCAACTTTCTTCCTTGAAATATCTCAACCTTAGTGAAATCAATCTTCAAAATGAAACCAACTGGCTTCAGTCCATGCATTGCATCCATCACTGGTAGAGCTAAGATTGGCAAGTTGTCGTCTTACCAATATCAGTCCATCCATGAAGTATGCCAATTTTTCTGCACTTGTAACTATTGACCTCTCTGGGAACCATTTTTTTCTCAGAATTGCCTTATTGGCTGTTCAATCTCACCAGTATCTCCAATATTGACCTTAGCTTCAATCTTCTACAAGGTCCAATACCAAAGAGCTTGTTGAGCCTTCGAACCTTAAATCTTTAAGGCTGAATGACAATGAAATCAATGGATCCATCCCAGAATGGCTAGGCCAACATGAACAATTGCAATATCTTGGTTTATCTGAGAACATGTTTCATGGTTCAATCCCTTCATCAATAGGAAATCTCTCATCCTTGGTTGACTTAAGCATCAGCTCTAGTTTATTGAGTGGTAATCTTCCAACCAGCCTTGGACAGCTCCTTAATTTAAAAAGTTTGTCCATTGGAGGTGAATCCTTGTCAGGTGTTCTATATGAAAACCATTTTTCCAATCTCTCTAATTTAGAAGCACTGGTGTTGAGTGCTCCTATTGCATTTGACTTGGCTTCTCACTGGATTCCTCCTTTCCAGTTGAGGGCATAATTTTGAGCAATGCAAATCTAGGTCCCAAGTTTCCAGAATGGATATATTCACAACAGTCACTAGTATATCTCGAGGTTCCTAACTCAAGTATCTCATCCGTAAATGGTGACATATTTTGGAGGTTTGTAGCTAATATTACACAGCTCAACCTGTCCAGGAACACCATCAGTGCAGACTTAACAAACATCACACTAAACTCTGAGCTCATATTTATGGACCATAATAATTTCACAGGAGGGCTCCGCATATATCAGCAAATGTTATCTATTTGGACTTGTCCCACAATTCCTTCTTTGGACCCATTTCCCCTTTGTTCTGCCATAAGTTGGGTAGGGTAAATAGTTTGGACTATATGGACATATCATTCAATCTTTTAACTGGAGGAATTCCTGATTGTTGGGAGTATTGGAAAGGTTTGTCTTTCCTTTTCATGGGTAGTAACGTGCTGACCGGTGAAGTCCCTCCATCAATGGCCTCATTTATTGATCTCATATACTGGATTTGAGTAACAACAGCTTGTCTGGCAATTTTTCATTGGACCTATCAAACGTAAAAAACTTGGAATTCATCAATCTCAAAGAGAACAATTTTTCGGGAACTGTACCAACAAAGATGCCACATGGTATGGAAGTGATGCTATTGGGATCTAATCAATTTGAAGGCAACATTCCACCCCAGCTATGCAATCTCTCTTCACTGGTTCAGTTGGACCTTTTCCAAAACAAACTTTCAGGACCTATTCCTCCATGCATCAGTGACATTCCTAGCTTGGGTGGAGCACAAACAACAATTCACTACCCATTTCAGATCAATTTGTACACCAAAGGCCAACGGTTAGAGTTTAGAGACTATGGATTGCTGAGAAAACTTGACCTTTCATGGAACAACTTATCAGGGGAAATTCCTCCACAGTTTTCAGTCTTGTTCAATTGCATACCTTGAACTTGTCTAGAAATCATTTACAGGAAAGATATCAAGGGAGATTGGGAGCATGAAGAACTTGGAATCTCTTGATCTATCCAGCAATAAACTTAATGGGGAAATTCCTGTTTCCATTTCCTCTTTGTCTTTCTTGAGCTTCTTGAATTTGTCATACAACGATTTCAGTGGACAAATCCCACTTGGGACTCAGCTTCAGACTTCGATGCTTCAAGCTTTGCTGGGAATCCTAGACTTTGTGGAGCTCCTCTACCTATTAACTGCACTGAAGATAGTGGTAATGTTGATGTGTCAACGCAACATGGAGGAAGCAATGATGATGCCTTTGAAACTAAGTCACTGTACCTTGGGATGGGTGGTGGGTTTTGCAGTGGGTTTCTGGGGCTTTGTGGTTCTCTATTCCTAAACAGGACATGGAGGCACGTGTATTTTCGGTTCCTTAATTATGTTGCAGACCAACTTCATGTGTTTGTGGCTGTCAAGTTCAACAGCTTTAGTGGCACAACAGGAAGTTCCAACTGAGGTAAGTGAAAGTTGATATCTGCTCTTAGTTCATAACTTTATCGGGATATTTATAGCTTCTATTCTTGTACCATAACCATAGTGCATGAACATCAATTTAATATGGGGAGATAAAGTCTTAATTTGTGCTATGAACTATTTTCAGCTTCTTTTCACTAATATACATTTATTTGGACTCTCGAAGAATGGCTTTGCGGATACAATTCACACTTCTATAGTTGCTAAGATCGTAACCAATTGGTTTTTGGAGTTTTTTTTTTTTTTTTTGCCAAAAGATTATGCCATGTCTTAATTTATTTCTCAGTTTCCTGAAAACCAGAAATTCGATGCATATTTCTATTCTTTGTCTCTATAAAATTACTGACAATATTCAATTATTATTGACAATATTCAATTACATATTTACTAGATTTTAAACCTATAACTTGCACAGGCTTGTTTAAATTATATATTTTTTATATTTATATTTTTTATTCTTTTAAAAATATATGTACATAAATAAAATTATTAATTTTTAATTAAAATATTTAATAGTAAATTAAATATAATTACATTAAAATTGAAGAAGATGATTAATTATATTTTTAATTGAGCAGTTGTTGTGTTCAAAAATATTAAGCCTATTAAAATTTACTATGATTGTTCTTTCTTGAAGTAATGAAAGTGCTGCAATACTTATATAAAATGCATAAGTTCAAAATGAATGTAAGCATAATAAAATATGAATATATAAATATTTAAATTTGAGAGTTCATTTTTGTTATTGTGGATATTATGTTAACACTTACTTGATTTTTGTGTGTTTATAATTAAAATTTTTAGATGTATTTATTGTTAAAATTAAAATTTATTTTAAATTTGTTGAAATAGTATGATTTTTATTAAATATATATAGTTGATAATTTTTTAAATGGTTTTTTTAATTATTTAAGTTATTAATTTTAATTATGTGATATTGTTAAAATTTTGAGTTGTTAATCTAAATGCAACATAAACTGAATACTCTCAATTAGTGTAATGAGATTTGTCTATTATTATTATTGTTGTTGTTGTTGTTGTTGTAATTTTTGTTATTATTGTTGTTGTTATTGTTTATTATTATTATTATATTATCAGTGTTGATATTATTATTATCGTTGTTGTTATTCAATTTTAATTTCATTACCTACTACTTTTTAAAGTTATTTATCTATAAAAATTATTATATATTTCAGACTTATATCTTATAATTTAACTATTATAAGGATTATTTATCTATAAAATTAGTATTTATGTGTTACTAATTTTTTTAATATTATTACATACTACTTTTCATATATTACTATTTTTTCTCATTCTAGGTAAATTTAGAAAGACAATGCTATTCATAATAATAATTACACTATTATTGTATACTTTACAACTATTTTATATTTATGATATATATGGGTATTATTATTATTTAAGGTTTGAATTTATAAAAATAATAATCATAATGTCTTATAATTGACCGTTATAATAAACTTCATTATTATATTTAATTATTATTATTATTTGTATATTAATTATATATTAAATTTAACCAGTGTTGTAAATTAGGTACTATTTAATTAATCAATTTAATGTACTATTTACCATAATTTACCTAAAAAATACATGTAATGCTTTGCATCAATTTAATAGCCATTTTCAAAATATTATATATAGGTGAGGAAAAAATTATGAAATACAATTAAGTAAACGTACTACTACTATTACTATTTGTTGTTGTTGTTATTATTATTATTATTCAGGATTAAAGCTATAAGAATAAAACATTATAATGTTTAAAATTGACCCTTACAAATTTGAAAGGAGTCTATTTATGATTATTGTTATTATTATTAATTTTTAATTATCAAAATTGTGTAATTGTATTTTTATTAATGTAATAAATTTAATTCTTTATTAAAAGTAAACCTTGTAGAGATAGACAAATATTATAGTCTATAATTAATTTATTTATGAAAACAATTTATTATTTTTTATATCATAATTTATTTGGAACAATTAATAAACATCAAAGTATATAATAAACTATATAATAACATGTATAAACATATAATTAGGCAATTGAATTAAGTAGAAAAAATTAAAATAATTAATTAGATAATTTAACTATATAAAATTCATTAAATTATGTTAGGTGAATTATATAAAAAATATAATAAAAAAATAATGACTAAGCGGTAAAGTTGTAACAATAATATGTCCTTTTATGTCTTGTTAAACAAAAAAAATATAAGTTGAAGATATAAAGTAAAATAAGATTATTAATTTTTTTGTTGCTAAAAATGAGAAAGGACTAAACATATATACATTATTTATAATGTAATAGTAATTGGAAAAATATAAGAACATATATGAAAATCATGAACAATAATAATCAAACATAAATAACATAACAATAAAATGAGAAAAGAAAAAAAAAGAAAAGAAATACACAAAGATGATATCCGTAAAAAGAACAAAAGAAATAATAAAAAATACAGAGTAAGATGATGTATCTAATATTGGTTCTCAATTCCCACTTCTCATCCTTCGCCAAATTCATTGAATGATGAACTGTAAGAACTTTTTCTCTTAATTAAGACATATTAAGCAAAATTCTCTTTCTATCAAACTGCAAAAGCAAAATGAAAGAAAGAAAGTGCAAAGCTAAGAAAAGACAGATAAAGAAATGAAAAGACAAAGAACGAAAGAATATACCTGCTAGTCGACCATAAACCTCAGTGAAAGAATATATAAGAAAAAAAGGCACAATAATGATTTAAGCATTTTTTCAATTTTACGAAACTGAATCAAAGGATTAATTAGACTTGAAATGGTACATTGGACTTTACAAAAAGTTAATTATCTATTAAAGAAGAAACGATAACCTTTCAGTTTATTTTTAACTTTAATTTTTAAAACCCCACTCACTAAAAATAGTTTTTTTATAATTTTAATTTAATATAAAGTTTGGAAGACTAACATAACTAGATTAAATGAAAAAAATTGAAATGGCTTATATACCTCTAGTTTAGGCAGAAAAATTGCTCTAACAACCTTTCTTTGTTGGAACCAAAGACGTATGAAGCGTCTAATCCTTCAAAGTTTTGAAGATAACAAACTTATTGAAATTTAAGTCTCTGTCTTAAACTAACAAATTACAGTGTCCAATACCGTGGCGTCCAATGTGTTAGTCTTAACAGCGTCCAATACTTGCATATGAGGACCATTCGAGAGTAAGTCTCCTTTCATGGATTGAGTCTTAAGCTTAGACGCTAGTATTAGATTCATCCAGACGTGAGCTATTAAATGACTAAGTTTTTTATACTCGTCCAATCTATACGCTTCTTTTATACATATGTAAGACTCGAGACTAATACCTTACCATTTTAAGATCCAACGTTCAAATATTTCAAGTATTAAATGGTAGACAAAAACATTCTAGTGCAAAAGTGCAACAATACAATAAAAGGAAGTCAACTTATCGAGCTGCCAAGCCAAAAGAAGAATATTTAGAAAAGTAAATCGCTAACACAGTCCTGCACCTTCTGTTTTCAAGATCAAAAGTTACCTTTTTGACCTGCTTGAAAGCTCGATAAGTGCGCCTCTTTCTTGAAGACTGAAGCTAAGTCATCTTCAACGGCTCTTTTTTCGCTGAAGACTATAAATACCAAGAAGAAGAAGAAGAAGAATACATAGTGGAATCAAGTGAAGAGCATACAGACACTGACTGTGGGACATTTTGCAAAGAACACATTAATTTCTTGATTCACTGAACGATAGTTGAATATTCTCTGAAACAATTTTGTTCTATGCTTAATCTTTTATATCCTCACTTTGTGAGTTGAATTTTGTTGTTAACAACTGTATTTGTTGTGAAAGCCTGGAGAGGCTTAGTAAAAAAAGAATACTTAGGCTGTTAAGTAATCTGGGGTGATTGTATTGTAAAGCCTGAAGAAGTCGTGAAAAATACTTGTAATCTAAGGTTGGTTAGTATATGCCTTTTGGGTGAAGGAACTGGACGTAGCTCAAAATTGAGTGAACCAGTATAAAATCTCTGTGTTCTTGTTCTTCCTTATCCTTTTTGCTCAAATCGTTTTCGAAGCTATTTTTAAAGTGAAAAGTTTTTTAAACGCATAATTCAACCTCCCTTCTTATGCGACTCTTGCTCGTTCATTCTTTTAGATATATAAAGAGAAAGATTATATTAATACTTATGCTCAAATTTATTTTATTTTTTTAATTGATTGCTTTAAAACCATGTTTTATGAATAATAATAATTAAAGTTAAAGATTTAATACACACATAGTTAAATTAAAAATAATTATTTTAAATAATAATTATGGATAAAAATTAAGAATAAATTATCATTATGAGTCTATTTTATTTTCAATTTGGTTACTTTATAATGTTTACGAACAATAATAATTAAAAAGAATTTTTTAGATATTTAATTAAATTTAAAACAATTAATAATAATTTATTTAAAATAATAGTTAAGGATAGAAATTAAGAGACAAGTTATTTTATATATTTATCAATATATATATATATATATATATATACATTACTCTCTTTTAAATAATACTTTATAAACTAATTTTTCAAATGATAATATATATAAGAAATTTTAAAGTATATATCTATATTAAATTTAGGAATAAATACTTTTTATTTAATAATTACTTTTTAAATGTATAAATTAAGCATTAAGTAATATTTAATAACATTAAATATCATATTAATGCTTAGGTTCAAGTCCATTTTACTATATAGATTGGTTACTGTATAATATATTTTATGAACAATAATAATTAAAAAAATATTTTTTAAATATTTAGTTAAATTTGGAATGATTCATATAATTTATTAAAATAATAGTTAAGGGTAGAATATAAGAGATAATTATTATTATTATTATATTGTTGTTGTTGTTGTTGTTGTGTGTGTGTGTGTGTGTGTATAATTTTAATATATATTTACATATTTATAAAATTTAACTACATATTTACAAAATTATTAGTTTTAAAATATATCTAACTTTTATAATCATATAATATTTATGTTATTAATATACTATTATATATCTAACTTTTTTTTTTTATCATCTTTGGTTTTGTTTTAAATTTAACTACATATATATAAATCATTAGGTTTGAAATTATATAACCTTTTTTTAATAATATAATATTTAATATTATTATTATAGTATTATATATTTAAGTTTTATCCATAAAATCTTTATTTTTAATTATATTGTTTCAAAATATATTTTAAAGCAACTAAATTAAAAAATAAATAGATTTATGTAATATATAATAATTTATTTTTTAATTTATAATCCTTAATTATTTTAAAATAAAATATTATATATATCTAACTTTTCTTTATCATCTTTTGGTTTTGTTTTAAATTTAACTACATATTTATAAAATCATTAGGTTTGAAAATATATAACCTTTTTTAATAATATAATATTTAATGTGATTATTATAGTATTTATATATTTAAATTTATCCATAAAATCTTTATTTTAATTATTATTGTTCAAAATTATATTTTAAAGTAACTAAATTGAAAAATAAAATAGACTTATGTATATACATAATAATTTATTTTTTAATTTATATCCTAATTATTAATTAAAATAAACTATTATGAATCATTTTAAATTAACTACGTTTAATAAAATCATTAGTTTTAAAATATCTCTAAATTTTTATAATATTATAATATTTAATGTTTTTATTATGTTCTAAGAAAAAATATTATTGTTATAGTATTTATATATCTAACTTTTTTTATCGTCTTTTTGTTTTGAAATATATATGTTAACATAAAGTTATCAAATTTGTATAATAAAATAATAAATAGTATTAGTGGGAGCAATTAAATTCTTCATTAAACACATTTTATGTATGTTAAATTTGATTAGATCCAACAGCTATTATCATATTCAAGCTACAATTTGTGGTAGAGATTTGTTCAAGTCTCTTTTACATATATACTAGATTTTAGACCCATGCGTTGCACGGGTTTGTTGAAGTTGAGCGATTAATCTCATACTATACTATCAATATTGTGACCGTAAAAAAGAATAATAAGTCAAGTTTAAGTTTGAGCTTGATTGCACATGTAAATAAAATAAATATTCATATATATATTTGGTGTAATTACATTGTGGAAGATTATTATATACTACATTGTTAGTGTAATATGAATAATTCTCATCCTGCTCAATAATAAGAATTTTCAATCCCTTTGGTGAAGTCACTTTTGATAATGCAACATATAATTGTCCATGACTAAAGACAAGTTTTGGCAAATACAATCCCTCGTAATTCAACGATTGACATTGGCTTTTATTTATTGCCATTGCATAACATACCTTTATTGGGAATTGCTTCCTATGCAAGACAAAAGGCCACTTTGTGAGGACTATTTGTGGAATAAGTATTTTGGCACCAATGTTACTTCTTGTTATTATTTTTGCCTCTACTATCCAATGTACTAAATCTTGTGGTTTGTGATACTTATAAAGGTGTTTCTTGCAATAAAATATTAATGAGAATTGATTAATATGTTTAACGTTACAAACACGAATAAAATATAGTTTATAGTATAAAATATAAATAGGATAATATTTTTTTAAATATTAACGTAGGATAACGAATGATTCTATAATTCTAATTAACTTTTTCTTAAATACGAACGTAGGATAATGTGGTTTGTATAATGTTTAAAAAAAGTTGGTTTAAATATTATTAAATATTTGATATAAATAGGAACCATATTATGTATATAAATAAGATAATTAAATAGGACCTCTTGTGTTACCTAATTGAAAGTTTCATCATTAATTCTAATAATATAAATAGGATAATTGAATAAATACATATTTTAATCTCGTCATAGAAAAAAAAAAGACCATATTCTTATTATTAAATATAAATAGGATAATTAAAAATTCCTTTCACTTTTAGATAATGTAAGGTTCGTTTCAGTTTTTAATATTATTAAATATAAATAGGTTAGTTAATCTAATTAAGTCTGATCAACAGATATGAATGAATCTGATTTGAAATATATATTATTAAAATAAATTATAATGATCAAATTGAATAAAGATATAATTAATTATCTATATAAATAGGATAATTAAATAGGACCTCGTGCGTTGCCTAATTGAAAGGTTCATTAATTCTGATAATATAAATAGGATAATTGAAAAATATATATATTTTAATCTCATCATAGGAAATGTGAATAGGGTAATTATTATTAAATATTCTTATTATTAAATATGAATAGGGTAATTAAATACCCTTTTCACTTTTAGATAATGAAAGGTATGTTTTTGTTTTTAATATGATTAATGTGAGCAATTTAATTTGTCATTAAATATAAATAGGTTCGGTTAGATCTTATTAACTTAGATCAACGGCTATGGAGGAATCTGATTTCAAAATATATATTATTAACTTAATTATAATTATAAAACTGTATAATAAATATCATTAATGTGATCAATTTAATTTGTTATAAATACAATTAGGTACATTAATTCTAATTAAGTTCAACAACGACTATCTAAAGTTCAGGACTTCATCCTATGGTTATATTTATTATTGTTATTATTATAATTGACTGTTTTAAATGGAAAAAATCATTTTATCATCATTAATCAAAATTAATTTCATATTCAGCTATTGCAACTACTATAAATAGTATTTAAAGTTTGATTAAACTAATCATTGGTAAGAAAGCACTAATAGTATTGAAGAATTATAAAATTAAAAATAACCAAACCCTTTTAAATAATATTTAATTTCATATTTATGTTTAACTTGATAAATTAATAACAATGTTATGCATTATGATTTCTAATCAAAATTAATTTCATATTTATCTATCTTATATCAAAATTAATTATGATTTTGCTAACCTTTCCTAATTTAAATGCGGTGTCGATGTGTATTCAGATAGCAAAAGTGGGACTAAGTTACTTCACTATATTATTATTGTATTGAATTTACTACACTATATTATTTGTTTTTGACTAAGTTAATGATATTATCTTCGTATAGTAATTATTATTATTATTATTCCCATAATAACAATGATAAATATATTTAAATATAATTCTTTCATATTCAAAACCATTAATTATCATAACAACAATGAGTAAAAGTTGATATAAATTATTTTTTTCTTCATTCATATTAAACTTCTAAAAAATCTTTTTGCTTTTTAACTTCCAAATTCTCCTTTTGTTCCTTTACTTCCAAAATGTCCTTTTTCTCTTGAACATCCAAAAACTCCTTTTGCTTCTTATTAGGTGATTATTCTTCATCCAATTGCAACCCCAAAAAATTTAGTAAAAAAGATGGTTACATTTCACATGCATTAAAATATAGTGTATAATTAATTTTCAAAGTGCATTAAAATTTACAATATGCATTATAGCTTAATCTCTTTCTCTTTTTTGGTAAATTTGTTGCTTCGTTAGTTGGGGACCCACTTGAAGAAGCACTTAAATTCCTTAAGTTTTCTTCTTTTTCAACTTGAAATTTATTTAATTATACAACAAAATATATCTTATGAACTTAAATATTTCAATGTAATGTAAATTGAACATTATTGTAGTCACCACCTTAACCACTGGGTTTAAAATTTTATTTGCAGTGAAACTTTGCCTTCCATGATGTTTCAAAATAAGTTCTCATTTTAACTTGAAAGATATGTGTAGAGCCTATAATTTTTAGAAGTTGTGGAGGTAGATTGAAATCATCTTCATTTTCCTATATAAATAAAAAAAAAATGGATTAGTACTAATAATGTTATTTTTTGGATTATAAAAAATTAGCATAAAAAATATATTTCATGATTATAGTATAACTAAAGAGTAATATAGAAATTGATACCTCTTCATCAATTAACATCATATCTGTGCTAATTAAATCTTTCTTTCAATAAATATTTAGAGTGTCCCACATTCGTGAAACTCACACCTTTACAATGCTCTTATCAGTTGTAGAAGAGAGATTATTGAGCAAACTATATCTGTCAAAATGATAAAAATATGTAAATTTTGTATAGAATTTACTTTTTAAAAATAGATATAATTTACCTACTTCTTCATAGAATTGGTGGAAGTAGCCATTGTTTGTTGAACATCATTGGAAGAAGCTATGATTTGTTAACAGAGGAGGTTGCTAACAAAATGTGTGAATGGTATTGAAAAGGTGTAAGAAGATAAATCTTATGGTTCGTGATACTTATAAAGGTGGTTTTTGCAATAAAATATTAATGAAAATTGATTAAATATGTTTAACGTTACAAACATGAATAAAATATAGTTTATAGTATTAAATATAAATAGGATAATATTTTGTTAAATATGAACGTAGGATAATGAAAGGTCCTATAATTTTAATTAAATTTTTCTTAAATACGAACGTAGGATAATATGGTTTGTATAATGATTAAAAAAAGTAATTAAATATTAATATAAATTAATTAATATTTTGATAATATAAATAGGATAATTGAATAAATATATATTTTAATCTAGTCATAGAAAAAAAAAAACAGACCATATTCTTATTATTAAATATAAATAGGATAATTAAGAATCTATTTCACTTTTAGATAATGTAAGGTTTGTTTCAGTTTTTAATATTATTAAATATAAATAGGTCAGTTAAATGTGATTAAGTCCAATCAATGGATATGAATGAATATGATTTGAAAATATATATTATTAAATAAATTATAATTGTCAAAATTGAATAATAGATATAATTAATTATGTATATAAATAGGATAATTAAATAATTATGATAATATAATACTATAATTTAAAATATATATATTTTAATCTCGTCATAGGAAAAAAAAACAGACCATATTTTTATTATTAAATATAATAGGGTAATTAAATACCTATTTCACTTTTAGATAATGAAAAGTTTGTTTCAGTTTTTAATATGATTAATGTGAGCAATTTAATTCATCATTAAATATAAATAGGTCGGTTAGATTTGATTAACTCAGATCAACGACTATGGATGAATCTAATTTCAAAATATATATTATTAACTTAATTATAATTATAAAACTGTAAAATAAATATCATTAATGCGATCAATTTAATTTGTTAATAATACAATTAGGTGCATTAATTATGATTATGTTCGATCAATGGCTATCTAAAGTTCAGGACCTCATCCTACAACTATAGAAACTTCAAGTCTCCTTTACACACACACACACACACCACACACACATATATATATATATATATATATATATAGATAGATACTTGTACTGCCTGAGGACATATCACAATATTGTATCCTCAATAACTAATAGGTAATTACACTAGGCCAGAATTGTTATTATATGCCCCTTATTTTGCCTTTAGGTAGTGCTTTTAAAGTGCCACCTATTTAGACATTGTATATTTAAAGATGATGCTTTTCAAAAGTATATGTACTCGAAAATAGATGGCGCTTATTCAGGAAAGCGCTAGATATTTGGTATAAAATAGATGATGCTTATTCAAGAAAGTGTTGTATATTTGGTGTACAATAGATGACGCTTATTAAAGAAAGTGATGTATATTTGGTAAACAATAGATGGTGCTTATTCTAGAAAGCGCCATCTATTGTATGCCAAATATACAACGCTTTCTTTAATAAGTGCCATCTTTTTGCCTTTTTTTTATTAGTTTAATTCATTCTCATTTTTTTCAAACTTGTATAGACAAAAACAGTCCAAGAACGCTACACAGATTGAATCCAGCAAAATGCACTAAATGATCTTGCCAAATGTAATTCTATATATGACAAATACAAAAGGCTACTTGAATTATTTATAATCTAAACATTAGCTACTTTAACTATTTACAATTCAATTAACCGGTAAGTTTAGCTTCTCTGGGTAACCTTTTTCTTTGAAACAATCAATGGGAAAAGAGACAAAGCAGATGTGGAAATTATGGACAGTGGGACATATTATGTCCATACATGACTCCGCACAAGTGATAGGAATAGGATTAGACATAGAAAAGCTAAAGACTTTAGAGTCGTAGATTATGGGTAGCCAGGTAACGCCTAAGAAGGTGTGGAATACGTTAGAATCCTCTCATATAGAAATTTCTCTCCAACAACAATCTTCACCCCTCCTTGCATTATAGTTAAAGCTCCACGCTAATCAAGTTACTCAAATAATTAAAATCTATTGTTACAATAAATCTAGATCATTAAAATCCATTATTACAATAAATTAATCTAGATCTTTGAATTCATTTAATGATTCAAAAATTAAAACCAAAAATACACAGCCTTTCTTTCCCACACCAAGGAATACGCTTAATTACTTCAGTCATTCATTAATTTGCATCTTTCTTTCTTCAATCTTCTCTTGTGCATTATATGTCTATTGCATTTTTTATTTTTATTTCAACTGAGAATTTATTTCTTATTTTTTAATTTTTCAGTTATTTCTAATAGTGTAAAACTTATTAGGACTAGTCTAGTGATGAGAAGTTTAAATAATTTACATAAGATTCTAAATTCAAACCTAAGTATTATCATTGTACGTTAAAATAAATCTAATCGTATCTGAATTTATTCAATATTGTAGGAATGGTTTTTTTTTTTATTGTTTTTGTTCTTCATGTATACTAAGAAGGTAGAATTTTGCCTTGATTACCTGGAAGTCTAAGGAACATGTCATAATCTCTACTAATACTGGGATTCTTCCCTCCCTCACTAGAGAAGCAAACTACTAGAACTCATGCTAGGGAGAAACGCAAACAACTACCTTTGAGATACTTTTGAGTTTACACAAACAAATAAAACCAAAGATAAAATACTTTTGGTTTTTAAAGACACTACTAAAAAAAAGTTTTTACTGGCGGTTTATTTCGGCAGGTCACAACAAACCACTAGAAAAATGGTAATTATAGCACATGGTTTAATCTCCACATTTTGTATACTTTGTGGCAGATTATTTTACTTTTTTTGGCAGTTTAAAACAGCTACAGTGTTTTAAATATTTTTATTTTTAATTTTCCTTCTTTGACACGTGGCTATACTTTGTGTCTGTGCACCTGCATTTTGTTCAAGTTTTTGCATATATGTCTAGTGACATATTAAAAAAATAAAAAATTAACTATTTCATTTCTCATTAAAACCCTATATATTGACCCAAAACCTACGTAGCAACCTTTCTTCTCTCTATGCTTCGCCTCAAATCCCTAATGTTCATAGACATAGTCACATCGAATCGCATCCAATTTACCATTCACACAACCCCTAATTCACTCACCCCACTCCAAATCCTCACTCAGGTTTCTGATTCATCATTCTCTTCTCCCTCCTCTCTTCGTTCACGTTGCAAATCGACCGATTTTGTATTTTTGGTTCACTTCTAGGTGCGATCTGATTCTTCTTTTCTTTCTTTTCTCTCTAATCATAAATCCTGTCGTGATTCCCCTTATTTTGTTTATTGTTTGCTAAATCGTAGAATGTGATAACATTGCTTTAGTTGGTGTCTACTTCTTCCTTTGTTTGTTCTTGGTTTTCGTGGTAGGTTTCTCACCTTCCTATGCTTGGTGTCTTTTCTACTCTCTTTTTTCCCCCTTTTATGAATTGATTTTCTTTTGAGTTGGTGAAGAGATTAACATAGAAGGTTTTCCTATATCCCTTTTCTAGTTTTATTTTAATGACTAGTTATAATTTATATTCTTTATTTAGGTCGATTTCATGCTAAAAATTTAATGATATGCTCTTTTCACTGCTCCACATTGGCGATTTTTTTGATTTTGGCTGAAAATTTTGAGGAATGCACATGGATAAATGTATAAGGTTGATGAATGAACTTTCAAATCACGCACTTCGCGGTCCTTTTTTGTGATTCTTTCATACATCATCTCTTCTATTTTCGTTGCTTGAACAATTGAGATTGAATCTGAAAATTTGAGCAAAGGAAGTTTGGAAAAAATTTGTAGTCATTGGATATAACACAAATCAAAGGTCAAGATTAAGAAGGAATTGATCATTGGAGGTAAGAAGCGTCTTTATAACATACATTCCAGTGACAAAACAAAGAAACATAGTGTGAATCATATCACAGTTAATGAAAGAGAGAGAGAGAGAGTAAAAGGAATTGTGTGTGATCGGTTATAGTTGAGGTGTTTGTTTCTTTCATTGCTTTTTTCTAGAGTCTTGGTGATGTTTTCAGCAGAGGTATGTGTGAACACCCAATTTTATTCAAACAATTCATACAATAAAATAAAAATATAAAAATAACAATAAATTTTTTTTTGGTTAGATAACTTTTCCTTGGTTCTACAATTATTGGGCTAGATGCATTGGGCCCATAATCCTTTTTAATAGAGGAAAAGGAAAAATAAAAATTCCAAAGTTAAAAAAAATGATAATAAAGTAAATAAATAATAAAAAATAATAAAATATTTGTTTTTTTAATGGAAAGGAAATAAAAGAAAAATATATTAAAAAATAAATGAAGATGAACCTAGTTGAATTTTTTTTGAATAAAAAGGGAAAAGAGGCATTGGGCCCAAGGCCCATTCCTATTGGAAACAAGGTGAACACAATTAGGGAAACCAAAAAAACGTGAGGGGGGAGAGGCTTGAGACTTGTGAAGCAAGTCTCTCACCTCTTATAAATAGGATGGATAAATGAATAACTAGGAGGATTCTTTTTTGAACATTTTTTTTGGAGCGGGGGAGATCATTTTGAAAAACGGAAACACAGAGGAGAAGAGAGAGAGAACCCTTCAGAAAGAGCCTTTTACACATTTTTCTCACGAAGGCGCGAACTCACGCATTGAGATCGAATTCAATTTCCTTGCTCACAGAGGCTTATGCACGTGGAGATTCCTTCCATTGAGAAGTAAAGGTATTATTTGTTACTCTTCTCTCCAAACGTTACTCCTTCTTTCTGTATCTTGAGCTGAATTCAATGGTTAATTTGTTCTGATTTCATTCGATTAAGCACGTGATATTTAGATTTGGTACCTCTTTGCTATTCTTTTACGATTCACTATTGTTAGAGTTTTATTTTAATGATTTCAGTCCAGTAGCATTAGGATTATTCCATACCTTAATATCACCATGAATTGCTGACACTGTTTCGAGGATTAACACAATATACACAAACATCAATTCTCCTCTTGTAAATGAATCCAGTTTAAAAGAAATGAACGAACACATCTTCTCCTCTTTGAATTTAGTCACAGTGTTAGTAATCCAGTAAAGTAATAGATAGAATTGTGTAGTATGGTTGCCAATACGTAGTGGTACGTTGGTAGAGGCTTCGAAGCCTTCGTCACTTCCATATTTCAAACCATTTACAGCAATACTTTCTCACTGTCAAAGACAAGCTCCGCATCGCATTTCCTCTAACACTGGTTCGCGCTGTCGCATCTGCATCTTCGTGAACGCGTTCCTCCCGTCACGATATTAGCACAATAGGATAGATCTGGCCACCAAAAGTCGGCACGACGGAGCTCCGTACAGGAGCAACGCGACAGAGAAGGGATGTGAGGGAAAACCGTGTGACTGAGAGCGGCGCGGCGGAGATCGGAATCTACTCCCGTCGCCTGTGACCACCGGCATCAACCAAGGGCTGCATCTGCAAGACAGGAGAGGCATGGAGCTTCTCGAACTTGTGAAACCGTGACTCCCCCTTCCATTTCCCACGAAAACGGAATTGGGTTTGGCCCAATCTCCACTCCACACCCAGCACATGGGTTTCAGACAACCTATTCATCCCCTGAAAACGAATACGGACGTGCTTGGCTAGTACAAATACCTGTCCGCATAGAAATAGTGTTAATGTATTAAAAACAAATATAAAAATAAGAATACGAATAAGAATATTAAGCGAAACAGATGGAACGTGGACGTTTCCAACTACCACAACGTCATTAGTTTTAGTAATAATATATAATAATAAAATTCTGTACGTCCTTTTTATATATATATTATTCTTCTTCTCTTCTTTTAGCCTTTTTATTACTTAAATAATTAACTTTAATAATATCTACTTAGGATGTTTTTTATTTGGACATTATTAAAGTTTTTAAATAATAACGATAATCACTTAAGATACACTTCTTATTTGGTTATCAGTTTTAAAAAAAATATAAGTAATAAGAAATGAAATAATAATAATATAAAATAAAATAATAAAACATGTTTTAAATAATAAAACTTTTTATGATAGTCACTTTGGATATATTTCTTATTTGACTATTATAAAAATCTTAAAAGGTATATGGATAACCACTTTTGATGCACTTCCAATTTGGTTATTAAGTATGTCTTTACAATATAAAAAATAAATAAAATTGTTAAATCTATTTACAATATTGAGGGTTTTGCAATATTAAACTTTGCTTTTTTTTTTTAAAAGGATTTTAAATAGTCACTTTGGATGCACTTCTTATTTGACTATTATAAAAATCTTAAAAGGTATACTGATAACCACTTTAGATGCACTTCCAATTTGATTATTAAATATGCCTTTGCCAAACCAAAAATAAAAAAATATAATAACAAAAAATAGAATAGTAAAAAATCAAATAACATAAAAATCAACCAACAAAATATTTTTCAACCCAAAGAATTACGTGAGTCTGATTCCTCATTGCACCTGAGGATACATAGGAGCAGGAGCCCACCCCTGTCGATCTCAACAAAATAAAAATAAATTCTTTTCAAAAGTAAAGTGTTTTCTTCTTAATTAAAATTCTTTTCATAAATAAAAATAATAAAATTTGTAAATAAAATAAATCTAAGGGGTAAAATAAATATTGTTGAAGCTATCCATTTTGCACATTTAATTAGGGGCAACCGTCTTTATGACGGACGTCGTAGGGTGCTAACACCTTCCCTATACATAATCGACTTCCAAACCCATTTTTGGTTTCACAAACCATATTCATTTGAAGGGTTTTTCCAAGGTTTTCCTTAATAAACTTTGGTGGCAGCTTTTCTGGTTTTAATCTTTATTCGCCGTCCGGTCGTGACCCCAGTTGCAACAGTATGGTTTCCTCATGTTTGGGTTACACAAGGATATGCTCTATGCTTTTGTATAGTTTTGTTTTTTGACTTTAAAAGTCAAACTATTGATACAAACTCATGTCTAGAATTTTGATTGACTTCTTGCTGCCATTTTGTGATCTTCAACAAATACTGGATTTTCCTTTCCCTTTCCCACTAATTAGAATTATAATGAAGATCTTGGAACCTTGTGTTGCTTTTTGTTTTTTTTTTATGCGTTGCAAAAGAGATGAGTTATGTTATAATAATGAAGGCATCATGACAAGAAGCTACTTGTTGATGTGCACATGAATCAGCTTTTATTTTAATTCTTAAATTCTTGCAACTGTAATAATGACTTACATTATTGTTGTTGTTCTTGCAGGTGGAAAGGAAGCCAATAATGCTAAGATCAGAATGAGTTATGATTTGGTAATATTTTTTAATTATTGTCCTAATTTTAATTCAATAAAATTCTTTAGAGTTGCATGTGATTATGGTTCTTATATCAAACTAGTTTCATGCATGATTTGGCTACTTGTTTGCTTCACTGTCATTGTTATGTCTCCAACACTTGCTGGTCTTGTTATCAAACTGGAGATGTTGTAACCAATTTTTATTAAGTGGGAGACCAATTATTGTAGCAGGAATGCCATTTGGGGATGCCATATACCAATTGGAGGTATCTCAAAGCCATTAGGTTCCCAATGTAGGCCCGGTACAAACACTGTAGCATGTATGTTCATTATTCTAGGAAGGGTGTAAGGGTTTAGAGGCATGTGGTGTTGGAACCAAAGACGTAAAAGCATCTATACCTTCAAAGTTTTGAGAATAACAAACTTATAAATATTCAAGTTTTCTACCAAAGGACTAACCTTGTCACAGCAAACAAGTTTCTCTTTGTAGACCGTCCAGTAGACGTGTCAAAGAAGACCGTCTAGTAGACGTGTCAAAGAAGACCGTCTAGTAGACGTGTCAAAGAAGACCGTCTAGTAGACGTGTCAAAGAAGACCGTCCAGAAGACTCGCTATAAAAGGAGCGTCTAATGAACTACTTAAACCATCCGAAGAACAAATTCAAAAACCTGATGCAAGCTTCCAACGACAATATTCAAACGGCTAAGTTTTATTGGAACGTCCAATTTACTTATGATAGTTTTTGTCGAAACTAACACATTACCACTCTTGTGATCTAACGTTCAAATTGTTTGAAGCATTAATTGTAATCAGATTCCTTCTAGTGCAAAGGTGCAGCAAAACAGATAAAGCAAGTCAACTTATCAAGCTGTCATGCCGGATGAAGAATGTTCAGAAAAGCAGATCGCCAACACAGTCCTGCACTTTCCTCTTTAGTGCAAGCCTAAAAGCTGTCACCCTGATCTTTCTGAAAGTACAGTTTACACGTCTCTCATTGCATAATGAAGTCAAAGTCTTCTACAACGGATCTTTTCCATGAAGAATATATATATATGCACCAAGGAAGAACGAAAGTAACATACGTGCTTGGTGTAACAATTCTTAGCGAACAGAAAACTTATGAACATTTGATAGAAGCGTCCATTGGACGATAACAAAAATCTTGTAAAGATTTTCAGAGTGTTTTGAGCTTTATCTTTTAAATCCTCACTACGTGAGTTGATATCCTTGTAAAAATATTTGTCTGTATTGTGAAAGCCTGGAGAGGCTTAGTGAAAAAGAATACTTGGATTGAGCAATCTAGGGTGATTGATGTGTAAAGCCTGAAGAAGCCGCGAACAATACTTGTAACCTAAGGTTGGTTAGTAAACACCTTTTGGGTGAAGGGACTGGACGTAGTTCAGGTTGAGTGAACCAATATAAAAACTTTCTGTGTTATCCTTCTCTCTATCCCTAAGCTTGAAAACGTTTTTCATACTTACTTACTTGTTCCGAAAAAGTTTTAAACGGACAATTCAACCCCCCTTCTTGTGCGCTTTTTCTATTTCAATTGGTATCAGAGCTTGACCTCTTGGGGTTGAGCATCTAACACTGCAGGGGTAAAACAATCCTAATCACTCATGGAAAACGCGAGACAAGCCGTTAACAGACCACCTCTCTTTAAAGGTCAAAACTACGATTATTGGAAGCAAATAATGATACCATTCTTTGATGCATGTCACATAGACATGTTTGACGTAGTAGAAACTGGCGATTATCTGTCTCTTGACCAAGATGGAATAGAGCTGCCAAGAAGTCAATGGATAAAAACTCACAAGCAGAGGTATCTTCTAAACTCAAAAGCTAGAAATGCTATAATGTGCGCCTTATCTGAATCTAAATATGAAAAGGTGCACAATTTAAAAAGTGCTAAGCAAATGTGAGCCACCCTCGCTCTTGCTTACGAAGGAACTTCACAAGTAAAGAGGTCCAAGTTGAGCTTATTAGTAAGACAATATGAACTCTTTACTATGGAAGAAAATGAAACTATCGAACTCATGTTTGGTAGATTTTAGACCATAATAAATAACCTAAGATCCTTAGGCAAAACCTATGACAATTATGATCACATTGACAAAATCTTGAGAAGTTTGCCTAAGCAATGGAGACTGCAGGTTACAGCTTTAAGAGCTTCCAAGGATCTAACAGCACTCTCAATGGAAGAGTTACTTGGCACTCTTAAAGTCCATGAACTGGAGCTAAAGCAAGACGAAGGACAAAAGAAAAAGTCCATCGCTCTAAGCGTCCAACGTCCATCCAGAGGATCATCATCCAAAGCTCTAAACGTGGAAGAATCCTCTAAGGAAGAGTCCGAAAAGGACGACTCCGATGAAGATGAGATATCCTTCATCTCTAGAAAAATACAGGCTATGTGGAGGAAGAAAGGAGGATTTAGAGCCAAAAACTTCGCAAAGAAGTTTAACAAGGAATCAAAAGAAAAGAGTCCTTCAGTATGTTATGAATGCAATAAGCCTGGACATTTCAGGGCTGAATGTCTCAGTCTACAAAAGGACAAAAGAAGATGTTCTTCAAGAAAAAGGGTCTCATGGCTACCTGGGAAGACATGGACATATCTTCATCAGAAGACGAAGAAGAAGAAGTCAACCTATGTCTCATGGCGGAGACCAGCTCTGATAGCTCAAAGAATGAGCAAGATGAAGACCTAAACTTCAATGACTTAATCCTTTTACAAGAAGCCTATAATGATTTGCTTGCTAATTCCTCAACTCTCTTAATGGGGTATAAAGAACTAAAAAGAAAATTTTCTAAAATAACAAAGGAATTCAATTTGCTCAAAGAAGAGCACAAAGAAGTTTTAAAAAAAAAAGATGAGCTGTTAAAAACAAAGAACATTTCAGAAGAGACACCTTCTTATGAAGTCTTAGAATTTCAAAAAGAAGTTACTCATCTGAAAGAAAGTTTGTCCAAATTTGTCAGCGGAACAGAGAACCTAAATAAGATTCTATCTTATTGAAGAAGTCCTCATGACAAATCTGGACTTGGTTTTGTTAAAGAAAATTACAAACTGAGTAAAAACATAACCTTCTATAAAATATGTGGAAAGAATGGACATGAATCAACAAAATGTAGATATCGTCCAACGAAGAAGGTGTCCAATGCCTTCAGAACTAACAAAAAAGGATCCAAGTCTATTTGGGTACCTAAGTCTATGATCATCTCTGTTGCAGATTTGCTTAACAACCGAAAGAAAACCCCAGTCATGGTACTTGGACAGTGGTTGCTCACGACACATGACGGGAGAAAGGTGTATGTTCCAAAGCCTACAACCTAAGAATGGTGGATGGGTCACCTTTGGAGGAAAATAGAAGGAAAAGATCATAGGAATAGGAACAATCGGTAAGCACTCTTTCCCCTCCATTGAAAATATTTTATATGTTAAAGGACTCAAACACAATCTACTGAGCATAAGTCAATTATGTGACAGTGGACACAATGTCTCCTTTGACAAAGAAAAATTTATTGTCAAAAATCTAGATGGATCCATATTATTCTCTGCCAAGAGACAAAGCAATCTTTATAAGATTGATCTTAATGACCTCACAACTCAAAATGTAATGTGTCTAGTATCCATCAAAAAGAATTAATGGACTTGGCACAAGAAGCTTGGACATGCAAGCTTGAGACTAATCTCAAAGCTAAGTAAGCATAACCTTTGTGATGCATGTCAAAAAGGGAAACAAGTAAAAAGCTCATTTGAATCAAAAAATATTGTTTTCACAACTAGACCTCTTAAGCTACTACATATTGACTTGTTTGGTCCAACTAGAACAGCCTCCCTTAGCGGAAAATGATACGGACTAGTCGTAGTGGATGATTACTCTAGATAGACATGGGTTATGTTCTTAAATCACAAGGATGAGTCTTATAAGATCTTTTCAATCTTTTGCAAAAGAATTCAAAATAAAAAAGGTGTTTGCATAACTTTAATTAGAAGTGATCACGGAGGGGAGTTTGAAAACGAAAGTTTTCAAGGGTTCTGTGAGGAGAATGGAATTCTCCACAACTTCTCTGTACCACGAACACCACAACAAAATGGTGTGGTAGAGAGAAAGAACAGGTCATTGCAAGAAATGGCTAGAACCATGCTAAATGATAACTCCACTCCTAAGCACTTATAGGCTGAAGCAGTAAACACTGCATGTTATTTACAAAATAGAATTTATATAAGACCTATTTTGAAAAAGACTCTTTATGAATTATGGAAAGGTCGAATGCCCAGCATATCATATCTTCATCCCTTTAGATGTCAATGTTTCATCTTAAACACTAAGGACAATCTTGGAAAGTTTGATTCTAAGTGTGATGATGGAATACTGTTAGGCTATTCCGAAACATCCAAGGCCTATAGAGTTTACAACTTTAGAACCTTAACAATTGAAGAAGTCATCCATGTCAATTTCAATGACAATAAGCCTGATAAAGAAATATCAGAGCTAGACGATTCATTTGCAGATATGAAGCTAGAAGATGTCAAACCTTTGGCGTCCAGAGATCAGATGGACGATCCAAAAATAGAAGAAAAGGAACCAACTGGACGTTCTTAGAAAATGAGGACATATCATCCAAACAATCAAATTCTTGGAAACGTTCAAGATCATGTCAAGACGAGACCGACCTTTAAGGAGCAAGCTCAAACTGCTTTGATTTCTCAATGGAACCAAAACCAGTGGACGAAGCTCTCCTGGACGATGGATGGATCAGCGCCATGAAGGACGAACTTAGTCAATTCGAATGGAATGATGTCTAGATGCTGGTTCCTGCACCTAAGGACAAGTCTATCATTGGAACAAAATGGGTGTTTCGCAACAAGCTAGATGAAGCTAGCAAAGTAGTAAGAAATAAAGCAAGACTTGTAGCTCAAGGCTACTCTCAACAAGAAGGTATAGACTTTACCGAAACCTTTGCACCAGTAGCTAGATTAGAAGCCATTCGCATCTTACTTTCATTTGCTGCTCATAGTAATATGAAGCTCTATCAAATGAACATAAAAAGTGTATTCTTAAATGACATAATAAATAAGGAAGTCTATATGAAACAACCTCCTGGCTTTGAGTGTGATACTTTTCCAAAAACATGTTTTCAAACTCAAAAAGGCTTTGTATGGACTTAAACAAGCTCCAAGAGCTTGGTATGAAAAACTAAGTTCTTTTCTTTTAGAAAATGGTTTTACTGGAGGAAAAGTAGACACCACTCTCTTTCGTAAAGACGTTAAATCACACTTTATTATTGTACAAATATACATAGATGATATTATATTTGGTGCTACTAACGACGCTTTATACAAGGATTTTTCTAAGATTATGACAGCAGAATTCGAGATGAGTATGATGGGAGAACTAAAATTCTTCCTAGGATTGCAAGTAAAGCAGACTGCAAATGACATATTTATACATCAAACAAAATATGTTAACGAACTTCTCAAGTACAAGATGGACGATGCCAAGGAAATGAGTACACCTATGTATCCATCGTCAGTACTCAGCCTGGACAATGCGTCTAAAAAGGTAGACCAAACTACATATCGAGGTATGATTAGGTCTCTTTTATATCTCACAGTGTCCAGACCTGACATTATGTTCAGTGTATGCTTATGTGCCTGTTTTCAGTCTGACCCTAGAGAAACTTATCTAACAGTAGTAAAAAGAACCTTTAGATACTTAAAAAGAACCACTAATCTTGGTTTATGTTTTAAGCCAAACAAAGATTATAAGTTAGTTAGATTCTGTGATGCTAACTATGCTGGAGACAGAATAGAACGCAAAAGCACCAGTGGAGGATGTCATCTTATTGGTGGGAATTTAGTCTCCTAGACGAGCAAAAGACAAGGGACAATTGTCCTATCCACAGTGGAAGCAGAATATATCTCAGTCGCGTCTTGTTGCTCACAAATTTTATGGATCAAGCATCAATTAGAAGACTACAGTATCTACGAGAGTAACATCCCTATCTTTTGTGATAATACTGCTGCTATAAATCTGACTAAAAATCCTATTTTGCATTCTCGGACAAAGCACATTGAAAGAAAACATCATTTTATAAGAGATTATGTTCAGAAGGGAGTTGTTGATATTTAGTTTATTAACACTGAAAATCAATTGGCCGACATATTTACAAAATCCCTTGGTATGGAATTTATAAATGAATAGTCTATTCAACATGCCTTAACCGTCTAAAGATGTGAGCATCCAATGTGTTGTAGCGTCCAATATTTCATTGTCTACTTGCATAGCTTTTTGCATTACATAACAACTTACATTTATGTGTGTATAAAAATCCTTATTTGTACTTAATTATGATTTCTCTGAAAATAATTTGAAATAAATGCCTTATTCTAGTCTAAGTCACTCATGCGCCGTATAACCAACCTCGTGAAATGTAAGCGCCTGACCCAGCATTTATTACACATAACCTCTCTCTTTGAAATTGAAAGAACCGCCAAAAGCAAAATTCTTTGGTTTCTTCATATACACTCAAACCTAAACCAAACATTCACCTCTTCTCAAATCCACCTGAACTCTCTCAGTCTTTCGAAATCTCTTAAACCTTAACAATCTTTCAAGCTCTTAGATATGGCAACTGCAAAGGCCATGGCTCATGTGGAGAGCCTAGACAAGGCTGTTGTTCTTATCGAAAACCGTTTCGATATCCAAGCTCTGGAGGACATGGGTGTGAATGTAAAGGACAACTTGCTCAAATGTGGAATTCTCAACTACTTCCACTTGAACGAGATCATATACCCAAAATTCATCCGACAATTCTGGAATTCTGCTGTTTTCTCAAATACGAACATCACTAGAACTGCTCTAGGAGTTAAGGTCACACTGGACCTCAGCTCTGTTGCCTAAGCCATTGGCTGTGAGCGGGCTAGATCCTGCATCAAGAATGGCTGGGAAAGCAATTTTGGAGGACATGACACGGTAGACGCTGCTCTGATGGGTCAAGAAGGTGAAGGGCTAGTAGAATACAACAAGTTGACAAAAGAGGGGAAGATATTCCAACAGTTTCTAAACAAGGGAATTCTTTACAAGGCTAGATCGAAGGACAACGTTACCTTCTTGCATAGGTTCGTGCTATTCCACGTGATCACAGGCTAACAGTTCAACCTGTCGCACCTCATCCTGAGCAACATCTTCAGGACCATGAGAGGACGCAGAGAGCGCGACCAGATCACCTACGCCGCTCTCCTTAACAGAATCTTCTGGCAACAACAAGTATTTTATGCTTTCTTTTCTCTATCTCTTGGAGAGCAAAACTAGATTCGGATTCTGGGTGGTGGCCATAGATTCACTTAATTGCCATTTGGACGCAACAATGTTGCACAGATGAAGGCTAGGTTTGTGTTGAAGCTGTTGGAGACTACGTCTAAATTAGTGGATGTTAAAGAAAATGTTGTTGAGATGACACCTCTACAGACAATAGAGCCAAGCATCTAGCATGCTAAACTGATGGACGACGAGACACTATTTGTAAATCCTACTACTACTAGAATGTTCACCAATAGGAGGTCATCCAAGACGCAAGCAACAAGAGTTACAAGGTCCAAGACCTAATGACCTTCAACTCCGTCTGCTCCTCTTGCAGTTGCTCCTATCACTGCCTCTGCCCTTTCTCTTGCTCCAACAATAGTCCCTGCTAAGAGACGCTTGATTGTCGCTTCTGATGACGAAGATGATGAGCCCATTGGTGAGCTTATCAAGAAGCAGAAAGCTGCTATGGTTGTCGTTCCCACTGAACCACAACCTCCACCTGTCCAACAATCAACCACTTCCGTCCCATCCAAACGACCAGCAGAAACACCTCTATGAGAAGCACAGTCTAAGAGAAGTAAGCTTTCCTCTTCTGCTGCTGATGAACCTGTCAGCGACTTTGTTGATTTAATCATTATTGAACCTTTTGAACCTCTTACCTAAACACAAGTCAACACAAAGCAACACCTGAACTAGACATGTTGCTGCCTGGTGACGAAGGTTATACCTGCACCATCCCCACCCCTGACATATCTAACACACATCTCTCCATCAAGCTTACTAAATTACCTTCCTCCTCAACCATCATATCCATACCTACATCTTCCACCCCCTCAGAAACCTTGGCTAGAACCAAACAGAAATGGCCTCTACTTTTTGTTGAAGGCAACACTTAAAACCTCCTGAACGACAATGCTATCATTTTGCGTCCAGAGCTCCCCGAACTTGAATTTGGTTTTGACTACTCTCCGATTGATGTGGACAAATACATGGACGACTATGTTCATCAACCGTCAGAAGATTATCTAACACTGCCTCTTGGAGCTATTGAACTCTTGCCGCTCAAGCGGTTTATCAGACGGAGGTATCCTAGAATTATACGAGCTTGGCACCCCAATGCTTATCTTCCTGGAGTACTTCAACATAGAGTACCTCTAGTGGATGACACCAAGCAAACTTTACAAACAATACGACCAGGGGACGAGCAGACTATCCATCTATGGCCTGTTAATTTGAAGTTTAGGTCTATAGATCCGGAAGAAGATGGATTCTTTTCCTTTGCCTTTGAGCATATGTTTTGCAACACTCTTAAAGGTTCTACAACTCTGAAGTATCAACTCTTCATTCCCTCATCCTAACACATCCGACCTTCCACATCCATTCGCATCCAACTAGATCGTGTCTGCCCAAGACTGTCAATCATTGATGACAATTGCAAAAAGAAAAAGATTCTGACCAAGGCACCATCCTTGCCTTTACCATCCCGATTTGAATTTCAACAATATCCAACCCATTCCCGTGAATGGTTCTTGGCTCAACATCTTCAAACAGACATGGATGAGGCTAATGCTGAATGTTTCTTGCACCAACATATGTCTATATACGAACAATAAGCGTCCAATAGTGGCGTTTCAGCAGACGACAAGGTTGATATCCCAACTACAACACACTGTGAATTCACACTGCATCCAGCTTGTGTCTTTCACTTTTCAGACACTTTAGCTGCCTTTGTCCGTCCACTGGACGTGCATCCACTCCTTGGTACCGAAACTTCTATTCTGTACACCATGATTGTTGCTTTCACTCACCCCAACAACTTCGAACCGCCGTACCCTTGGTCCATTCCTCGTCCTTACCAACTCATAGTACAAAACTTAAAATTTTTGGAAGCATCTCCTCCCTTCTCTGAAGCTTTTCCACCCACTCCTTCCCAACCACCGTCACCTACACCTCCATCACCGCCTAGTCCTGGCTCCCAAGCTTCTGCAAGCCTTCCTATTTCTTCCTCTGCCTCTTTCCCCATTCCCCCTATTAACCTTGCTGTTCAATAATACATTGCCACCTAACTTCAACCTATCTTCACCCTTCTTCACCAAATTCTTCAAAACCAACAAGCCTTTCTACATCCTTCTCAACCTTCCCCACCTCATCCTCCGCTGCCACCACAGTGACAATGATGATGCCTCCCTTTTCTTTTTGTTTGCCTTTTTCTTATGACAAAAGGATGAGAAAGCATTCTATTTTTTTCTTTGTTTTTGCCTTAGTCATTTTTTTTTTCTCTTTTTCTGCTTTTCTTATTTCTTTTTTATGCTCTGTGCAACTTAATAAAATACATAGTTGATCTGATATACTTCAAGTGTTACTTTGCCTATATTAAATCCTATAACTGTTAGATATAGTATGCTTGATACTTTGAACGTTATTCGATATGGATTTAAACTAATATATCTTATGTCTCAAAGAATACAAAACTTGGAATATCAGACTCAGGGGAAGCATAGTAAGTCTTTCGAAAACTCCTTTATGCATCCTTTTATATTCTAGCAAAAACTTAAAAATTAATAAGGTTTGTCATCATAAAAAAGGGGAGATTGTTGGAACCAAAGACGAAGAAGCATCTATACCCTCAAAGTTTTGAGGATAACAAACTTATAAATATTCAAGTTTTCTACCAAAGGACTAACCTTGTCACAGCAAACAAGCTTCTCTTTGTAGACCGTTCAGTAGACGTGTTAAAGAAGACTGTCTAGTAAACGTGTTAAAAAAGACCGTCCAGAAGACTCGCTATAAAAGGAGCATCTAGTGAACTACTTAAACCGTCCGAAGAACAAATTCAAAAATTTGATGCAAGCTTCCAACAACAATATTCAAACGGCTAAGTTTTATTGGAACATCCAATTTACTTATGATAGTTTTCCTCGAAACTAACACATTACCACTCTTGTGATCTAACGTTCAAATTGTTTGAAGCATTAATTGTAATCAGATTCCTTCTAGTGCAAAGGTGCAGCAAAACAGATAAAGCAAGTCAACTTATCAAGCTGTCATGCCGGATGAAGAATGTTCAGAAAAGCAGATCGCCAACACAGTCCTGCACTTTCCTCTTTAGTGCAAGCCTAAAAGCTGTCACCCTGATCTTTCTGAAAGCACAGTTTACACGTCTCTCATTGCATAATGAAGTCAAAGTCTTCTACAACGGATCTTTTCCATGAAGAATATATATATATGCACCAAGGAAGAACGAAAGTAACATACGTGCCTGGTGTAACAATTCTTAGCGAACAGAAAACTTATGAACATTTGATAGAAGCGTCCATTGGACGATAACAAAAATCTTGTAAAGATTTTCAGAGTGTTTTGAGCTTTATCTTTTAAATCCTCACTACGTGAGTTGATATCCTTTTAAAAATATTTGTCTTTATTGTGAAAGTCTGGAGAGGCTTAGTGAAAAAGAATACTTGGGTTGAGCAATCTAGGATGATTGTTGTGTAAAGCCTGAAGAGGCCGCGAACAATACTTGTAACCTAAGGTTGGTTAGTAAACACCTTCTGGGTGAAGGGCCTGGACATAGTTCAGGTTGAGTGAACCAGTATAAAAAATTTCTGTGTTATCCTTTTCTCTATCCCTAAGCTTGAAAATGTTTTTCATACTTACTTACTTGTTTTGAAAAAGTTTTAAACGGACAATTCAACCCCCCTTCTTGTGTGCTTTTTCTATTTCATATGGGTTCAGTGGACCATATAGATTGAGATTATGTGCAGTGTGGTTATTTACAGTAGAGGGTGGTTTAGTGGTATGCAGGTTCATTGCACCAAATTGATGCATGTCAATCTCAAAATTGCGGCACACCCCCCCCCCCAACACCCCATCTAAGCGACCTTAGACTTTAAAGTAGTGTTTGCATTAGTTTATTAGTACAGTAGGGCGGTACATAATTAAATATATACAACAAAAAGTTTTACTTTGTAAGTATAGTAAAGTAGGACATAGTCAAATTTGTTGTATCAATATACAATAAAATGGAGCGTGGCTTGTAATACTTAATTGATAGTCAATTTTTTGCAGGAAAAGTATGAGGCTTTCAAAGAAGACCAAGGAAACTCTTGAGATACTTAGTTTGCAGTCTCCTTGTATGTGAAAAACTTGTTGTTAATGTATTTAGTATTTTATGGGATGAGCAAGATGATTTTCAAACTTTCTTTACTAGTAACCTCTGAAACACATTACACATGGTTAAAGGAACTCCCCCCCCCCCCCCCCCCTAAATATCAATTTGATTACTTGATACATTCCTAAAGGGCTCGGGGAGGTGTGCAAATCAAGTATTCCTTAAATGCTTGTTTTTCAATTCTTTTTTTGTCCTTTTTGTCATCTCTTGGTTTTAAAGTTTACCTCTTTTGTAGATTTATGCTATTGAATTTAGTCTCACTTGGAAATATAGAGATACCTCTACCAATCAATATATTTCTTACAGGTATTTTGTTTCATTGCTAGATAGTTAATAAACTAGTTGCTCCTACGCAATTGTTTCTAAACAGTGATTAGCTGATTGCAATTTTTTTTTCTATTTATGGCATATGCCAATCTATAAAACTAAATATGTAATTGTTATTCTCAAAGAGAACTCTTGGAAAGTATGCAAGCTTGGACATTGGAGCCAAAAGTTGCATTCTTCAATGCTTTACTTGTATGATTTCTAATATTTGTGTTTTATGTCATGTTCAACACCATTTACAAGAGGATCAAGATCATCTTATGTCACTCACTAACAAGATAAGGTCATGTTACAAGAGAAAAATATGCAGTAGTTATAACAGCTGCACACAAGAAGAAATTATTTGGTAGTCTAGGACTACCAAATGTTCATGGTCCCAACTAATATTTATATAACACATATTCAAATTTTACAGCTTACAAAAAAAATCAAAAACACTTGATTACGTGTTATGTGAAGATTAATGGGGACTATGGTGGTTTAAGACCACCTAATAATTTCTCGCACACAAGACACTTATAGAGTCACAAGACTTTTTGACCACATGCACTCTTCATTTAGAGCTCGTTTACAACTATTCAGGGTCCAAGCATGTAATTATCTAATGCTATTTAACTTTTTATGGTTCATATTTCCAATTAGAGTTGCTAACTTTGACATGTCTAATAAATTACTGAATCTTTGAAAAGAAAGGGCATCTCTGACAACACAACTCACATTCTCGTTGTTTAATTTGATGCTACTCCTCATAAGGTGAGACAATTCTACAGTAAAATATGGCACCCATTTTTTTTTTTTCTTTCACTCACATAACTAAATATATATTTATATCTTTACTAGATAAAAGCTATAGAGAAGCAATAGATAAAACTAAGGATTGGAGAGTTAATGCTGAAGAGAATACAAAATTGAAATAGAGAAAATAAAAAAATATTTAAAAATTCCTTAACTCTTTGCTTATTGTGATATTGTGTTTATAGCATTAATAATGGGTTCTTTGAAAGATTGTACTTTTTGATACATGTAGAATTAATAATCAATTTTCAAAGTCGGTTGTGTACATGTAGAAACTCATAATAATTAGCGTTTTGATCATATGCATTTGAGACTTGGTTAGAATTTTGGGTGATTAGGTATATAAATGGTTTGGCAACTAATTTTTTTGCCTTTTTCTTCCCAAAGGTTATTGCTAATGCAAACAAGGTAGTTGAGTTGAATCCTTCTCACTCAAAAGCATATTTGGGCATATAGTGAGTAAGATGCCACCTATTTTTTTCTTCAACATTTTGGTTCTTATCACTATAGATTGACTTTTTTCAATTTATAATTTCATGCAATGTTTTTCCTTGCTGCCATCAATGTTTCGACCTCCATTTGTATCTTCCATAGTAGAATTGTAAATTACGGTAAAAATGAATATTAGTCTTATCTTTTTGTAGATCACCAATCCTGTCTTGAGGCCAGTGGAGCCGATACTATTCATTCTAAATGGCCATTCTTATGTGGAAACAAATGTAAAGAGGTATGGTCTATTTTTTCATGTTCTTGAATTTTGATAGCTTCTTGTAAATTTATTATGGTGCTACTTCTTGTAAATTTACTATGGTGATGCTAAGTTATTCTGTCACAGTAATAACTTCTTAATAAGCACTTATAGGAAAAGAAAATAATAAGATAAAATGAATTAGTTTTTTTTTCATAAATTAAATTTAACATATGCATAAGTTAAAACCATCTTTTGAACAAGCTAAATGAGAGATTCTATGAATTATCTTATGCATAAATTAGCATCTATCTCATTTTATTTTCTTATTTTCTTCCTTAATAGATGCATATTGAAAAATTTATCCAAACAAAACCTAAGTTGGCTTGTGTTAATTTTTTGATTTTTGCAACGTGGCAACTATATAATAAGTTTTTAATTTTATAAAATTCATGTTGTAATATGATCTTATTTGTTTTGTCCAAATAGGATCTTCGATATCTTTATGTTGTAATATGAACTCTAATCTATATTTTTTGCATTACATTTTTTTATTTTTATCTATATTAATTTTCTTATTCAATATGAAGAATGCCTTGTATCAGATTAAATATTATTTATATTTATAGTTTATGAAAATCTGAGAAGGGAAGCTTGTTTTTTAATGAGGAACAAGAGTTAGGGTTTAGATCATACATTACAGCCTCTCAAGCTTGTTTACTGCCCCTATATTTGTTGGTTGTTGATTTATAAAATGAGTAGATATGACAAATAGTTTGCACTAAATTTGATATTAGTTACTAAAAATTATGCTTGAAGTAGTGTGTTATAACGACGTGACATGGTCAGAAGGAAAGTGTTGCCTTCCTTTTAATTCAAGATAAACACCATAGGTGAAACCATTAGTATGTAATTAGAAGTCAATGGTTTATTGTTGACAAGATTCACAATAAACTATTATGGTTTCATTTAATTTATGTAATAGACCTCCACCTACTGAAAAAGGATTTTGTTGTTGTTGTTATTATAAGGTACTCCTATTGATGGTAAGTTAACTAATATGTTATTTGTTATTTTGTCTTCCCAATTATCTAAAAGACTTGAAAAGCTTCTTAGGGTTAAACATTTAATAGAAGGTGAATTTTCTTAATTTTTTATTTGGCGATCAGATGTTGACTCTAACACCTCGTAGATAGAACATCGTATAGTTGAATGTAATGCCAAATTGGCTGTTGCATTATCGATGATGATGAATGCTTCATGCCATGGATCGATAAGAAAAAAGGGATTAATCTTTTCTGTAGCATTTTATATAATTATGGGTAAGGTCACCTGGTCAATGTCTATTATGTCCTTTTAAACATTTTTCTTAGTGCTGATCACACGGTAGGCTAAGTTGTACAAATAACCTCTTGTAGCTAGGTTGTATTTTTATATTAAGCATTTGAATGTATTTGACCTTCTGTTTTGAAATATATTTCCAATTATTTAGCAAAGGTGCTTGGATTCCTTTCTCATTCCTCTAAAAAAGAATAGGAAATTAGAAAGAAAAAAAAGGTACTGCCAGAAGGTCAAATACATTCATGTGAATGTACTTCACTTGAACTCATTTTTGTCAATACTATTTTTTCTATTTTCCTATTCTTTCTAAGAGGAAGAAGAAGAGAATACAAGCACCTTTGCTAAACAGAAATATTTGGAAATATATTCTGAAATAGATGGTCAAATACATTCAAATGCCTAATTTAAAAAATACAACCAAGCTACAAAAAGGTTTTTGTGCAACTTAGCCCGCCTTGTGATCAGCCCTAAGAAAATGTTTTAAAGCACGTAAAAGACATTGATCAAGTGACCTTACCCACAATTATATAAAATGTTATGGATCAGATTAATCCTTCTTTCTTATCGATCCATGGCAAGGACTCATTCATTATTGATAATGCAACAGCCAGTTTGGCATTACATTCAACCATATAGGGTTCTATCTGCGAGGTGTTAGAATTAACATCTGACCGCCAAATAAAAGACCAAGAAAATCCATCTTCTATTCTATGTTTAACCCCAATAAGCTTTTCAAGTCTTTTAGATAACAAGGACAAAATAACAAATAACATATTAGTTAGCTTACCATCAATAGGAATTCCTTATAATAACAACAGCTAAATCCTTTTTCAGTACGTGGAGTCTATTACATGAATTAAATGACACCATAATAATTTATTGTGGATCTTGTCAATAATAAATCATTGAATCTAAATATATATTAAGTGTTTTGCCTACGATGTTTATCTTGAATCAAAAGGAAGGGAACACATTCCTTGTGATCACGTCACATTGTTATAACACATACTTCAACCATAATTTTTAGTCACAAATAGCAAATTCAGTGCAAACTATTTGCCATATCTACTCATTTTATAAATCAACAACCAACAAATGTATGGGCAGTAAACAAGTTTAAGAGGCTAGAATGTATGATCTAAACCCTAGCTCTTATTCCTCATTAAAAACTAAGCTTCCTTTCTCAGATTTTCTCAAACTATAATATAAATAATATTTAATTTCATACAAGGCATTCTTCATACTGATTAAGAATATTAATATAGATAAAAAAAAGGCCATGTGGAAATATAGATTTTATAATTAAAAAGAGTTCATATTACAACATCAAGATATCAAAGATCCTATTTGGACAAAAACAAAGTAATAAAACCATATTACAACATGAATTTTGTAAAACAAAAAACTTTTTAAATAGTAACCACCATTGTAGAAATCAAAAAATTAACACAAGCCAAGTTATATTTTGTTTAGATAAATTTTTCAATATGCACTTATAATAGAAGAGAATAAGAAAGTAAAATGAGATAAATGCAAATTTATGCATAAGATAATTTATAGAATCTCTCATTTAGCTTGTCCAAAAGATCATTTTAACTTACACATATGTTAAATTTAATTTATGACTTAATATTTTCTTTTGATAGATTTATTAATTACCTTGTGTTAGAAATTGAGATTTTTATAATATAAAATTGAATGTCTATGTAGTTTTTGTTGCTTATAAAGTTGGTTTTGCTTGTGTTAAAAAAAAAAGGCATTTGTAGGCTAATGATGCTTACTTTTTAGCTTAGTCATAATTTGTTGTTTTTTTGCCTAATTAAGGGCTTGTTAGCTTTTGTATTTAAACATGTGTTGTAACACTTCAAATGTGTGAAAAAACTAAAACACATCAGATCAATTTCTTGTTCCCTTTCGTTTGTGTGTGTGTTGTCTTCTTCCTATAGCCTTTTTATTTTCTATAGCCATTTTTTGTTACAGCTTCAAACTTGCTCTGATTCTAACATGGTATCAAGAGCTTCATTGATCTTTAAGGGTTAGTGAAGGAGAGAAAACCAGAGTTTGTGAGAGTGAAAAAAAAAAAAAATCAAAAAATAGAGTTTGACTATGAGAGAAAACCCACACAAAAAACCTTTAAACACAAAAATGGCCTCCAGCAGTACTCATTTACCTCCACCTCCTATTTAAGGTGAAAACTATCATTTGTAGGCTGCAAAAATGAGAACTTATTTCAGGGATCAAAGTTTGTGGGATATGGTAAAAAATGGCAACAATCCACCTCATTTTCCACACAACCCAATAGTAGCTCAGATAAAAAATCATAATGATGAAGTAGCAAAGGAAAGCAAAGCACTTGCCATTATACATGCAACACTACATGATGATATATTTATTGAGATCCTGACTCTTGAGACTACAAAAGAAGCTTGGGACAAGCTGAAGGAAGAATTCCAAGGGAGTGAAAGAACAAAAAGAATACAGGTGCTAAACTTAAGGAGAGAGTTTGAAGCATTGAAAATGAAAGAAAGTGAAATTGTCACAGACTTTTTATACATACTTACTAAAGTGGTCACACAAATCAAATTATTTGGTGAGGAGCTTAGTGATCAAAGAGTTGTAGAGAAAATCTTGGTGTGTCTTTCAAAAAGGTTTGAGTCAAAAATTTTCTTTCTTGAAGAAAACAAATTTTTTTCTCAAATATCAATTTTAGAGTTTGTGCATGCTTTGCAAGCTATTGAATAAAGAAGATCTTTGGGAATGGAGAAAAATATTGAAGGTGCTCTTGTGGCCAACACCAAAGGCAAAGCCCAAAACTGCGATTGTTTTAGGAAAAAGCCATTTTGTGGGAAAAAAAGAGCAAGAAGTCAACAAAGGAGGTGGTTGGAAAAATAAGTTTCCACCTTGCACCCATTGTAAGAAGAACAACCATATTGAAAATTTTTGTTGGTTCAGGTTTGGAGTTGAAAGTAGGGCCTGCAATTAGCTTGGTTATATAAAAAAGGTTTGAAAAAATAAAACAAACTAGTAGGGATAACAACCTCAGGTTTTTAAGCATCACCAACAAGCTAAAGAGCAGTTGTTTGTTGCTACTTGTTATTCAGCTAGCAGTAGCAAAGAAGCATGGCTAATTAAAAGTAGGTGCACAAATCATATAACCTATAATGCTAGCATTTTTAAGGAACATAATTTATCTTGCTTCTCCAAAGTCACCATTAACAATGGAGAATGTGTTGATGTCAAAGGTAAAGGAGCAATTGCTATTGAAACTCTCTTAGGTATCAAATATATTTTAGATATTGTATTTGTACCTAAGATAAATCAAAGTCTTTTGAGTGTGGGACAAATGCTAGAAAGAAATTATTCTTTGTGTTTTGAAGATATAAGATGAACTATTTTTGACCCTTTTGGGTGTTAACTTATGTCTATTAAAACGAGAGATAAAAGTTTTTAAATAAAATGGAAGAAAACAGCTCGCATGCTTTTTCAATAGCAGTTTTGTGGCACAAAGACTTGGTCATTTTAGTTATTCCACTTTGAAGCAAATGAGTTCAAATGATTTAGCTAAAAATTTGCCTACCATTGAAGATAATATTGATGTGTGACGTATGTCAATATGGAAAAAAAAAAAAGATTGCCATTTCCTACTGTAGCAAGTTGGAGAGCCATTAAAAAATTGCAGCTTATACACACTGATGTGTGCGGACCCATGACTACAACATCTTTAAATGGCAACAAATATTTTCTACTATATTATAGATGATTTTACAGGGATAAGCTAGGTTTTTTTTTTTGAAGCAAAAGTCAGATATGTTGTTTTTTTGAGATTTAAGTCTATGGTTGAAAAAGAGGCATGTTGTCAAGCTAAAAGTCTCAGGTTTGATAATGGAACTGATATATAATAGAGGAATTTAAAAAAATTTGTGAGCAGGCTAAAATTCCACATCAATTGATTGTTCTTTACACTCCTCAATAGAATGGAGTGAGTGAAAGAAAGAACAGAACAAATATGAAGATGGCCAAGTGTTTGTTGTTTGAGAAATGTCTTCGAAAAACCTTTTGGGCTAAGGCTGTTAATACCTCAATATACTTGTTGAATATGCTACCCACCAAAGCTTTGAAGGGAAAAACATCTTTTGAAGCATGGTATGGAAGGAAGCCTTCGTTGGAGCATCTAAAGGTCTTTGGTTGTGTATGTTATGATCTTATTCCTGAAATGAAAAAAAGGAAAACTTGATCATAAATTAGAAGTTGGCATTTTTTTGGGGTACAGTAGTAACTCTAAAGGATATTGAATATACAATTTGGAGACCAAAAAATTCTTGTCAGCAGTGATGTGAAAATTGATGCGCTGTCAAAATGGAATTGGGAGAAATGTTAAGCAGAAGGCCCAAGTAAGGGGCTTCTTGGAGAAGACAATTTACAAGAGCAAGATTTTGAAGATAAAGAAGAAAATTATGAAAATGATCTTGATTTTCTAGTATGAGGCACCCGAACCTAGGAAGATGTTTATGCTAGATGCAATATGGCTACATTAGAGCTTGCAAGGTATGTTGAAGCTGTTGAAATGGAAGGATGGAAAACTACCATGCAGGAGGAGATCAATATGATAGAGAAAAACAACACTTGGCAGCTTGTAGATAGACTAAAAATCAAAAAGTAATTGGTGTTAAGTGAGTTTAAAGAACCAAACTTAATCAGGATGGTTCTGTGAACAAACTCAAAGCAAGATTGGTGGTAAAAGGTTGTTTTTAGCAACATGGTGTTGATTTTTCTAATACATTTGCTCTAGTCGCAAGACATGATACAATTAGACTGCTTGCAGCCTTGGCAACTAAGTTGGGTTGGAAAATACATCATTTTGATGTTAAGTCAACATTCTTAAATGAGTTCCTTGAGAAAGACATCTATGTTGAATAACTTGAAGGTTTTCAAGTTCTTAAAAATAAAGTTTACAAGCTTCACAAAGCTTTGTATGGTTTGAAACAGGCACCAAGGGCCTGGAATTGATAGTTATTTTCTATAAAAAGGCTTTAAAATGAGTGAAAATGAAGCCACTTTGTATGTGAAGTGGTCAAAGAATGAAGTGCAGCTCATTGTTTCCTTATATGTTGATAATTTATTGGTGATAAGGAGTGATTCAAATTCTCTAAACCAATTCAAGAATAATATGGAGAAAAAGTTTGAGATGATAGATTTAGGTGAGATGAAATATTTTCTGGAATTTACATTCCACAAAAGACATATGCTTTGGAAGTGTTGAAAAATTTCACATGGAGAGATGCAAGCCTGTATTGTGAATGAAAAATTATCAAAGAATGATGGTGATGATAAAATTGATGCTTATGTTTACATAAGTTTAATTGCAAGTTTCTTGTATATTTCATCCACCAAACCAGATTTAATGTTTGCTGCAAGTTTATTATCTAGGTTTATGCATTCTCCAACTCAAGTTCAACTTAGTGCAGCAAAAAGAGTTTTGAGGTACATAAAAGGTACAATTGATTATGGTTTATGGTTTTTGAAAAGTGAAAGTGGAGAGCTTCAAGGTTATGCAAATAGTGATTGGGCAGGAAGTTTAAACGATGCAAAGAGTACCTCAGGCTATGTTTTCTCATTTATTAGCAGTATTTTCTTATGAAATTCAAAGAAACAAGATATGATGGCCCAATCCTCAGCTAAAACTAAGTATACTTTAGCTACAACAACAGTAAATCAATCCATTTGGCTAAGGAAAATTTTATCAAATGTTGGACAGATTCAAGATGTAGTAATTGGTATTTGGGTGGACAACAAGTCAACTATTGCTATAGCAAAGAATCCTGTTCAACATGGAAGGACTAAGCATATCAAAGTGAAGTATCATGTCATTAGAGAAGCAAAGAAATCAAAGGAAATCAGCTTGGAGCATTGCAATCCAAAAAATCAAATTGCACACATTATGACAAGCCTTTTCCAAGGGAAAGTTTGAAGTGTTGAGATCAAAGCTTGGATTATTGAAGAAAAATCTCAAGCAATGTTAGAAATTGAGATTTTTATAATATAATATTGAATGACTCTGCAATTTTTGTTGCTTATAAAGTTGGTTTTGCTTGTGGTCAAAAAAAGTTATTTGTATGCTAATGATGCTTACTTTTTAGCATAGTTATAATTTGTTGTTTTTTGTACCCAATTAGGGACTTGTTAGTTTTGTATTTAAACACTTGCTGTAACAATTCAAATGTGTGAAAAAACTGAAATACATCATATCAGTTTCTTGCTCCCTTTCATTTGTGTGTGTTTGTTGTCTTCTTCCTACAGCCTTTTTGTTTCCTATAGCCATTTCTATTACAAATACAAACCTGCTCTGTTTCTAACACCTTGATCTCACTACTAGTGAAATTATCTGAGCCATACATATCACATCATGCATCTCATACATAATATTAACGTGACATGGTTATGGCCCCTAATGTGTTGATTCCCTCAAGCCAAGAGAATCAAAACTAAAACCTAGTGAGAGAAGTTTCTTCTTGAAGCATCTCCCACCAATGTCCTTTTGTCAAAGATGATTGGTGCAATTCTTTATGTATTTAAAAGATGGTTGGTACAATATAGAAAATTGCACCAATCATCTTTGATCCATTTTTACTTGGAGTAAGTTAGACAACTGCATTGAATGTGTGTTGATTTTATAGGTGTTGTGATTAGTGTTAGTGATTTTAAATGAGTTGTGAATGGCACAGAGCCATGTTATATTTGGGATTGCAAAGGAAAAGAAAGATCCTAGGCAAATGAAGTCAAATCAAATTATATCCCTTTTCCCTTTTGGTTGTTGATCATCTCTTTAGATTTAGATATCTATGTACATATTGGGAAATTAACATACGAAATGAGCTACGTGAACTGGTGTTTTGCTTCCAAGTTGTTTATGAGGTAAAAGTTTCGTTGGCTCTTTGCCGGGACACAGCCATGCAGTAGAATCAAACAAGACTATGCCCATCATTAGCTTTTAAGGTGCATCGTTCTTTTTTTAATGCAAGTCCCACAAGTGGTGGCATATTTTAAAATAAGTTCTAAACTACTAATACTTTCACTTGATTGCACCTTACGTGCATGTCACTATACTTGATAAATCTCAGACAACGTTAACGGAAGTTCAATCATGCACCTGAAATATTTTTAGGCCTTTCCTTAAAAAGTTGAATCCAATACTAAATGCCACAGCTACTTGGTACATAGTTATATTTTATTAATTACATAGACAATCCAATACTAAATGCCACAGCCACTTGTTAGTTGTTACATAGATGACTCCATTTAATCTTCCAGTTTGTTTCTAATCTCCGCCAAATTTGAGACCTGCTTCCTTTTCATCTCTTTCCTTTTAGCTTTCCAGCAAATTCAGGTTGTACTCTTACTCGAAAATCACAGAAGATGATATCGTGCCTGGACCTGCAAAGTAGTCAAATGAGATATAAAAGCAAGGAAAAAGTAGATCAGATGAGGGAAGGACACTGTTTTGGTAGTGATTGTGATTAAGTCAAATAATTTCTATGTGAAAATTTCGTCTGATATAGAAATATGCATCAAGTTAAGACATGGCATAATCTTTTGGCAAAAAAAAAAAAACCTCCAAAAACCAATTGGTTACGATCTTAGCAACTATAGAAGTGTGAATTGTATCCGCAAAGCCATTCTTCGAGAGTCCAAATAAATGTATATTAGTGAAAAGAAGCTGAAATAGTTCATAGCACAAATTAAGACTTTATCTCCCCATATTAAATTGATGTTCATGCACTATGGTTATGGTACAAGAATAGAAGCTATAAATATCCCGATAAAGTTATGAACTAAGAGCAGATATCAACTTTCACTTACCTCAGTTGGAACTTCCTGTTGTGCCACTAAAGCTGTTGAACTTGACAGCCACAAACACATGAAGTTGGTCTGCAACATAATTAAGGAACCGAAAATACACGTGCCTCCATGTCCTGTTTAGGAATAGAGAACCACAAAGCCCCCAGAAACCCACTGCAAAACCCACACCCATCCCAAGGTACAGTGACTTAGTTTCAAAGGCATCATCATTGCTTCCTCCATGTTGCGTTGACACATCAACATTACCACTATCTTCAGTGCAGTTAATAGGTAGAGGAGCTCCACAAAGTCTAGGATTCCCAGCAAAGCTTGAAGCATCGAAAGTCTGAAGCTGAGTCCCAAGTGGGATTTGTCCACTGAAATCGTTGTATGACAAATTCAAGAAGCTCAAGAAAGACAAAGAGGAAATGGAAACAGGAATTTCCCCATTAAGTTTATTGCTGGATAGATCAAGAGATTCCAAGTTCTTCATGCTCCCAATCTCCCTTGATATCTTTCCTGTAAAATGATTTCTAGACAAGTTCAAGGTATGCAATTGAACAAGACTGAAAACTTGTGGAGGAATTTCCCCTGATAAGTTGTTCCATGAAAGGTCAAGTGTTCTCAGCAATCCATAGTCTCTAAACTCTAACCGTTGGCCTTTGGTGTACAAATTGATCTGAAATGGGTAGTGAATTGTTGTTTGTGCTCCACCCAAGCTAGGAATGTCACTGATGCATGGAGGAATAGGTCCTGAAAGTTTGTTTTGGAAAAGGTCCAACTGAACCAGTGAAGAGAGATTGCATAGCTGGGGTGGAATGTTGCCTTCAAATTGATTAGATCCCAATAGCATCACTTCCATACCATGTGGCATCTTTGTTGGTACAGTTCCCGAAAAATTGTTCTCTTTGAGATTGATGAATTCCAAGTTTTTTACGTTTGATAGGTCCAATGAAAAATTGCCAGACAAGCTGTTGTTACTCAAATCCAGTATTATGAGATCAATAAATGAGGCCATTGATGGAGGGACTTCACCGGTCAGCACGTTACTACCCATGAAAAGGAAAGACAAACCTTTCCAATACTCCCAACAATCAGGAATTCCTCCAGTTAAAAGATTGAATGATATGTCCATATAGTCCAAACTATTTACCCTACCCAACTTATGGCAGAACAAAGGGGAAATGGGTCCAAAGAAGGAATTGTGGGACAAGTCCAAATAGATAACATTTGCTGATATATGCGGGAGCCCTCCTGTGAAATTATTATGGTCCATAAATATGAGCTCAGAGTTTAGTGTGATGTTTGTTAAGTCTGCACTGATGGTGTTCCTGGACAGGTTGAGCTGTGTAATATTAGCTACAAACCTCCAAAATATGTCACCATTTACGGATGAGATACTTGAGTTAGGAACCTCGAGATATACTAGTGACTGTTGTGAATATATCCATTCTGGAAACTTGGGACCTAGATTTGCATTGCTCAAAATTATGCCCTTCAACTGGAAAGGAGGAATCCAGTGAGAAGCCAAGTCAAATGCAATAGGAGCACTCAACACCAGTGCTTCTAAATTAGAGAGATTGGAAAAATGGTTTTCATATAGAACACCTGACAAGGATTCACCTCCAATGGACAAACTTTTTAAATTAAGGAGCTGTCCAAGGCTGGTTGGAAGATTACCACTCAATAAACTAGAGCTGATGCTTAAGTCAACCAAGGATGAGAGATTTCCTATTGATGAAGGGATTGAACCATGAAACATGTTCTCAGATAAACCAAGATATTGCAATTGTTCATGTTGGCCTAGCCATTCTGGGATGGATCCATTGATTTCATTGTCATTCAGCCTTAAAGATTTAAGGTTTCGAAGGCTCAACAAGCTCTTTGGTATTGGACCTTGTAGAAGATTGAAGCTAAGGTCAATATTGGAGATACTGGTGAGATTGAACAGCCAATAAGGCAATTCTGAGAAAAAATGGTTCCCAGAGAGGTCAATAGTTACAAGTGCAGAAAAATTGGCATACTTCATGGATGGACTGATATTGGTAAGACGACAACTTGCCAATCTTAGCTCTATCAGTGATGGATGCAATGCCATGGACTGAAGCCAGTTGGTTTCATTTTGAAGATTGATTTCACTAAGGTTGAGATATTTCAAGGAAGAAAGTTGAGAAAGCCAATGGAGATTATCCAAATGAAGATCTTCATTAAAGGATAAGTCAAGAAACTGAACATTAGAGAAGCTAGCATGTGTATCAGAAGGTGCACTTAAACTTGTAAAGTCATTCAAGCTTAAGTCCAAATGGTTCAAAAATTCAATTTGAAACAAAGATAGGTTGATTTCACCTTCCAAGTATTGTAGCTTTAGATCAAGTCTTGTGACTCTGCCTGTGGTGTTGTCACAGTGGACTCCTTTCCATGCACAGCAATCTTCTTCACTGGACCAAGAGGGGAGCATGATGGAATGGTTCACAATACCACCTTTGAATGTCTGCAGTGCAGATCGATCCTTTTTGTTGCAACGAGGCTGCAAATTGGTACCACACGCACCTATGTGGAACGTGGTTGCATATAGCAACACCAGAAGAACAATTGAAGTTTGTGAAACCATGGCTCGGAAAACGAGAACACTGTGTGAGTGGTTGCTGGTAACTCCCATCACTTCATACATATATATTACGTGAGTTCAAAGCAAATTAACAACAGGAAATGGGACTAAAATCATATTTGCAAGGTCTTAAAACATATTTAAGTCCTATATATAAAGAAAACTTATCACATGAGAAATTATGGCTATTATGAGAAATGAAAACATTTAATTATAACTACAAAATCAAAATTGATTGTTCAAATCTTATTTCTTGAATTATAAATCTCGTATAACTTTATACAAGTAGATTTCACATGATTTGAACCGTTACTTTTAATTTAACGGTTACAATTAAATGCCATTTCTTACAATTCTCATCTATTAGTACTTCATATAATATGTGTGTTAAGTTATACAAAAACAAATTTGTAGGTCCAAGAGAACTTAAATTTCCAATTGATACATTCATTGTTTCATTGCCTTCTTTCTGACAAACATTCATACCTAGAAACTAATTTTTATAAAATTTAGTTGGTGTAAGAAGGATCGTGACAGAGGCACTTAATAAGTAAAGGAGAGAATGGAGGAAAATTTCAATCGGATTGTGCGTGCATTTTACTTGAAGTTAAGGGCAGGTTTCGCTATCTTTGTTACCGCCCCAAATAAGGGCTAGACAAATTTAAAAGAGATGGAAATGAAAAATTAAAATTGAACTGTATTTTTGAGTTTAGAAAAATCTAACATGTTTACTTTTTTAAAAAAATAGCTTATTTATATATACTTTTAAATGAATCATATATTAAATTAGTAAATTATTAATTACATTTTAGTGCAAATAATATATAAAAATTTAAAACAACAAGAATCATAAAAATAAGAAACTAAACTAATAAATTATAATTTTAGTAAATTGTGGAATTTCAGTTTTATTATTTAATTATTGTTATAATTTAAATTATTTAACTATTATACTAATTAATTTATATTTTTAGTAATTATAAGAAATGATAGTGTGAAAATATGTTTTTAATTCATATATATTGTGTGAAATGTTTATCATATATTTTAATTCATGTATTTCTTTATATTTATTTTTATTATTTTCTTCTATTTTATTTCATTACTCACCACATTTGTTTATTTTTTATTCTTTTTTTTTTATCACTCTTATTTGCATCTATCTAACACCTCTTTAAGAGCTGTAAAATATTCATTTTATATGCAAGTAAATTTTATTTATTTTTTTAGGCTTAAATATGTTTTTAGTCCCGTAAAATGAGCGAGTTTTGATTTAGGTCCCGGTAAAAAAATTTCTTTGTTTTTTATTTTCCTAAAGTTTGAAATCATTATTTTTTGTTCTTATAAAATGAGAAAATTTTGGTTTTGGTCCTTATAAAACATTTTGCTTTGATATTCATCCCTCTAAAATTTGAAATTACTATTTTTGGTCCCTAACATTCATTTTAAAGTAGATGAATAGCATTTATTTTAATGATCTAGAAAAATTTGTAGAGATATCATATGTTGATATGATATTAAAGACACTAGTGGGTGTCACCTTGAAATGACCACTTGATCTTCCATTAAATATATAAGCAATTAACAAGTGTCGCATAATAGTAAGGACCAAAAAAAATAATTTTAGTTTTTTAAAGATAAAAACTAAAGCAAAATTTTTATAAGAATTAAAATAAAAATCCAATTATTTTTTATTAAAAACATATTTAAACCTTTTTTTATGATTGGATCTCAAACCATACGAAATGTTGTAAAAACAAGACACACCTCGCTTCACCAAAAAAAAAAAAAAGACACAATCTCACATGCCAAAAAATTTCTATTTTCAATGTCTATGTAGATTTGGATTATTTGGTATGTTTAAAAGTTAGTTGAAGGTTAGGGTGGATCATAATTTTTAACCATTAGATTCATCATGTTATCATAGGTCATTCCACACCAAATCCCTCCAACTCTTTTCCAACAACTCCTTCGACCACTGTTCGTCGCTGCTAAAGGTAATTTATGGCGACAAGTTTCAATTTTTCTTTTCTTTGTTTTTTGCCATTTCTCCACTGCCCCCTCTCCGGCACACTCCTCATCTCCAAATTCTTCAGGTCCAACGAGTTTTCAAGTGGGAAAAATCCTTCCACAATGGTGGTACATCAAGGCCCCTTCACCTTCTCTTTCTCCTCCAACTTATCATGATAACCATATAATTATAATACAATCTTTTATTTTAATGGGTTGTGCCCATCTGAGAATGACTTATCCTTACAATATTCCAAACTTCAATCTTGAAACTCTTACCTTTCAAGGCCAACTATTAATAAAAAGAAGTGGTGGTGGTCTTACTTTTGCTTGTTGGTTTGGATTGCTGAAAGTTCTATCTTAACATGACTCCAGTTTAGAGTAAGATAATCAGTTTTCTTATTCATCCTTGCATTTGCTTTGTAGGTTCCATCCACTTTCTTTCTTGTACTGCTTTCTATGATTTTCCTAATGAGGAACATGTCGAAAAGGAGGCGGTGGTGGAAAAGATTTGGGGATGAGGAGCATGCCAGAAAGGAGGCGGTGGCAATGGAGAAACGGCGAAAAGGAAAAAAAAAAAAAAACCCAAATTGCTGTCGTCGAAAATTGCCTTTGACAATAGCAAATAGCAGTCGAAGAAGTTGCTTGGGTGGGAGTTAGAGGAATCTAGTGTGAAATGACCTATGATAACAAAATGAATCTAACGGTTAAAAAATTATGCCCTAGCCTTTGTCTAAAAGTTAATATGATTTTGTATAATAGGTAAAAAAATTTAAACGTTTTTCTCTTAAAACCAACATAATGTCTTTTTCACCTTTTCTTAATTACTCATTCTGATTTAGGAAAACAAAAAATGTTAAGGGTGAAAGATGTTAATCCGAGCATTAATGCTCAAATGAAAATAATTTACAAATAACATTGTTGATTATATATTTGATGTTTGGCGTAACATTAAATACATACAGACTCCTTTTAAAACTTGCAGGATTTACGTAATTATATATATGTTCAAATTTTTTCTTGCATGTTTTCTGAAGATTGTTATTTATTTGTTATAATTTTTCATTCAAGACTTTTCAGTTCAGCAGGCACGCAGATTAAGCTAAATATGGGTAGAATTCACCTATACAGTAATATTGTGTTAATTTACAAAAGCTCACAAAAAATACTTTGCGTCATTCTTTTATGGATACATTCAACCATATCTAATTACCTAAATAAAATCCATGCATTCACATACCTATACCGTTGGATGAAAAGTGTAGCCCTGTACGTTCATAACATGACATTAATGGTATATAGTCGGAAACAAGGAAAATAAATAGCATAATAATGATGTTTTTTTTTATTATTGAAAGAAAACCTAAAAGAAAAGGGAAGAAAAAAGTTCATTTCTAAAACAAAAATTTAAAATTTTCCTTCCATCTTGTTTTTCTTTAATTCAAATTTCAAACTTTTCTCTTCTCTCATTATTTTTCTTCCACTCACAATTAAATAAACTTGGAGTCTTGTTCTATTTTTTTGTTTTCACATTTATTCTTCTTGACAATCTTGTTCCAAGTGCTATCAAGCACTAAATGTGAACAAAAATTTAAATATTGATTCATCACGTTATGAAAGACTAACGTCTTCTACTATACTCAATTCACGTAAGTAAAGTCTTGTTCTTTAGCTTGCAATCTTATCCTTCACATTATTCTTTCTAGAACAAACATCAAATTACTTACAAGGTGTGACACGAATGACTAGTAATTTGTATCTTTTAAGCATATGATAGTAGTTCAATTCCTAACTATATAAATAAAGCAATATTTGTGAGAAGAAGAATTGCCTCTTAACTAGTACAAGGATTAATCCCGTTACTGCCGGCTGTAAAAATACTTAGGGTCTACCTCTAATAAAAAAAATAAAAAATCTACCTACGTCTAATTCTAACTGTTTGTCATTTCACACAGTTCTCATCTATTACACTTACAAAAAACAAAATTGTCGTCGGTCCATGAGAACTTAAATTTCCAACTGGTACATTCATTGTTATTCCATTACACCTTCTTTCTAACATTCATACCTAGAAACTGAATTTTTGTAGTCAATGGGAAGGGTCCAAGGAGTCAACGTAAAGGGATAAAGGAAGGTTATGACTCTGAGTCTCTGAGGACGTACTCGTACTATGATCTATCGATAAGAACAATTTAGTGTGTGTCAAGCATAGGATCGTGACAGAGGCTCTTAATAAGAAAAGGAGAGATTGGAGGAAAACTTCAATCTGATTGGGCGTGTATTTTACTTGAAGTCACGGGGGGGTTTCGCTATTTTCATCACCGCCTCCATCAAAGGCAAGACGAATTTGAAAGAGATGGAGATGAAAAATTAAAATTGAATTCTATCTTTGAGATCAGAAAAATTTGTAGAAAACTTATCTATCTTTTTTTTTTTTGAAATTTAATTTATTTATATATAATTTTAAATAAATTATATATTATTCACCAAAAAATTAAATAAATTATATATAAAATTAAAAAATATCAAGAATCATAAAAATAAGAAACTAAATTAAATTATAATTTTAGTCATTGTACAATTTCAATTTTATTATTTAATTATTATTATAATTAAAATTATATAACTATTATAATAATTAATTTATATTCTTAATAATTATAAAAAATAAGAATGTGAGAATATAATTTTAATTCATAATACGTGTTTGGTTTGTCTTCTCGAACCCAAACCAAGTGATTTTTCCATTCAAAGAATCAGGTCAAGATCGAATGTATGCTTATCAATTCGAAATTAATTGTTAAGCTTAATTGTGATTTTCTCATATTTCTTTAAATATTTTTTAAAAACTTTTTCTTCTTTTTTATTTCATTACTCGTCATTTTTTTTATTCTCGTTTTTTTATCACTTTTACCTGCACGTATCTCACACCGCGCAAGAGCTGAAAAAATATTCATTTTATATGTGAGTAAAGTATTTTTTTTTAAAAAAAATTATGATTGGATCTCAAACCATAGGAAATTTTGTAAAAATAAGAAAGTCTCACACGCCAAAAACTTTCCAAATTCAATGTCTATGCAAATTTGGATTATTTGGCACGTTTATAAATTAATATGATTTTGTATAAAAGGTAACTTTTTTAAATGCTTTTTTCGTAAAACCAACATCTACCATTATTAGTTATTAACTTAGATGAGAAATGTCTTTTTAACCTTTTCTTACACCTTCTGATTTAGCAAAACAAAAAGATAGAAGCAAATTAAGGGTGGAAGATTGAGAATTAATGCTGAAATAAAAATAATTTAGAAATAACATTGTTGATTCTATATTTGATGTTTGGCATAAAAAAGATACGGATTCCTTTTAAACTTGCATTATTTACGTCATTAATATATATGTTCATTTTTTTTTCTTGCAAGTTTTCTGAATATTGTTATAAGAAAATATGCTATCTATTGATAGTATAAAGTAATTTTACACTGTCATCCAATCACAAACCATTATGCAAAGTAAGTTTGTTAACTTTTATCATAACTACCTTCAAAGTCATGCCAACGTTAATTTTTGATACCATAATTACCTTCAAAGTCATACCAATGTTAATTTTTGTTTGGTTGACAATGTAAAATTTTTTATACTGATAATGTATAACCATTAAACTGGTTATTGTTGTTTATTTGTTATATATTTTTCATTCTAGACTTTTCAAAAGTTAGACAAATGTTATTACAAATGTTATTTATTTGTTATATATACCAATATATCAATCATATTAGTGTAGTTAGCAGAGATGCAAATTAGCTAAATATGGGTAGAATTCACTTACACAGTAGAATTGTGTTAAAAAAACTCACAAAATAATACTTTACATTATTCTTTTATGAATAAATTGAAATATACCTATTTACTGAAATAGATTTCATGCATTCACGTATTCATAAATTTGGACCGTACGTTAGATGAGAAATACAGCCCTGTACATTCATGAAGTCTTGTTTTTTTTTTTTTTTTTCCTTTTCAGTTTTCCATAAGTATTTTTTTTTTTATTTCAGAAACAATCATCCTTGAGACACTGTCGAACGTTTGGATATGAAGTGAAATTGAAATGAAAGAAATAAAGAAGATGAAAATAAGTATTAATTTAAAGTGAAATTTAACGTTGGATGAATTGTTAAGAAATGAAATAAAATAATTTTTTTATATCTGTTTAGTTAGATTGAAAAGTAAAAGAAAAGTAAGTATAAAAAAGGTAAAAGAAAAGAAGAAATATGGAAAATACTATTTTACCCTTTAATTAATAGGTTTGAGTTTTATTTTTAATAAATTATTATATTGATTAATTTTAAATATTATATTAATTTATTAACAATAATGAGTTTTTGTCTCTAATTAATATTCTTCCATGCACGGAAAATACCAATGGCCTCCTCCATTGGTGACCGTCTTCTTCATCTTTTAAAAGAGACATGTTCACTATTTTTAAAATTAGAAGCACAAGTCTTTCATTCATAGTCACGAGTCCCCACCGTTAACCCCAACCTTTTTCTGTCAAGTAGTCATCATCATGCACACCAACCAACCATCACATTACAGCATCAAGTGGCAGTGGTGGTCCTTATGGAAATATCAATTTAGAAGCGTGTACATGGAAACAAGGTTTGGAAGAAAAAAATCCCTTCCATTTCATACTACATCAAGAAGGAAATCTCTATTGATAGGTCCCACAAAATTTTAGTAATTTCTCATTTCATTTCATCCCATTCAAATAGCGTTTCCCAATTCACACTCCTTCATTTCAATACTTTTAGAATTATTTCATCTAAACAAAGTGTAAATGTGAACACTTCTCCTAATATGAATCAAATCTTAAATTCATCAAATTATAGGAAACTAGCCCACCCACACTTCATAAAGTCTTGCTCTTTAGCTTGCAATAATCTTATCCTTCACGTTATTCTTTGTGAAACAAACACTAAGTAAGCTGTAATCAATGTGAAAAGAGTCCAAGGAAGGGAGTCGAAGCAGATGTGAAATATTGGGTCCATATACATGACTCCATTCAAGTGATAGGACTAAACGCAGAAAAACCGAAGACTTTAGAGTCGTGGACTATGGGTAGCCTGGTACGACCAAGTAAGCTGCGGAATGCGTCAGAATTCTCTCATACGGAAATTTCTCTCCAACAACAATCTTCACCCCTACATTATCTCTAAAGTTCTACACAAATCAAGTTGTTCAAATGATTAAAATTCATTATTACAATAAATCTAGACTTTTGGATTTATTTAATGATTCATAGATTAATAAAACAAAAATACAGCCTTTCTTTCCCCAAGCCAAGGAATGTTCATTTAATTTGCACCTTTCTTTCTTCAATCTTGACTTGTGCGTTCTATGTTTGTTGCATTTGTTATTTCTATTTCAACTGAGGATCTTTTTTTTTTTTTTTCCAGTTTGTTATGAATTTATGCATTATGGCGGGAATGAAATTTCATTTTATTGTTTTGTTCTTCAAGTATACTGAGAAGGTAGAATTCTGCATGTCTTGATTACCTACATGTCTAAGGAAACACATCATAATCTCTATTAATACTGAGATTTTCCCCTCCCAATCACCAGAGAAGGCAAACTGCCAGAACTCATGCTAGGGTGAAACGCAAACAACTCTATTAAAAATTGATTATTTGTAAATAAAACTAAACCATTAAAAAATTAGTTAATTTATTAATGAAGTTAATTTTCTAATTTAGTTTAATTTTTAATTTTTTAATTTGTTAAGTTAATTTTTAATTTAATTAATTACTTTTATTAATTACTTCTTATGAGAAGCAAATTTAAAAAAAGGACAAGGAGGTCGATATTTAAATTATTAACAAATTGATTCTTAACAAAAGACAAGTGTGAAAGAAAATAAAGAAAAAAGAACACAAGAGGCTCATATTTACTCATCAAATTGTCCAAATTTTGAAACTATACGCAACAATCAAAGTGCTTTGGACTTTTTACGAATAAGTTGTGCTCGCTTTCAATTTTCTTTCCAAATAGCGCAGAAGACATCTTTGTTGTGGGACCTACTGGTTCTAATCTTCCTTCCACTTTTATATGGGAACCAAATGAAGAAATGTTTTGTTTTCAAGAAATTTTCTACCTTGTAGCTTTCCTTTCCTCTACTTTCTTTGCAACCAAACAATGTGTTAATGTCGAGAAGTTGATGCAATCGAAAGCTTCTTCGATAAAAATTCTTCAATCTTGAGATGATGAGATTAGTTTCATGGAAGAAGCTTTTGTCTCATTGATGTCGGAAACATGATCTGCACTTCGGTAGAACATATTGTACATGGAGATATTCTCTAGAAGCTCTTATGAACCTAGGTCTGTTGCTACACATATGGATACTCCAACAGTGTTTGTTGGATATCTCATATTGATTAGTGATATGACAAAAATAAAGTATACAAGTGGGAGATAACTCTCACTTTACAAACTAGTTTTGTAGAATTGAGATAGGCCCAAGCCTACATTCTAAGAGTGTTGGGGTAGGTGTCATGGAAACCTTTGCTCAATGATCAAGTCGATGCCACCCAGTAGAAGTTTCTCCAACAAAATCCATCAAGGTATTAAGCAAGAGAAATGCTAGACACACTCTTTTGAACGCACTCTCTTTTATTGGTTGAAATTTCTTAAAAATTACAAAAATTTGTAGGTTCCACCAAATGACTCTCTCTTATGATTTTGTAGTTTTCAAATAATTTCAATTAATAATAGTGTGTGTTAGAAAGAGTGTGTCAAAGAGTATGTTACTAACACTCCTCTATTAGGCAAATATAAAGCAAATGTTACAAGCAAATTCCTTGTGTCCTTATCTCGTAGGGCTCCAACGAATGCTCCAGCAAATGGCACAAGATATGAAGCAAAGTCATAATAAAGCAAATACCTCTGGTCTGGTCATTATGATTCTGAATAAGATAATAGTAATAATTTATAAACTCCAAATAAATTAATCAGGATAGACGTTTCCATAATCATTTTTCAGTCCTCTTCTCTCGCATGGTACCTCCATTTTTCCATTTTTTTTTAAAAAAATAATGTGTTGGTTTAATTTGAATGTCAGAAGGCAATATTTGAAAACAAAGCTTGTGCAATATATAGCCATAATTTACAGTGCAACGAGTCCTTGCTCGTGCCCATCCCTCGTCCCTTTGCATCTCAATGGAAACTCAACTAGACCGAGTTTGATTCTACTGCAGATCTCCTAAAATATTGTTCTCCAAGGCATTTTTGTCAAAATAATGGATACATATTCACGTAAGACAAGGATAAGCACTACAAAATAAAATAAAATGGTGCATGTGTATTAGCAGCCCCTTAATCACTTACTCCTTGTTGCAACTCCAATTTAATGATTATGGCAACTAAAATAATGGATACATATTGACGTAAGAAATCAAAAAGTGCATCCAGAAAAAAATGTAAATTAATTAATATATAACTGGAAACTAATTTAAAATCACCTTTACATTAAAATAAAATAAATAAATAAGTAGTGTAACTAAGGAAATGCTCAAAACAGCTATAATTATAAGAATTTTACAAAATAAGAGTTTGATCGTTGAAATATAAAGTCTTAATTATGTATTGTGTTTAAAATTTTACAAAATTAGAGTTTAATCGTTGAAAAAGAATATAAAGTCTTAATTATATATTGTGTTTAATTTTTTTTTATAATAAGCAATAAAAATAATGATAACTAGGACTGTTGTGATTAAAAAAAAATGTTAAAATCATCAACAAGCGTGAGGTGCTGGTAATTAAATGTGTTATGATATTGTTTGGGAGAATTATCCCGAAATGAAAGTAGAATATATTTATATGGATATGAAATTATTATCCTAATTAATATTTCGATTTTTAAGGTGGAGATATCTAGTTTTAAACTCTCCAACTTAGAACAATATTGGAGTTAGACATCCCTCGTTAAAATTCTCTCTAAAATTTGGACTAATAACCAAAAATAAAGATAAAATTTTAAGACTTTTTCCACAACCTAAATTTCTCCTCTCTAATTTAATAAACTTTAGAATTTCAAATTCGTGGGATTAAAACAAGTTAGGCTTAAATATGTTTTTAGTCTCTCAAATTTATGGTAAATTTATTTTTGGTCTCCCAAATTTAAAATTCATATTTTTATTCCCTGTAATCTAAAAAATGTATGTTTTAGTCCCTTTGTTCAAATGTAGTTAGTGAATCTATCACACAAAATCTACCTATTAGTGTCCCTATTAGTGAAAACATCAAACTAAACTTAGCTAATGCTACACAACTGACTCAATCTACCTTTGTTAATGATGTTATAGGTGGTCTTGAAGGACTAAAACAAGTTTTTTTCAAATTATTAAGACTAAAAAGATTAATTTTAAACTTAGAGGGCCAAAAACAAACTTACCTCAAATTTGAGAAACTAAAAACATATTTAAGCCAACAAATTAAAAATTAAATTCTTCTATCTCAAGTTCTTATTTCAGTTTCCTAAATTTTTTTACATTTAGGCTATGTTTGGATTGGTAGTAGAGAATGAATGGAATGAATCAGAATATAATGGAATAAGATGAATTATAATAGAATGGAATAAAAATGTCATTCTATTGTTTGAATATTTTATAATGACATAGAACAAAGATTTTATTCCATTGTTTAGAAGAAGAAAAAAGCGAACAGATGAATTGTAACTTTTTAATTTTCATATTATCCTTATTTTAAATATATTATCCTTAAAAGATTAATGATCAAGATAAAATTTATGAAGATAAAAAAGTCATTTTATAATTTGAAAGTTTTGCTCCACCAAGTGTACCCCAAATTTGGGAGAAAGAAAACTAGAGTAAAGTGATAGAATAGAATAGATCATGATTCATCTTCTTCCATTATGTTCCATTTCTATTTTTATAAACCAAACAACAAAATAACTTCTCCTCTCACCCCTCTCCATTTTACCTTCTACCACCAATTCAAACATAGCCTAATAAGATTTAAGATTGTTGAAAATTCATAAATTATTTTTTTTCAAATTTAACAATTATAAGTTTCAAAAAGGTAAAATTTTAGGCATTACAATTTGCGGATGACTCAATTCTTTTTGCAAAAGCTAATATGGAACAAGTGAAGATATATAATTCAAACTTTTCTAGATATCTTATGCTCAAGTTCATGTCAGCGTGTTAATTCTTCTTAAAACAAGACTTTGCTTTTCAAAGAATGTGAACTGGACTATTAGGAACCGAATCAGTGCTGCTTGTGGGGTGTCTCTCGGTCGGCGAGAAGATTAATTGACCCATTCTAATCCCATGTTCATAATCCTAGCATTATGGAGTGCTCCCTGCACCAGACTAATCTCATGCTTTGCAACGCCACCATTCCAGGGTAGAAACCAGAAAGGAAACAAATTATATACACCGTCAGGAACCTCCTCCCACCGAATAATGGATTAAATTAAACACTGATATATGGGTCACACAAATCAACCATCTCAAAAGGCATGTTGTGGGAGTTTGATACGTGATCACGATGGATCCTTACCTTAGGCTTCTATTCTTTTTTGGGAGCTTGTTCGGTCCTGCTCGCTGAGCTTTGGCATTGTATGCGTTTGGCTTATTCCAGATTCTTTTGTGTTCCTATATATTATAGGTTTGAAATATCTATCAACTTTGTCAATCATTAAATTTAATATCTATCATGAAAGTTGTTGATTATTTTTAGTGGAAGTTTTCTTTCTAATTATTATTATTATTTTTTTTTATCATCTACAATGTTCAAACCCAAAACTTTACTTAAAATACTCAAACCTAATTTCACTCAAACTAGCTAATGTAATGTTAGTTTATTCCAGAGGTTTTAAAGTCATAATAGAGTCAGACTCATTGACTGTCATTAATCTTTTAAGTGAAGGTTGTGCTAAGACTCACTCCTGCTACTCGATAGTGCATAACATTCTGTCCTTTGCCAATCTTGGAGTCTCGTTCATGTTATTCCAAACTTCATTTATTTTTCCTTACTAGCTAATGCTAGCTCTGTAAGTTTCCCTCGTGGTTTTAAGTATTGGGCATTTTGCCCCCTTTATCCGCCAAAAAGAAAGATTTGGTACGTGGCTTACATGGTCGTGGCAATATATCTACATATCTCTCTTTTTTTCCGTTCTCTCTTTGTAGCTCTATTAAACAATGGATTCCTTTGTTATTGTGGAAAGAGAAGCATGAAGTTTATGATCTCTTGGAGGCTAGTGTTACAGTTGACATTTTCCCTAACGTTAAGAAGAAACATGAAGTTTAAGATCTCTTCAATTGAATAGAGGTAATAATGTAAAGTTCATGTTTCTGATCTTTGGTATACTTCCTACAGCAATATCTTAATCATTTGGCTAATAGGTTATTTCTTTAAGATATTTCGATGCCCTCAAAGAAACTCAAAGAAAAGTACGTTTAGGAACTTGTAGTTTTTTTAAATTCAAAAAAAAAAAAAAAGACTTTTGTGGTGGTTTTACTACTGTTAAGTTATTTAGTAATTTTATTAAATAAAAGCACTTATACATACAATTACAACCAAATAACTTATCATTTAAATAAGCACTCAAGTAGATGTGCATCCAAACACAACATGACTTATTTAAAAGTAGTTTCTTATATTACTTATTACTACTTTTCCAAGCAGCTCTTATTTTATAAGTAATTTCTGAAAAGCTCGTCCAAACAGTCTTTTACTTCATCTAGAATTTGCTCTCAATTCAGCAAACTTCTTGAACTTGACAGCTACAAACACGTAAAGCCAGTCTCCAATATGATCCAGGATCTGAAAATATTTGTGTCTCCATGCTCTATTGAGGAACAACGAGCCCCACACTCCCCATAAGCCAACAGCAAATCCAACTCCCATCCCAAGATAGAGAGTCTCATTTTCAGACTCATTTCCCCCACCTTGGCTTGGCTTGTCATGATTTTCTTCCTTAGAACAATTCTTTGTTAGAGGAGGTCCACAAAGTTTGGGATTCCCAGCATAGCTCCATGCATCAAAACTCTGAAGCTGAGTCCCTAATGGGATTTGTCCACTGAAATCATTGTATGACAGATTGAGATAACTTAAGAAAGACAAATTAGAGATGGTTGCAGGAATTTCCCCTGAAAGATGATTGTTGGAGAGATCAAGGGACTCCAAAATTTTCATGCCACCAATCTTGCTTGGTATCTTTCCCATGAAATGATTTCTAGACAAGTTCAAGAAGTGCAATTGAGTGAGTCCAAAAAGTTCTGGTGGGATTTCTCCAGACAGGTTGTTTGTTGAAAGATCAAGATATCTCAACAGCCCAGTATCTTGATACTTTAACTCTCGACCTTTCCAAAACAAATCGAGATTAAACCAAAAATGGTTCACTCTTCTTGCACCACCCATGGGAGTAATGTTGTAGATACAAGGAGGAATAGATCCAGAAAGTTTATTTTGTGAAAGATCTAGCTGTATTAGAGAAGGGAGACTACAAACTTGTGGTGGAATATTGTCAGAAAATTGATTGGATTTCAATATCATCACCTGCATACTCTCTGGCATCTTCGTTGGTACAACTCCAGAAAAATTATTTTCTCCAAGGTTGATGTATACCAACGATTTAAAGTTTGATGTGTCTAGCAAAAACTTCCCAAACAAGTTGTTCTTGTGCAAATCCATTTCAATGAGTTCATTTAACGAACCCATTGATGGAGGAATTTCACCCCCTAGATTATTGTTGCTCATGTAAAGGAAAGTTAAACCTTTCCAATTCTCCCAACAATCAGGAATTACTCCTGTCAAAAGATTATATGATATATCCAAGTAACCCAATGTATTTTCCCTACTCAATTTATGGCACAAAAAAGGGGAAATGGGTCCAGACAAGGAGTTGTAAGATACATCAAGAAGGAAGACATTTGTTGATATACGCGGGAGCCCTCCAGTAAAATTATTGTAAGCCATAAATATATATTCAGAATTTATAGTGACATTTGATAAGTCAGCACTAATTGCATTGTTGGACAAGGTAACGTCTCCAATATTAGCTACAAATCTCCAAAACTTGTCTGCATTTATGGATGAAATACCGGAGTAAGAAACATCTAGAGTTTCTAGTGTCCTTTGTGTGTATAGCCATTTTGGAAAAGTAGGACCTAGAACTGTGTATCTGAAGATAATTTCACGAAGCTGAAAAGGAGGAATCCAGTTGGGATCCAAATCAAATGCAAAAGCTGAATTCAAAACAAGTGATTCTAAATTGAAGAGTTTGGAGAAATGCTTTTCAGATAGAACACCAGACAAGGAACCTCCAATGAATAAACGCCTCAAGTTAAAGAGTTGGCCAATGGTGTTTGAAAGATTACCGCTCAAGAAATTGGAGCTAACACCTAATTCGGTTAAGGATGAGAGATTTCCTAGACTTGAAGGAAAGGAACTGTTAAACAGGTTCTCAGATAGACCAAGATGTTGCAGATGTTCAAGTTCCCCTAACCAATCTGGAATGGGTCCAGTAAGTTGGTTGTTATCCAATCTTAAAGATTTAAGATTTCGAAGATTTAACAAACTCGTAGGTATTTGACCCTGCAAAGTGTTAAAGCGAAGGTCAATACGGGAAATGTCACTGCTAATATTAAACAACCAGTAAGGCAATTCAGAGTCAAAGTAGTTCCCAGACAGGTCAAGAGTCACAAGTGAAGTAAAATTCACAAACTTGACAAAAGGGCTGATATTGACTAAATGACAACTTGCCAATCTCAACTCTAATAGAGAAGGATGCATGGCCATGGTTTGAAGCCAACTTGTTTCATTTTCAAGATTAATCTCACTGAGATTGAAACTTTTTAATGAAGAAAGTTGAGAAAGCCATTGAAGATTATCCAAATGAAGATCTTCATTAAAGGATAAGTCTAAGTACTCGAGGTTAGAGAAGTTGGCATATGTATTAGATTTAGAAGGTGTGACTAGAGATTGGTTAAGGGTAGGAGGAAGGCTTAAACCTGTAAACCCGTTCAAGCTCAAGTCCAAGTAGCTCAAGAATTGAATTTGAAGTAGAGATAGGTTGATTTCACCTTCCAAATATTCTTGGTTTAGATCAAGTCTCGTAACTCTGCCTGTGGTATTATCACACCGGACTCCTTTCCATGCGCAACAATCTTCTTCATTTGACCAAGAAGAGAGCTTGTTGGAACGGTCTACCACACCGTGTTTGAAGATTAGCAATGCAGAACGATCTTTTTCATTGCAATAAATCCTCATATTTGTGCTACAAATGCCTTTGTGGAATGTCATCATTGCAGATAGCAAGAGTAGCAAAACAATTGAAATTTGTAATGTGAAGCGAACCATGGTTTATTGATTAACTTGGGAAATGAGAACTCAGTTTAGGGGGTTTTCTATGGGTAGTTACTGGTGACTCTCACTACATATATTTGCTCCTATATATAAAGTTCAGCCGACAGTGCTTATTCTGGTAATGGTATATTTAGCTTCAAAAATAGAAAATATGACATAACGTACATTTTGTGTCAATTATTCTACGCAAAAGAAATTGACGTTTTCATAATTTATAGTGTAAGTTTCCTGTCTATTTATAGTGTATCTTTCCTAGCTATTTAGATACTCTCGAGCCTACCACGTTCCACGTTCAAGATTTGACCTTGTGTATATTATACTACCACCACTATATATCAATTAATATGAATATGAACATTAGGAAATTTCTAAGCGTAATCTACAATACGTTGTCCACTTTTTAATTTCCAAATTGCCAAGTCGTAACCCTTTTCTAGAATGTCATGTGAAGATGAACACTATTAGCAAATTTATTATTATTATTATTATTATTATTACCGCCAGCCATCAATTATAATGAATATGAGTAATCAAATTCATAAACTATAATGTCTCGTTTGACAATGGGATAGACACTTTATAGCCGATTTGCTTTGCATTAAAAAAATGAGTTGCTTGATCAATTACCGTGCTTGTTTATGATTTTTCATTTACAAAATCTAAGTTTAGTTATGAATTGGGGTGACCTCTGTGTCTCTAGTGGAAAATGTTCACTTTAAGATAATTTGTCTCGCATTGTATTTTTGTGGCTAGGAGTGTGAATTCCGTTGAAAGAGATTAAGAAAGAAAGAGAGGGGCTTTTCCGCATTGATTTGACTATTGAAGCATGAGCGTCAGGAAAAATGTAAAAATACACTCCAAAATGAAGTGGATTGAGGTGGAGAAAGAGAGAGATGAAAAAAAAAAGATAGAAAGAAAAAGTGATACATATATATATATATAAAAGAATTGTGTATAAAAACTTGGAAGATCAAATAACCTAATTGTTTTTTCCTCAAACTTTCACCCATGAATACAGAATTACTTTTTTCTCTCTCTCTCTATTTCATTAATTATGATAATTTATTTTTTCCTTTTTCTTTGCCTATATCTCTTTATTATATAATATTTTATACAAAATTTTTATATCAACACGGTCTCTCATTTTACAATGCTAACCATGGTTTTAAAATACCACCCTCTGCATGGAACTAGATGAAGTCAAAGTGTACTAATTTGAATATAAGTAAGACGCGTGCTAATGCCATCACATTCGTTTATTTGTATTTGCAGAAAAAAAATGATTCCTTAAAGAAAGTGAGTGGATTAATACTAAGTCATACTATTTCATTTATACTATATATAAAGGAAAGAAGGTGGGAAATCTACCGACTTATGACCTAAATAGTCAACATTTTTTTAGTATAACCAGGTATTCAAACCCGTGGACTTTGCTAATCCTTCTTTGCACCAGGTCAACCTACAAAGAGGTAAAGTGTTTCTAAATATTGTGATTCCATATCCAAGGAAGGATCAATCGCACAACCTTGATTAAAGGATGAGAGTGCCGAACCACTCACACCAAACAACATTTCGTAATTAGTCAACATTTTGATTACGTGCAATAAGAAATTTTTACACATGTAGCACTTGAAAAAAAAGTTAAATATATTTTTAGTCCCTGAAAATATCACCATTTTTTATTTTAGTCCTTATTAAAATTTTATCCACTTTTAGTCCCTATATACTTTACAAAAATATATTTTTCTAGTCCTTAAAAAGAGACCATATTGAGGTATTAAAACCACACTATTTTCATAACATTGGGGACTAAAAGTACATAAAATTTTAATAAGGAGTAAAACAAGAAATGGTGATATTTTTAGGAATTAAAAATATATTTAAGTCAAATTTTAGAAATATATGTCATTACCATGAAACTAAATAAATTAGACCATTCAAATTGATTAATCAATGGAAAATAGTGTTAGACATTTTTAATACATCAGTCAAGTTTACCTCTTATTCTAGTATGTGCTTTTAGATAAGGAGTGTGTATGCAAGAAGGAAGTTTGATCTTGATGCAAATGGCTAAAATTTCTTATGTTGCTTTACATGATTATCAAACAAATAAAAAGTTATTCTATACATCGATCCTTACATCTCCTATTACTGGTGGGATGACAACTATAATTTTGGCATGTAGGGGGATATCATTATTGTCGAACCAAATGCTAATATTACATTTGTAGATAAAAAGAGTAATTAAACAAACATTAAATAAGGCAATACTCGAAGGTTCACAAGCAACTGAATATTTATTCCATATATATAAGGGCTTATTAATTGATTCAATCGTACCACATAATCATGAATAAACAAAATTGGGAATGAATAAAAAAAAACATATTGCTTAATCTTTTAAATTAGGGAGTTCTGAATGAGTTATTTCAATTCCATGATTTCTTTTCTTTGACTAAAAATGTATGATTTTAAATCATGTGTATATGTGTTATCTATAAAATTGTCCTATTAAAGTGATCTTATAAGGATAAATTTATTAGAATTTATAATATCTCATTTGGTGTAATCTATATAATGTGTAGATATCATAAGTCTTATTTCTATTATTATGATGAGCTAAAATATAAATAAGAAAAATATAATAGTCATAACAATTCATGAATGGGTATAAAATTCTAAAGACACAGCTACTCATGCAAGGGTAAGGGTAGTTAACTATTATAAAAGGGACACGATGATGTTAGTTCAAAGCAATAAGGAATTTGATTCTCTTAAAGTCAAGTTTACCTCGTCAGTATGTACTATTGGCTAGTCATTACTTTTTTTTTTCTTCTCTATTTTATCTTTTATGAAAAAATATATATTTTCTTTCCAATCAGTTGCATCTTGACTATACCCATTATTTAACTGCCATAGTAAGTTGAATGTTAACTCCCAGTTATTTAATTGCCAACCTCTTTTTCGTCTTAACTCATATGTATCTTGCCGTGTTAACCTAATAATACTATTTGTTAAAATATAAAGAGGAGTAACTGAATAATGCTAAACATCATTAATTTTTATGTCAAACCATAAAGTAATAGCAAGACTAGAGCATAAAATATTATAAAAAAAATTGCATATTTGGTTGCATGAATAAATCTTATAAAATTTAATATGTTAAATTTTTCATCTGACGTTTCTGCCTTTCTTTCTATCATATAATTATTCCTTAAGAAAATTGTTATTTGCTCAGGTTTTATGATAATAATATTTAGTCTCTATGACAATATTATTATTGATAATCATTTCGTCACCTCAACGTTATTATTTAAGAATTTTAAAATAAGTTTCTATATTTTAAAAGCCTTTGAACATATAGATCATTTTTAGTTGAGTCTCTAACTAGAATTTGATAAGGATTTCATCATGGAGACCTAGTTGAAAAGTCTCAGAACCTATTAATTAATAACTACTAACTTGGTCCTAAAGTATTTAACTGTCAATTAGGTCCTTGTACTTACAAAAATGGAACCCTAAGTAGGAACTCAATTAAAAGTAATTTATAAGTTCGAAGACTGGGTTACAAACTTCTAAAATATAAAAACTTAAACTCTCATGAAATTGTTCAAGGGCTTTAAAAAAAAAAAAAAAGCAAATGAATATCATTAAAAATAAATTGAATCATAACATAACATGTGCTAAAGTCCAACATAATAAGTCAGAAACATATGCTGCAACTAGAGGTAACAAAATTATCTATTTATCCGTGATTAATCCAGTTCATCCATGTAAAATTCAATCCAATTCATCCAATTGTTAAAATAAGAAAGACTTAGATCAAATTTGATGGATCACATAATTAAATGGATAGATAACAATCCATCCTCTTTTATTTTCAAATCCAATGAATCATCTACCTAATACTTAATAGATTAGAATTAATCCAACATAATTTTTTTTCATATTTTTTTAATACTCTCTATCTCTTTTCTCTCTCTCTCTCTCTCTCTCTCTCTTCTTTCGCCTTCTTTCTCTCTCCCCTATTTGAATTGAAAAATAGGAAAATGTCAAAAAAGAAATATTCCCTTCGCTCACATTAAACTATCAATGGAGCAAATTAATTAACTTAACATCAAAATGATTGTAAAATAAAGAATAAAAACACACAGTTCAATTTTCAAAAAAAAAATTAAACATCCGAAAGTAAAAAAAAAGTTAGCCCCCGATTGATAACACACGATAAAGATGCATAAGGCACATAAATGATAAACATATAATGAAACTAAAAGAAAATACACATCAATTGTCGTTGACCATTGTAGTTTTGGAAACAAGACCTTTTATAAATAATTCACAATTTATTTCATATGCACCCACCAAAAATTATTTTTTAAAAAAATTAAAAAACGATTCAGTTCAACGTTGTTGGCGAATATAGATCCCAAGCATATACTAACATAAGATTGAGAATTTTATTCTTTTAATTCTTTTATTATTTTCATTTTCTATAAACTCTAAACTTAGATTTAAATAATTTTAAATTTTGATTGTGGATTGGATTTGAAAGAGGAGAGAGAAAAGAGACAATGCTTTAAAAATAAAAACTATTTAGATTTTAAAATATATTATTTTTGTGGATGGATTGGATATCCATCCATAAAAAAATTGCTAATAGAAGGATTGAATAGATATTATTAGGTGGATCATGGATGGATTAGATTTTTTAAATGAATTTTTAATGAATCAAAATGAATTAATGGATTATTTTTATTCAATTATTATAATCTGACTAAAAATTTAGCTAATCCATCTATTAGTCACCCCTGGCTCCAACCAATAGAAAAATGGTGAATAAGTTTTACCTCGTCAATGTATACTATTGACTAGTTATTACTTCTTTTCTCTAGTTTATCTTTCATAAAAAAATATGCATATCTTCTTTGCAATCAGTTGCATATTGACTATACCCATCATTATATTGCCATAGTAAGTTGCATCTTAACTGCCGATTATTTTGATTAAATGCAAACCTACTTTTTCGTCTTAATTCATACACATCTTGCCGTGTTAACCTAATAATACTATTTTCCATAATCAATTTGAATGGTCTAATTTGTTTTGATGGTAATTTGCATCTTAAATATCGTGGTAATGATATATATTCCTAATAATTCACACCAACAAAGTTTCTTTCCGAATGCTACATAAAATATTTCTAGCTTATTGCACGTAATCAAAATTATAAAGGAGTTAAAATGAAAAGTTAGTATATTAATAAAGAACAAAAATATATGTAAGCTTTAATATGAAATGATGATACTTTATTGATGATAGACGATAACAACAAAGCGAGATTATTTTCTGAGGGGGTTAAATATAAAAATTAATTAAATTATAATTTTAAAATTAATATATTAAATTTTACCAACAGCTAAAAAATTCATAATAAATATCAACCACATATCAAGAAAATAAAAAATTATATAAATTAAACAAAAGATACAAGATTATAATGTTGTAGTGGGAGAAAAGAGATTTAGTTTTTAAAATTTATAGAAACAATTCTAATGATCGAAAATCTTTATATATTTAAATATCATGTTTGAAGTTTTAAAAACATAATTGGTCCTCAAATTTTGTTAAAGCATAATTTAATTTTTAACCTGATAATAATAAAATAATACATTCTCAACTTCAAATAATGAAATAATATTCTTAGTTTCTTCTTTATTAAGAAACATTTAGGGAAAAAAAATGAGAAGCCTTAAAAATTATTGAAAATGATGGTTACATACTTTTTAGGAGTAGATGTATCTATCTTGAGTAATAAGAAAGGTATAAAAAGAGAGAGAGAATGTGAGATATAATAGAAGATGTGATGAGAAACAAGGAGAGATATTAATAAAAAAGAAAAAGAAAACAGAGGTTATAAGAAATAAAATTGTATAAAATTATTATTGAAAAATTATATATACATATAGTGTGTATATATTTTTTTCTTTTAGGGGGTGGCCTTATATATAGATATTTGAGTGTATGTAATTTTTTTGGAGAACGTAAATTGAATGATAGACGATAACATAAGAGTAAATTAAATAAAAATTGTGATATATCTTTATGAGATTTGTTAAATTTATGTTGTTCACTAAATGTAATAAAATGTATCATTTTTAATAAAATTACTTGTCTATTTTTTATGCAATATATATTTACATTTTTGAATACTTGTATATAATATACAAAGATATCTTATCTACTATTTCACCCTGAGCCCAAAAAGTCTCAGGATCAGCCGTGCTGCAAATGAAAAGATGATGGCATTATAGCACGTCTTACTTATATGCAAATTTGTACACTGTGACTTCATGTAGTTCTTTAATTCCATGCAGAGGGTGGTACATTTGTAGTTTAAAACCATGGTTGACATTGTAAAATGAGATATAGTGTTGATATAAAAATTTTGTATGAATATTAAAAATAGAGATATAGGCAAATAAAAAAGAAACATAAATTAAGATATAGTTAATCTAATAGAGAGAGAGAGAAAAAAAAAAGTAATATTATAAAAAACATTAATGCATATTTGGTTGTATGAATAAATCTTATAAAATTTACTATGTTAGAATTTTTATCTTACATTTTTGCCTTTCTTTCTACCATATAATTATTCCTTAAGAAAAATGTTTTCTGCACAGGTTTTATGATAATAAAATTTAGTCTCTATGACAAACATAGTGTAGTATAGTTGGCAGATAATTATGCTCATTAAGCATATAGTCAAGGATTCAATCCTAGATCGGTGCTTATGGTAGAGAATTTGCTAGGAAATGTCAATCCCTTGAATGGATCTCCTTAAGAGATTAATTTTTGGCTCTCGGCTGAAAGATATCTATTGATTTAGCAACCAAAATTACATTGTCACAATATTCATTCACTAACTTCTGCACTACTAAATATCAATTTTTAATTTAATTATATTGACCATTAGCAGCCGATAATTATTATCGGTTGCTATTTTGTAGTCATTAAAAATGTAATGTAGTTACATAGCAACCGAAGAATTTGGTGGCTAAATGTTAAATCCGACCCTAAACCTAACAAGCACTAGGGATGGCAATGGGTAGGGTCTAGGTAGGGTACTATGGTACCCGTCCCCATACCCGCCGTTTAGGGATGTAAATGGGCGGGGCGGGTACGGGTGTAGCTACCGCTACCGCCCCGCCGTTAAAACTTATACCCGTACCCGCCCCATTACCCGCGCGGGTATCCGTTAAGCAGATACCCGCGGATATTTTTAATATCCGCGGGTATCCGTGGATATCCGCGGGGATTTTAAAAAATAAAAAATAAAAAAAAAATAACAAATTTCTTTATGTGTGTGGATAATTATAAAGTGTTGCAAATTTCACTTTGAATTTATAAATTTAAATTTATAAATTAAAGAGTTATAATTTAAAATAATCACTTTAAACATAAATTTTAATTATTCTAACAATTTTTCTAAAAAGAATATAGTTTAAATGCTCACAAATTTATGTTCTTTTTTCTCTTGTAATATAATTGTATAAGATTTCTCTCGTAATTAACAATTTTTTTGAAAATTTTGAATAAATTTATGTAATTTTATCTATATTAATATGTAAGGGTATTTAAGTAAATATATAATTGCGGGTAGCGGGTATCCGCGGGTATGGATACCATGATATCCGTACCCGCCCCGTTAATAACGGGTAGCGGGTATACCCGTTTAGAATATCCGCGGGTATCCATTTAAAGTATCCATTTTCTACCCGTGGCGGATTTTATCCGCGGATATCCGCGGGCACGGGTATTTTTGACATCCCTACCCGCGTTTGAAAAAAATCCCCGCACTCGGCCCCATACCCGCGCGGGTAGCAACTTTAATCCCCATCTCCATACCCGCTGGGTACCTATATACCCATACCCGTACCCGCTACCCGCACTTTACTTAAGTGTAGTGCCATGAAAAAAAAATTGTAGCTTTAGGCGAAATTCAAAATTTAATTTAATACAGTTTGACAAATCTCATTTTATTTTTGTAGCAATTATGAAAGTATTGATCAAATTTTTATAATTAAGTTTTTTTAATATTTCACTTTCAATATATAAAGGAAAATTCATTTAATCCATCATTTACACATAGTTATTAACTAATAAAACTTGAATAATCTTACTTTTAAAAAATCTACATTTAACGATAGAAATAATTACAAGTATTTCAATAATATTTAGAAGCATGTGTACATTTGAAAAAGAATATAATCTTTTCATATAATTTATTTTAAAGGAGTATAAATTATTTTTGATATTTAATTTATATACAATTGTAGTGCAAAACATTTTTACACAGACATTTAATAAAATTTAATTATTTATCATATTATCCCATTTATTAATATGATGCAGCGTATAGTGGAATTTCTAGCTTACATATATGTAAAAAAAAATTACAATAACAATGCTATAAATTAACTCTTATTTTTGTTTATATTTCTTGCAATATCTTTTTTTTAATGAATTAAGATTTTGAATATTTTAATACTCACTAACTTATTTTTTTTAGTATATATATATATATATATATATATATATAATATATATATTGTGTGTGTGTGTGCGGGTATGGGGTGGGTTGGGTACTATAGTACCATACCCGCAACCCATCCCCATTAAATTTTGCGGGTAAATTCCCGCTCCCACCCCCATCCCCATTGAGGGGTATTTACCCTACACATGCGGATATTTTTTGCGAGTACCCATGGGATCTGGGTAGAATTGCCATCCCTAACAAGCACCCTTCCTCCCCTCATTTCTCGATTTCCTCTTTCTCTCTCAGGTGCTCTCTTCTCTCTCACTTAGTCTCTCCATAGTGCTCCCTCTCTCTTGCGAGGTGCCTCTCGATGATTTCTAAGTCAACTTTCTAAACCATGTGTAATTAAGTGATACTATAATCATTTTTACACAAAATTAAATTAAGTAAAATATCTAGATTTGGTAGTATTTTCATTTGATTTCCAGTTGGGTGTTTGCAAAAGTAAATGGTAATTTCAATGGTTTCACTGAGAAACTAACACATACATAAACGCACACTTTCCTTGCTTTGTGTTCACAGTAGGGTTACCTTGCAATTGCTTTGCAGCTCACAAAACACCACCCTTCACTCTTTCGTGACCCTATCAATTAATTTCGTTCTCACCGTACTTGGACAGGGGTACCTCTTGTACTTGGTTATGTCAATGGATTAGGATATTTGTAATGTACTTGGGCAGGGGTATCTCTTGTAGTCCATATTCAATAAAATTTGTTTTATCCAAAAATAAATAAAAATTTCATTCTCCTCCTATCGATTCCGTCACTTTCATCACTTTCACTCTCATCTCTTTATAACACTAACAACAACAAAGGGCGCTCTCTCTCCCCTATAAAGAGGCCAACCTGTTCAAGCTTATTATTGCAAGCTACAATTCGCTCTCTATTTTCACCATTTCTATTTACTTTTATACTTGCTTATCAAAGCTCCACCCAACTTTAATCACTGTATCATGCTCACTCAATTGCTTCCCCATCTTAAAACCCTAGATTTTGTTCTCTTTTCTTATATAAGCATGTCCTCACGCTATGTTCGGTTATTGAGAATCTCTAGGAATCTGAAAGAAGGACAGTTAAGGATCTTCAATTAAATTGTGTTGTTGCAATTTATGATGTCTTCAGGGAATTGATGATAATTTGGTACTTTGAACTTTAAGCTTGCTGGCTTCACTCTACTTTTCAAGTTTTGGATTTTATACATAGGCCTAATGTGAGAAGTATAGGTTTTAGTGGATTGTATAAAAGTGTGAGGGTTGGTTTAAAAATGTCTAGACATTTTTTGGACACAACCACCTCACTTATAAACACTTTATTTTATTTTTTTAATCCCATGTAATATAGGACTTCATTTTCCATCATTCCACCTCAAGTCCAATTGGGTTAGTTTTTTTTTTCTTGGCCCAATTGTGATTTGTTTCTTTTTCTTTTTTTCTTTTTTGGGCTTATACTCAAGAGAGCCTCAGAGGCCTTTTGTCTAGGCTTGTGCTCTTTTTACTTGAGTTTTAGAGGCCCAATTCACATTGTTTTAAGTTTTTTTTTGGCTTTTGATAATTACACCTCCCTAATCAATAAGTATACCTCTCTCTTTTTTTAAAATAAATTTTTATTACCAAAATAACATTTTACATAAAAAAAAATATTAACTTATTTTTACACCCTATCTTCATTATCGTATAAACCCTAATTTTGCACCTCTATCTTCATTATTCTTAAAACCCAAATTTTGCACCCTCCCTCATCTTTATCATTCTTTAACCCTATTTTTACACATCCATCATTATTCTTTAAACACTTCTCTTCTATTTTCATGCTTTATCTTTTTTTTCTCTTTCAAAAATAATTGTGAATATTTTGTGATACGTGATACGCGACTCGTTTTCATTGTTTGTACAAGGCAATGCGTTTTTGTGATTGCATTTCAAGTAGTGTTTTCATCTTTATCCTTTGTATCAAGCATTGTTTCTACAAATTTGTGTTTTGATCGTTTTCATCAATATTTTGAAAATTACTTTCCAGAATAGACAATTGTCTATTCGGAAAGTAATTTCCAGAACTATGAAACGTAGTTCCAAAAAGCACTTTCTGGAACTATGAAACATAGTTCTGGAAATTACTTTTCGGAATGGGCAATTGTCTATTCCGGAAAGTAATTTTCGGAAGTGTTTTATTATTATTATTTTACTCTTCTTTTTCTTTTCTTTTTATTTTTTTCATTACTATTTATTTAGTTTTATTTTTATTTGTATATAAACACGGATTACCATGTTAGTAAGATGTCGAAGATGATGAATACAACAACTGATGGGACAAAAATAAAAATGTTGATTGTAGTGATGCATTCAACACTACAGAGGTAATTGAAGGATAAATTAATTTTGTTATGTTATCACCGTGTGACCATGAAAAACTAAATTTTTATATATTTTTTCAAGTTTTTCCTTTTCAAGATGCTATGTTGAATTAGGCTTGACAAGTTGCGAGAGAGAATGGATTTGTCCTTATTATTTTGAGGTCAAACACAAATACAGGACGTAGTAAGAGGAAGACATTCGTAATTCTGAGTTGTGGAAGAAGCAAAAGAAAGGGGGTGAGCGGCGGAGAAAGGGAGTGAAGCGTGAGCAAGAGAAGCTAGAGTGATAGTGTGTAAGGAATTTCGAAAAGAAAATATTGTAAACAAGAAGGGAGGGGGAGAGTGAGGCAAGGGTGTGTTGTAGGATAGGAAAGGTGCACGCAAGGTTTCGGAAAGAAATTTTTAATTTGAAATTAGGAATGGATTAAAAGGGTAATTAGGGAAAATTTGTAAAAAAATAAGAAGGAAAGGAGAGGTGTATTTATCACTTTGGGGAGGTACAATTATCAAAAGCCTTTTTTTTTGGATCAATATGGCTTGTTAGGCATTGCTGTGATACAATTTTGGATTTTATACACAAGTCTAATGTGAGGAGTGTAGGTTTTAGTGGATTGTATAAAAGTGTGGGAGTTGGTCCAAAAATATTTAGACATTTTTTAGACACAACCGCTTCACTTATATACACTTTACTTTTTTTTTTATCCCATGTGATGTGGGACTTCATTTTTCATCATCAAGTGTATATTAATTATTAGTTGCTACAAATCCTTAGAATTACAAGAGTGCATTATCTTTTAATTTAATCTAATTATTAGCATTTGATGTCATTTCTATTTACAATATGTCAAGGTTAAACTTAAGCAATGATTGAAAACAACAATGAGCATATTCAGCGAAGGAATACATATCTGCAGGTAAGTTTGGACTGGACATTAAGTACAACTGACCAGAGTTCACCCAAAGACTTGAAACAACCATGAAGCATTAAAGCTTCCAATATGAGAGAGCAAGGGGTCCTTCATATTGAGGATATACTTGTTTAGATTATTAAACATTGCAGGTATTTCCATAGGAATTCAGAATTAGGTTTAACCAATTTCAACATAAGTTAAGGGAACCAACTCACTGGGATTTTATTCTCTTAATAGAGTCGAGAATAAATCGTTGATTTTCTCCCTGGCGACAGCTGAATTTTCGTTCCATTGGTATTAATCGACAAGAATCAATATATCATTGAATTTTCTCGCCGTTGAGAATCAAATCTTTAATTTGGAGGGAAGAATCTACATAGTAGCGGGACACATGTTCTATTGAATGAAGATGGAGAACGAGGAATTTTAAAAATCTCATCCATTTTAGTGGAATTTTAAATTCTTGATAGCAATTAAAGGATTAAAATGCTCGAGAATTCTTTAAATTCTGTTATTAAATATCCAAACAAAGCATTTTATTGAGTAGCAATTAAAATACTCTAAAAAATTATATTGCTCTCTTCAAATGTTTTGTCCAAACACAATGTGAATGATCTTATAAAACTAGTTGACTTAGACAAGGAAGATGAGTATCGGATTAGCTTATATGAGCAATGCTATATATTTTTATAACATTCTCTTACTATTCTTCCTAATATTTTATATATAAAAAATTAAATGTAAAAGAAAATGCACTTAATGTTTTAAAAATATAAAAAATATTCAACACTTTTTTATCTAGTAAGTAAGAAGATTAAAGAAAGAAAAGATAAACGGATATAGAATTATTCTACCTTATACTAATATTTATTATTATTTTTATTAATATTCAAATTAAGTAACATTTTATGTTTGTTTGTCCATTTTAGTAATTTTATTAAACAAAACCACTTATACATACAATTACAAAATGGCAAACACCACTTATCATTTAGATAAGCCCTTAAGTAAACACAAATGAATTATTTAAAAGTCGCTTTTGACATTACCGCTTATCCAAGAAGCTCTTATTTTATAAATACTTTCTGAAAAGCTCATCCAAACAATCTTCTACTTCATCTAGAACTTGCTCTTAATTCAGCAAACTTATTGAACTTGAGAACTACAAACACATAAAGCCAGCCTACAATATGATTCAGGATCTGAAAATATTTGTGTCTCCATGCTCTATTGAGGAACAGAGAACCCCAAACTCCCCACAAGCCAACAGCATATCCAACTCCCATCCCAAGATAGAGAGACTCATTTGCTCCACCTTGCCTTGGCTTTTCAGGATTTTCTTCCTTAGAGCAATTCTTTGTTAGAGGAGGTCCACAAAGTTTGGGATTCCCAGCATAGCTCCATGCTTCAAAACTTTGAAGCTGAGTCCCTAATGGGATTTGTCCAGTGAAATCATTGTATGACAAATTGAGATAACTTAGGAAAGACAAATTAGAGATGGTTGCAGGAATTTCCCCTGAAAGATAATTGTTGGAGAGATCAAGGGACTCCAAATTTTTCATGCCCCCAATCTTGCTTGGTATCTTTCCCATGAAATGATTTCTAGACAAGTTCAAGAACTGCAATTGAGTGAGTCCAAAGAGTTCTGGTGGGATTTCTCCAGACAGGTAATTTGTTGAAAGGTCAAGATATCTCAACAGCCCAGTGTCTTGATACTCCAATTCTCGACCTTTCCAAAACAAATCGAGTCTGAATCGATAATGGCTCATTCTTCTTGCACCATCCATGGGAGTAATGTTGTAGACACAAGGAGGAATAGACCCAGAAAGTTTATTTTGTGAAAGATCAATTTGTATTAGAGAAGGGAGACTACATACCTGTGGTGGAATATTGCCAGTCAATTGATTGGATCTCAACACCATCACCTGCATACTCTCTGGCATCTTCGTTGGTACAACCCCAGAAAAACTATTTTCTGCAAGGTTGATGAATACCAACGATTTAAAGTTTGACATGTCTAGTGAAAACTTCCCAGTCAAGTTGTTCTTGCGCAAATCCATTTCAATGAGTTCATTTAACAAACTCATTGATGGAGGAATTTCACCACCTAGCTTATTGCTCCTAATGTAAAGGAAACTTAAACCTTTCCAATTCTGCCAACAATCAGGAATTACTCCTGTCAAAAGATTATATGATATATCCAAGAAACCCAATGTATTTTGCCTACTCAATTTATGGCACAATAAAGGGGAAATGAGTCCTGACAAGGAATTGTGAGACACATCATAAAGGAAGACATTTGTTGATATACGTGGGAGTCCTCCCGTGAAATTATTGTGAGCCATAAATATATATTCAGAATTTAGAGTCACATTTGATAAGTCAGCATTCATTGCATTATTGGACAAGCTAATTGCTCTAATATTGGCTAGGAAGCTCCAAAACTTGTCTGCATTTATGGATGAAATACCGGAGTAAGAAACATCTAGAGTCTCTAGTGTCCTTTGCGTGTATAGCCATTCTGGAAAAGTAGGACCTAGAATTGTGTATCTCAAGCTAATTTCATGAAGCTGAAAAGGAGGAATCCAATTGGGATCCAAATCAAATGCAAAAGCTGAGTTCAATCCAAGTGACTCTAAATTGGAGAGTTTGGAAAAATGTTTTTCAGTTAGCACACCAGATAAGGAACCTCCAATGAATAAACTCCTCAAATTGTAGAGTTGGCCGATGGTGTTTGAAAGATTACCACTCAAGAAATTGGAGCTAACACTTAATTCGGTTAAGGATGAGAGATTTCCTAGACTTGAAGGAAAGGAACCATTAAACAAGTTCTCGTATAGACCAAGGTGCTGCAAATGTTCATGTTCCCCTAACCAATCTGGAATGGGTCCAGTATGTTCGTTATTATCCAATCTTAAAGATTTAAGATTTCGAAGGTTCAACAAACTCTTAGGAATTTGACCCTGCAAAGTGTTGAAGCGAAGGTCAATATGGGAAATGTCACTGCTAATACTGAACAACCAATAAGGCAATTCAGAGTCAAAGTAGTTCCCAGACAGGTCAAGAGTCACAAGTGAAGTAAAATTCACAAACTTGACAAAAGGGCTGATATTGACTAAATGACAACTTGCCAATCTCAACTCTAGTAGAGAAGGATGCATGGCCATGGTTTGAAGCCAGTTTGTTTCATTTTCAAGATTAATCTCACTGAGATTGAGACTTTTTAATGAAGAAAGTTGAGAAAGCCAATGAAGATTATCCAAATGAAGATCTTCATTAAAGGAGAAGTCCAAGTACTCAAGATTGGAGAAGTTCGCATATGTATTAGAATGTGTGATTAGTGATTGGTTGAGGGAAGGTGGAAGACTCAAACCTGTAAAGTCATTCAAGCTCAAGTCCAAGTAGTTCAAAAATTCAATTTGAAGCAAAGATAGGTTGATTTCACCTTCCAAGTATTCTTGGTTTAGATCAAGTCTTGTAACTCTGCCTGTCACGTTATCACACTGGACTCCTTTCCATGCACAGCAATCTTCTTCACTGGACCAAGAAGAGAGCTTGTTGGAACGGTCTACCACACCGTGTTTGAAGATTAACAGTGCAGATCGATCCTTTCCATTGCAACTAAGCTTCATGTGTGTACTACAAATGCCTTTGTGGAATGTCATTGCAAATAGCAGGAGTAGCAAAACAATTAAAATCTGTGATGTGAAGCAAACCATGGTTGATTGGCTAACTTGGGAAATGAGAACTCAATGTGGGGGCTTTTCTAGGGGTGGTTTCTGGTGACTCACTACATATATTAGCAAGTATATATACAGTACATTTAGCTTTAAAAATAGAAAATATTCAATAACGTATGTTTTGTGTTAATTATTCTACATGAAAGAAATTGTCTTTTTTTTCTTAGAATTCACACTCTATCTATTCTAGCTTTTTAGACATTTCCAAACCTACCACTTTCTACGTTCAAGATTTGTCCTTGTGTATACTGTTCTACCACAATTATCAACTGTTGTGAATACGAACATTAGTAATTTCAAAGCGTAATCTACAATTTTTCCTTTTCCAATTTTTCCAAGTCGTCAACTTGTAATATCCTTTCTAGAATGTTGTGTAAGAAATAAAAAAAAATGGGGAAAAAAATTTATTCTTTTCTCTTGACCAATAAGTTAGAATTTTGTGGATATATTTTAAGGATAATTTTTCTGTTTTATTATTACTAGACTTGGTACCCGTATGATGCACAGGTAAAAAAAATTATTTTTAAAATTTTTATTTGTAAAATTTTCATAATTTACACACTATTTTAAATTTATGTAAAATATCTGCATAATTTTTTTATTATCTTTATAATTTATTTTTATCTTATTATTGATAATCCATAGTATAGATAAATATAAGTTATTTTTATGTTAAAACTAATAATACATACTATGGTAATATTATTAATTTTTATAATAATTATCTTTATTATTATTTTAACCTTATAATAATTATTTGATTGTTCAACAGTGATTTTGGGTTAAAATTAGGATCGTCTATTAGTGAATGTTACATGGTGAGGCATGTCATCTGCTAACTAAACATGTGTTTGGTTGAATTTATTTTAAATGTTTTTTAATTTTAAAAAAATAATTTAAATTATTTTTAGAAATAAGTTTTTTATTAATTTCTAGGAAAAAATTTTAAAAAGTAATTGTTTGACAACGTGGAATTTTTAATTTCCAAATTATTATGCAAAGTATGTGTGTGATTTTTCTTTTATTTATTAGAATACTCTTTTCTTCAAAATGCAAAAGATTACTTTCTTATAATATGGTTACTATTACTTAATATTAAAGTAAGGACTTTTTCTTTTCAACACGGGTATTATCTAAACAATTAAAATAATATAAAATTATTAAAGTATTTTTATTACTTAAAGATATCTTCATAATTTTTAATCTTCTTTATAATTTATTTTTATGTTAATATTGATAATCAATAGTATATATAAATATAATTTTTAATAATTATCTTTATTATTATTGTAATCTTATAATAACTATTTATTACAATTATTATTTTCATTATTTATAATAATTATTTATTATAAAGTGTATTGATACAAATATTTTATTGATACAAATTGTACACTTTTGTATTGTAACTTGATGTGACTAAATGCTACAATGCAAAAGTTCACCATCTATTTATAATATATAAATCCTAAGCTATGAAACAATATATTTACACGTTAATATCATTTTTTTTTGTCACATTATATGTTTTGCTGATGTGTCAACCTCCTCCAAACCCTCACCTCTCCTCTTACCAACCTCTACCATGTATCCTTTGATTCCCAACTCTCGTCCACTCAATTACTCGTTTGACATTAAAACTTTCGTAACTCACATCCCCACATGAATTAGTGTGTTATTGTCATTAGACCATATACTCACTAAAACTACCACTAAGAAGCCAAATGAATTGTCAGACCACATGCTTGGTAAGAATCTTTACAAGTTGAAAATACTTTAAAAGGGAACTAAACAGATCAAAGGATGTCAAGTGGCATATACATAACCTTTATATATTAATTATCATTAATTATTATTATTGATTATTATTAATTATTATACCTCGGGGTGTTACACACATTTAATACGCACTTGTCACACATTGAAAGTCCCCTCTTTAACTTGAACATTTAATATGAACTATGTTTGGATTGGTGGTAAAGGGTGGAATGAAGAGGAATAGAGTAGGAAGGAAAGTTGTTTCATTGTTTGGTTTGTAAAAATAGAAATGGAACATAATGAAAGAAGATAGAATATGATTCATTCCATTCTATCATTTAACTCTAATTTTCTTTTTCCTAAATTTGGGGTGCACTTGATTGAACAAAGTTTTTAAATTATAAAATGACTTTTTTATCTTTACAAATTTTATCCTAATCGTTAATTTCTTAAGGATAATATATTTAAAATAAGGATAATATGAGAATTAAAAAGTTATAACTCATTTCATTCCATTCTTTTTTCAAATAATGAAATGAAATTTTGTTCTATTCCATTATAAACTATTCAAACAATGGAATGACATTTTTCTTCTATTTCATTCCAGTCCATCCCATTTCATTATATTTTGATCCATTTCATTTTATTTTCTACCACCAATCCAAACATACGCATATCCCAAACCCACATTTTAATCCAATCAGAGCAAAAGACTAGAGGGAAACAAACGAAAACAAGAAGAGCAAATGGTGGGTCCTAATGTCAAATCCTCTTACAAGAAATTAGACAAAAATTGCTTTTTCATCATTAATATTAGGTCACAAAAATTTAAGTAATGAATTTTTAAAAATTACATGTAAATTGTTTCTTCAGTAATATATAATGTAATTTTTATTTTATTTTTTTTGTAGTTTGGTTGTGTTGGCAGTCCTTTGCAATTTGTGTGTTATCTCTCGGCCATGACCACAAAATGGTACCGAGGGTGGCTGCAGAGGATTGTGAAGTAGAGTTTGCGTGGCCTTGAAATTCAGTGGATGTATTACATGAACAAAGGCTTGCCTTCAACAATGCTAAACCCCAATGACGGGTGCTGTAAAGTCATCCGAGAGGCCAACATATATACCATTCTGTTGCTGGAATCTCTCTTGAAAATTGAATATGTTGCTACTTCCACAATACTCTTTCTTTGATTTTTCTATCTCAATTGTTTGATTCTTATTTGTTTTGTGTTGTTTGGTGTGCCATTACAATGTGCTTGTTGTATCTTTTTACACACTATAAACAGTTCAACCATATGGAAAGAAAAAAACAAGGATATGTGTGCAATTGGTAATAAACAAGTTTCGTTGTTAACATGATAATTTTTATGATGTAGACATATAAATAATTGAAATTGTGCTTTCTTAATTTTATCTCCTCTTAATTTGACACTTTTTAGAAGTGTAGAAAAATACTCTCTCCATTTCAATTTATATTTCACTTTAAAAATCATCTTTTATTTTAAAATATTTCATCTCTAAAAAATTAAAAAGCAATTATTTATTTAATAAATATCTTTATTAATTCATGTCTCATCTAAATATTTACTTAATTTACATGTACAGTAACTAAATATAAGTGTACTTTAGTAAAAAGTTATAATTTTTTCATAATTAATGTAATTAATAATTTTTTTAAGATGTGTATATTATTTTAAATGATAGAAAATTTGAAATGAAGAGAGTAAAGTTTGTTTATATGTAAACAAATAGCAATGTCTCCTTGGTCCGTATGACATATCAACAAATTTATAGATTGCACGGTATATCCAAATCACTGGAAACTCATTACACACTGACATGTACATAATATTTTCTTATCCTACAATAACTTCTCTCAACTGCATTCATCTAGCCTTTTTTATCACTCCAAATAAAAATGGTATTCATAACATTTATTGAAATTCAAATTCATTTTAAATAAAAATATGTGAAAACTAAGATAACATTCAAACAAATTTTGAGCTATTATTTTTTCTTTCCCATATGAGAACCATTATGTTCATAAACCTCGCATTTATGTGAGTCTCATGTGTATTTTCCTTCTTTGCATTTCTTGTGCTGGGATGTATGGAGTATTGATGTTATTTATTTAACTCAACTAACTATATAGTTTACAAAAATGTTAGCAATGCCCTCCGTTAGTGTCCAAAACCCATTGTGACGTTTACTCTCTATCGAGCCAGTTGATCCTCACAAAGTTGTAATTAAGTGTATTGCTTAGTAAAATGAAACAAATTGATGAACGTCCAATGTATATTTTTGGTGAAATATGATGTATTTTGTTGGAATTAAGAGTGTACACAAGAAGTTGTGAACCAATTGGGGAAGGCCAACGTTGAGAACTTGGAAACTTCAATGGGTATCACAAACAACATAAGGATGATAAATCGTGCATATCACAAACAGTTGAAGGATAATTAATTGTGCCCAAGCTTTTGCAATGACATATGCATGATTTTGCAGATGAAATGGAATCACTACTAGAAAGGATACAAAGTCATTTGTCATCCTCAAGATCATTAAAAAGAGCCATGATAGAGTGTCTCATAAAAGAAACAAAAAAAAAAAAAAATACATTCTACCCATATAAATTGAAAAGAGAAATGATAGTGTAATATTAGTTGACATTTTCTTTACCAAATAATTTAGGCTCATTCTCTGTTTATGACTCAAATTATAATATTTTATACCCACTATAATGTTTAAAGAAGAAAGGTCTAAAAAATTACAAAAGAGTCAAAATTTTCATATTAGAAGAAATTATTTAGACCTATATAAATATCTTAATATTAAATTCCACCCATGCAAGGCACGGGATCACTAGCTAGTGTAAATGGAAAAGAGAGATAATAGTGTAATATTAGTTGACACTTTTTTTACCAAATAATTTAGGTTTATTTTTTGTCGTTTATGACTCAAATTATAGTATTGTTATACCCACTATAATGTTTAAAGAAGAAAGGTTTAAAAAAATACAAAAAAGGCAAAAAAAATTATATTATAAGAATTTATTTAGACCTATATTAATATATTAATATTAAATTTCATCCATGCAAGCCACAAGTCACCAGCTAGTATTTAATAATACTATAGATTAGCCCAACAGTCACCATCAATTATAGTCAATATAAGTCATCAAATTTGTAAAGGAAAAATATCAACATAAATGATATGATAGAGAGAGAGATAGACATAGAAAATGATTTTGTATGATTTGTTGTATGAATATCACATCTCAATTGAAAAATATGATGGGAAGGAAGAAAGAGATAAAAAAAAAAAAAATAGGATGAAGAAGGAGATGAAAGAGAAAGTAATTGTAAGAAAAATTATCCCAATAAAACACTAATTTTGTCCCTCAAAAACTATTACCCTCTCTCTTAAGTAGTCTTTAAAGTAATAAAACTATATATATATAAGTAAATTTTATTTTTTTTGTGTAACTATATAAGTAATCTTTCAAAGTATATATAGAACAACCAATGTAGACACATTTCTAATATTTCGAGGATTACTTATATAATTTACTTTACTTTAGAAACCACTTACCCATTCATAAACTAACAATCATATACCCACTTTTTACTATGTTTCAGCTGAAAACTTCACTTATCATACGCTGTACTCGAAAGTCAAAAGTAGAGAGTGGGCGTATTGTATGTAACAAAAAATTGTCAGCAATCGATCTACATTCATGTGTTTATTCAAATTAATTGCAAAAAAAATTTTAATAATCAATTGTATGTACAATTGATTATTAAAAAATATATTTTAAGTTTAGTTACGTTTCTGTTCTTACAAACTTTTTGGTTACCCTAACTTAGTTTTTCTAGTCTAAAAGAGCCTCCTAGTATAGATGTATGAAGATGATATTCTCAATTACAGTGTTGTGCTATATACAAAGGAGGGGAGGGGGTTATGCTACAACTAGAAGGATCATAGTTGATTGCTGGGCTCGACTCTTGCCATTGATGTTACCAGTTGGAGACAACCATCTAGGCGAAATTTTCATCTCATGATCTCCTCCAAAGAATTCACAATCTGATTGTCTCCAAAGGGAGTTGGTGGATATTAGGATGGCTAGGTGTGTCAAATGCAATTGGCCAGGTTTGACCCAAGATGGCTAACTGTGTCTTATTTTGAAGGGTACAGAACCCCTAAAGTCAATCACGAGTGTTTGGTGCATGAAGTGCCTTGTTGAGTTGGTGGCCAACCATGTCATATATCCCGAAATGCGCACAACCCCTAAAGTTATGAGTGCCTCGTGCATAAAGTGACTTGTTGAGTTGGTGGCTAACCACGTCGTATCTTGTAGGGTAGACAACTCCCAAAGTTGCAAATGCCACCTAATACTCTTAAAAGTAGTTGATTTCATAAACAAATTGTCTCACAAAGCAAAAGACTATTTCAAAGTCCTAAAATCTGACGTATCTTATTGAATAAGTTTTTTCCAAAAGAATTAACTTCATATTTTTAATTTGTCAATCAAGCTAGGTTATAAGTCTTGTCTTAAACATTAATTGGGGATCGAACTAAGTTTCTACAAAAGAAAAAAATGTCATTTATTACCTTTATTAATACAGTCTTTGCTTAACAAAAATTAAATTATTAATATATAGACATTTATGGCTTTATTCTAATTAATAGTATAATACATTATACTTATAAACAATTTTGTTAGTATAAATTATTAAAATATATTTTCAATACATGTTAGTATAATATATTTTATTGTTAATATAGACACCGATGTTTAGATTAATAATATAATTATATTTTCCTGAAATAAGAATTATACTAATAAAAATAATCTTAACACTTGACAATTTTTCTTTATTAGCAAATGATAGTTTTTTGTAGCAATTCCTTATAAAGTCCCTTAGCTATGATCACTTCAGTTGTGTAAAGAGATTTCTTGTAATTGTAATTAAACTCATTAAAACTTGACAGTACTTGTTAATTTTAGAGACAAAGTCATTTTTAAAGAAGTTTTTCTTTGTAATGATTTATAATAATATTAATGATTAAATTTTTTATTTTATATATCATTTAAAAGAAAGTGATATAAAAATGGTGTGAACATATTTTATGTACAAATATTAGTATGGGAGGTGAGTAGAGACTACGCTTAAGATAACCATTCACATTTTGAAGTAAACGCCAAATTTTCAAAGCACCTTATCCGTGATGACTACGCTTAATTTCTAGAGTCATTGCTCATTTATTGGTCCACCGTCCACGCAATCAGTCGTACATTCCTCATCAAAATTCCAACGTCAATTGTTTTTCCTATTTTCTTTCTGTAATTCTTGTGAGATTATTTATATGATTTTTTTTAACCACTTAAAATAGAGAATAATAATTCAAGAATGAAATTGTTGGTTCATTGTTATTACCCATTCATAAACTAACATGCATATCTATGGTCATCCACTTTATTATTTGTACTTGTTATTATCTGTACTTGAAAGTCCGAAGGAGTCAAGGAGGGAGTGGGCGTAATGGATGTTGCAAAAAATTGTCAGCAATCTATCACAGTTTACATGTGCCTATTCGGATCAATTGTTAAAAAAAATAAAAATAAACCTAGTATATCTTATGACTGGGAGCTAAGAACTAATCTCTTAAAGTCTTGAGATTTATTTAAGTAGCTGACATCTTTCAATAAATATAAACAAAATACTTTAATAATCAAAAACAATTAATTTTAAGTTTAGTTATGTTTCTTTTCTTGGTGTGAACTCTATTTGTCCGTAGAGGAAAATTTTTCACTTTTAAGATAACTTGTCTTGCATTGTATTTTTGTACCTAGGATTTGCGAATTCCGTTCAAATAGATAAACAAACAGAAACTTCTAAAGCGAGTAAAATTAATTTTAGAGGTAAAATGTACAAAAATATTTTAAAAAATGTACCTATACTTATACATCAGAAGTGATTTTACTTTCTTTTTTTTTTTACAAACTACAAATATTTTCCACAGGAGACAATTCTGCTTGAGTTAATTAAAATTACTATGCACGACAAAGTTTTCTCTTTAGATATTTAACGCAGTTACATATCTAAAACTTGAACTCAAAATTACTGATTAAGTTGGAACAACTCACATCAATTGATTCATGCACTTAGTGTGGTAGAAATGATTTTACTTTACTACGTAAGTAAAATTAATTCTTAAAAAAATTACTTTTAAAACATCATTATCAAACAAATTAATTTTTTAACTTCAAATCTTCTAAAACCAATTATTTTAATATCAATTTAACTGAAATCTAAAACTGTGGGTACGTAGACCTTCAAATTAGTATGACACTTTAATCTTAGAAATTTTGAAAATACTTCATTAGTATGACATTCACTTTAGTCTTTTTAATTTGAAAATAAAGTAAAAAAGATTAAAATAAATTCATTTTTACAAAACTGAAAACAAATTATAATGAAAGATTTTTAAAATTATAAATACTGAAACACCTCACTCACAGAATTTAGAAGCTAGACTAACATACAAGTTTACTCCTAGATCTAATAAACAAACTCTAAGCAGCTGGTTGAAAGAATCTAGCTCTAGTTTTGTAATTCCCTGTTCATTTTGGGTTATGATTTAGAGAAAAATAAAAGATATATAGTCCATCTCAGCCTCTTATCAGTATGGCATCGAGAATATATAGTTATTTCTTTAATTTAACTTCATAATTATCGGGGCTAATTAGAGGGTTCCTGTTCCACACTTACCTGCTTTTTCTTGTATATATATATATATGTTTGACAAACTTACGAAAAAGTTAAACGGTAGTTAAAAGTTGTTAACTTAAAGTTGAAAGCTGTTAGGTTAGCTTATTAAATTATAAATGTTCGATAAAATTATCTGGTAAAATAGTTAATAAACATAAAATGAACAAAGTGGACATATTTATATGATATTTTATATAAATTTTAATTTTAGTTTATGTATAAAAATATATTTTTAGGTATTTATAATTTTAGGTTTTAATTAATTTTCAGCTCTTATAATTTTTTATTTAAAGATTAATTATTTTAATATTTTTTTAGTTTCAATTATTTTTATTATTATATTGTGAATTCTACTATTAACCTTATATCTTAAAATATTCTCAATTAAATTTAAAATAAAATAAAAATAACATATACCTAAATAGACGCCCACTTTCATTATGTTAATTATTATGACAATAAAATTCTACCTTATGTAAAAAAGGTGAAAGGTAAATTTAATAAATATTTTTTAAGAGTAAAAAAGAAAACAAAATATAAGAAGGTAGAAGTTAAAAGGACTGCTTAAAGTAACATTCCAAAAAATGCTACGAGCTATTAAAACAAATTGTTTATCAAACATTACTAATACAGTCAAACAAGCTTTTTAGATAATAATAATAAAAAAAGCTAGTAGCTACTAAAAATGCTTATCAAACATGCTCATAAAGAAAATGAAAAAGGGTAATGCCCTGCTAGTACACTACATGAAACTTACTAACATAAATAGTAGAATATTCAATTTTAAATAAATCTTCCATTAATATATTTATGAAAATGTAAGTAAAGTTTTTACAATTTGAAAACGATAACATCATACGTCCACAATCGGCGAATATAAATGAACAACAATTAAGTACTAAATCGGAATGCCATGCATACCAGATAAAAAGTTATAAAGTATCTTGTTGCATGACACTACAAAACTGAAGTAAACGAAATTATGTATCAAAGTATCTCAAAATAGACGAGTACATGACAGTGGAAAATAAGATATCCGAAAAACAAGATAGATCTAAAAATGGGGAGGGGAAACTACTACAAACGCACTCCCTAGCTGGCCACCCTAATCCATTACTGATGGGAGGCCTCGAAGGATCCTCCTCCTCCTTGTCTAAACCAGGGACACAAACAGCAAGAACCCGACCGCGTAGTCCTCCACGTACTCCGCTACGTGCTGAAAAGGATACAGATCTGTCTCTTGAGGCGTAGTAAGGTGCTTGCCACTCCGCTAGGTGCCTTGCAATTGCTTTGCAAGCTCAGAAAATGCCATCCTTCTCTCTCTCGTAACCCTATAATTTAATTTTGTTCTCCTATCGAATCTTTCACTCTCATCGCTTTCTCTCTCATATCTCCGAAACTCTAACAACAACAAAGACTTTGAGAAAAAAATATATATATATATTTGGACAATAATATAATTTTTTATCTTGGTAATGATGCGAAAGATACAAACATTCCAGTTGAAGTATGGAGACATAACTTGTTCACAAATAGGCGGGAGCTAATTTTACTTTCGCTAAATTATATTTTTGATCTCTTTATTTTTTTTTAATCCACAATTTTGGTTCCCTTACTATTTTTTAAAGATATTTAGTTCTCCTATTTTTAAAAATCTATAATTTTGGTCCCCCCTACTTTTTTTTATAGGCATTTAGTTCTCTTATTTTTAAAAATCAGCAATTTTGATCCCTCATTCAAATTTTTTGCATTGATTGTTAGTGGTTTAACGTTGACTCTACCGACGTGTCAATGTTAACTCTAATGTTGACTTTGATTTTAACATGTCATTTAAGTATTGATACGTCAGAATCAGCATTAAATTACTAATGATCAATACAAAATATTTGATGGAAGGACCAAAATTGTAAATTTTTAAAAATAGAGTGAGTAAATGTCTCTAAAAAAAATAAAGGGACCAAAATTGTGGATTGAAAAAAAATAATAGGACCAAAAATGTAATTTAACCTTCTACTTTATACCTACTTTATCAATTCTATTTTGAAAAATGCTAACAACACACTCTTTAACACACTTTTTTGAGCACACTCTTTATTATTGGTTAAAATTTATTAAAAATTACAAATTTTGGTAGGTTTCACTACTCATTTAATAACTTTCTCTCTTAGTTTTCAATAAATTTGGAACAATAATAAAGCATGTGTTAGAAAGAGTATGTTAGAGTATGTTACTAGTACTCTCTCTTCTATTTTGTCTGTCTTGTGAAACATTAATGGATGTTCTATTCTCTTCCCGTTTATTAAAATCTTTGAACGTGATTAAGCGTTGTGGCTATTAGATACATTATTTACATGACCTGACTTGCAAGCTAAATTTTAATAATTTGGGCAATTTCATCAACCGAGTTTTGAGTTTTATTGCCAAACCTGCAGGTTGGTCGAACTCTTTCATCATTTTTCTCTTCAAGTGTCTACTGATTAGTTGCTACAAATCCTTAGAAATTACTAGAGTGCGTTCTCTTTTATTTTAATCTAATTAATAATAATTATTATCACCGTCTGATGGCAATTTTTTTTTTACAATCTGTTAAAACAATGATTGAAAACAGCAATGAGCATATTCAGCGAGGAAAATGCATATTTGCAGGTAACTTTGGAGCTGTTATATTGTGTTCCCCCGACCCGACAACACAATTCATATTTTATACTATTTTCATGTTAAATGGCTGCCTAAGTTCTGAATTATTCCGCAATTAACTATATAGGAAACTGAATTTTGGCGCCTTTACAAGGAAAACAGATCTCGCTGCTCCCTTGACATGAAAAAATGCAGCTGGGATTGTATATCTTCTTGCTTGTTTATTGGAATCTTTTATCCCATCTTCCACTCTTGAAGTTAACTTCCCTGTATATCTATATTGCACTTGTGACGGTATGTTTTAAATTAGGGTTCCCTTGCGAATTTATATATGTCTAATGGGAAAAAAAAAAGGGTAGTTAGAGAAAAAAATAAAAATATTTGTGGAATGAAAATAGATAAAACCTAATAATTAACCTTCTTCTGAGATGATGCTTGTGTTACGCTTATATTCTTTGGTATATATCTACTACATGCTATTGTTATTGTGATGATGAATTACTTTGCTTTGGTCAAATCTGGTTTTTCGTGCAGTTCCTAGATGTGTTTGTCTTTCACAAACATGGTTTTCCTAGTGTGTGTGTTTTTTTTTTCCTCCCCTTCTTTTCATTCTCCAAAATTTTGACGACACTATTGTTTTACACCCTACCTAGCTGACAAGACTGGAGATTAAGTACAGCTGACCAGAGTTCACCCAAACACTTGAAACAACCATGCAGCATTAAAGCTTCCAACATGAGAGAGCAAGGGGTCCATCATATTGAGGATACTTGTTTAGATTATTAAACTTTGCAGGTATTTCTATAGCAATTCATAAGAGTGGTATTGGGTTTAACTAATTACAACGAAAGCTAAGGAACCAACTCACCGGGATTTGATTCTCTTAACAGAGCGTCGAGAATAAATTGTCGGATTTTCTCCCTGGCGACAACTGAATTTCCGTTCCATGGGTATTAATCGTCGGAATTTCTCTCCGTTGAGAATCAGATTTTTGTAGAAAAAAACTTACATAGTAGGTGGACATGTGTTCTATTGAATGGACACTGGGAATGAGGAATTTTCAAAATTACACCCATTTTTGTGAAATTTTAAATTCTTGATTTTAACAAAGGATTAAAATGTAGAGAATTCTTTAAATCTTGCCAGTAAATATCCAGAGTATTTTATTGAGTAACAATTATAATACTCTAAAAAATTTTATTGCTCTCTTTAAATATCCAAACACAATATAAAGGATAGTATAAAACTAGTTGACTTAGAGAAGGAAGATGGATATTGGATTAATTTGCTTATATGAGTAATACAATATACTTTTACAATATTCTCTTACTAATCTTTTTAATATTTTATAAGGAAAATATTAAATGTAAAAGTAAATACACTTAATGTTTTAGAAATATAAAAAATATTCAATACTTAATTTCTTTATAAGATTAATAGAAAGAAAAATAAAAGGATTTAGAATTTTTCTACCTTCTAAAATTTCTACCAGTTTGAATTGTTGAAATTATAGTTGAAATAATGACATTTAAATGCTCTTAAAGACAATAAAATTATTCGTTTTTTATTTTAATTTCTCTATAATTTTTTTACGTACATAATCAATTAGTACTAATTATTTGATCTCAAAATTATTTTTTCGTTGTCCTTAAAAAATAATTTTCTAGTATTTTTTGGCTAAAATAATTCAAGAAAAATATAAAAAGATAATAATTTTAAGAAAAAAAAATTAGTCCTCTAAAATTAGATGTATCATTACATTAGTCTTCTAAATATTTTAGTCACCAAACTAATCCCACAATTTTTTCTGTCACCTCCTTACCTATAAATCTTTTGTCATCACCAATTTCAGGCTGATCTAGCCTCCGTTGCATTCCCTTGCTATTCCTACTACTTCTACTAATATCCGTTATTTGGGAAAATCTAAGGAGCAAGAAAAATTGAGAACTTGGAGAAGTTATTGCCAATCACTTTCTTTTAGAATCCCCAATTTTATTATATTGTTTGTAAAATGTTAGGTTCCATTTAGTTTTGAAAATACAACAATTTTATCCATCTTAGTTCAAGTTTTGCGCCCTATAACTGTTCTATAATTATATATTTGTTGAGTCCCATTGCGCTACTGCTATCTTAGGATGGTGTTTGAGATACTTCAATTGACATGCTTGTACTTTTATATTGAAGAATGATATTGGCTATGTCATGTTTGTGGAGTTATTTGGGTGATAATTGAATCCATCATTGAGTTTTCTTACAATAAGGTATTAGTTTCTTTAATTCTCTACTATGACTAGGTAAAATTATTGTTCTTTTAGTATTGGATCATAAAATTGGAAGAAACCATGAGTCTTATTTGCTTTTATATGATGTAAACTAGTATTTATTATGTTGATGGTAATGAGACCATAGGATCACTTGTGCTTGCGTAGCACCATTATGAAGGAAAAAAATATTTGGGCTGGCTATCACATACTTTCATGATTTTCAAGGCAAGAATTTTTAGATTAGCCTGTTGAGTTTTAGAGAATAAAGTGGTATTCAAAGTCAGTTTGTATCTCCTAGTCAACAATAAGTTAACCATATTTTGATGTGGTTGCGATTTAAGATTTTGTAAATATATTCATAGTTTAATGCTTATAGGTTTAAAGGTATACTGAATCTATTTCACTAACTGTTTTGATTAGTTTAGTGTTGAGATTTACTTTTCTCAAAAAACTCATTATTATCTTATTTGTTTGTCCTTTGATAGTTATTCTGATGTTGTCTTTGCACACTACTACAAAATACGTTTCTTATAACAAGAATTTAACTTTGTTCAAATTGAACCAATTTAAAATATGGACATGGTGACATTTTTTAAATTTTTCGCAATTTTTTTAACTCGGTTCATAATGAACCGATTTAAAAACATCTTCGCGAGTAAGATTGGAAATTTTAAATCAACATTTTAACTCAGTTCTCTTTGAACCGATTTAAAAACGTACTTTTTAAATCGGTTCCTTGTTGAGCTGATTTAAAAAGTAATTTTTAAATCAGTTCTTCACTCAGCCGACTTAAAAACTCTGTCCCAAACTTTACTTTACTGTCTCGCGCATTCTCAAAAATGATTGAAATCTCATCTACCCTAAAAAGCCCCACTTCAAGCTCCACGAGCGTGGCAAAGCCCAAACACCTCTCACTTTCCTTTATCATCTCCTCTAGCCTAGCAAACTCCATAGCCACCGAATCCAACATTGCAGGCATAGCCTCCACATAGACCTTGGTCCTGGGCCCTACCTCCCTATTCCTAAGCTCCCCACTGCAAACGCAAGAAGGTAAGGTGGCATCGCCTATTCCATCGCAAACTCCTCCACCACCCTCCCTGGGGAACACCACATGGATTTCCCACATGGAACCCCTACAACCTCGTCGTTTTTTAGGGAACGACACTCCACATGGTGCGTTGCCATTATTGCAAATAATTTTAAAGGGATGTTGACACGCGTGGAGTAGTGGATTTTGATGGCGGGGGTGTCTTGGCAGGGGAAGACGGCGTGTGCGTGGATGGCTTGGCATTGGGTGTAGACAAAAGGGTGTGACTTGTTGAAGGTTTGGGAGGAGCCACTACAGTGCGAAGGAGGAAGGGGAGGTGGTGTAGGTGATAAGAAATGAGGCGTGGTTTGAGAGGGAGAGTTAGGAGCCCTTGATGGTGTAGGTGATGAATTGGTTGATCTGGTGAAGCTGTACGTTTGAAGATGGTATTATTTGTGTGTTTCAAATTTTTTTAACTCGATTATGGTTATAACCGAGTTAATTTTTTTTAAATTGGTTTAAAATTTGATTTAAAATTATTTATCATTTTATAGCACTTGTATCTAAATCGATTCAAGAACCGATTTAAAAAATTTTTTTAATCGATTTATAAAGTGTTTTTTACAGTAGTGACATTTCAATAAAGGTTTCTATGTGAAGTATAAAAAATATCTTTTATGTGAATTTTTTCATCAAAATTTAAGGTTAATGCCTTTAGATTTTGTAATTCATGTATAAGGTTTGTCATAGTTCAAAATTATAAATAGTCAAAGATCCAAATTTCTCAATTTCAAATCACAAATTTATAACTTCGTCATAATTTCTTGGTAGAACTATGTAGTTATCTCAGTCTTGCCACTAATAATATATATAATTTTATAGTTGCATGACTTATGAATAACCTCCTCATTCATATTTTGTAAATTTTCTTCTTCTTGTTAATTTGTTATTGGAGTTATGGAACTATCTAGTGCCAAAATCTATATACTAAACATACTTATGCTATTTTTGTGCTATAAATTATCTTTATTTAATTTGTCATGCAGATAAAATGGACTTCACAAACTTAAGCATTTGAATCTCAAGATTAAGTTAAAGTGGATTAACCAAGATTTTACAAAGTGAATTATAACTTTTGTAGAGGAATTAATGACAACTGAAATTTTTGCTCATTCAAAGCATATGAAGCACATGAAACCTCATCAAGTGCTTGGAGGGTTTTAACTTTCTTTATAGCAACCTTTTATCAAGTGATCTAGGGGGTTGCATTCTAGCTCATGTTCTAGGTTTTGGAAAGACTTTTATGATTATAAGTTTTATGTAAAGTTTCCTTACTATATCCTCCCATGGTAGTTGCTAGGCCACTTATTCTACCAAAAGGCATCTTAGCTATAAAGACAATTATGACTTTGTTGCAACAAAGGAAGCGGAAAGAGCTTTTGAACGAATATGTGCATAAGAGGATTTTAAGAGATGAGCATCGGAGCTGAGATGGGCTACAAGAGAGGCAATGACTCATCCAACAAACACATCCAATTCTTCACGGATAATACTCTTGGTGCTAAGGTTTTATCAATTTATTGATGATCACAAAAGACATACAACTTAACACATTTTATATCAAAGCTCTACCTACAACCTTCTATGCAATAAATTAAACTTAAAGAGAGAAAAGAATGAGTAGTAGATGTCATTATTAGATGAAATGAATATAACTCATTAAACCCAAGTTTCATAATTCATCAAAATTCTAATGCATGGTTAACATGAAAATATACTTTAGCCAAAAACTTTTATGAGTTTTTTTTTTTTTTTTTGAAGAATCTCCCCTTACCCTATCTCATGACTTTGTAGAAGAGAGAACTCTGGCTCCATTTTTTTTTTTTGGGTATTATATCTTCCACAAACTCTTGAATACTTTGAATCTTATAAATTGTAAGTGTACAAATTAACCCAAAGGGTCGTTGAGTAATTAGCTACAAGAATCACGTTTAGTGTTTGACCATATCTTCAATTGAATTGTCTCTAAAAAGAATACTCATGAAAAACCAAAAAGAAAAAGAAAGAAAAAGCATTTGGTCTAATTTTTTCTTGTCACCCTCTTTATTTTTATTTATATTTGTCAAGTTACAACTATTTCATTTTTTTCTCCTTTAATTAGGAAAATAAATCAATTTATATTAAAATTTGAAGATAAAACCATATTTCAAAATAATATTCAATAAATATAAACTACCTATTATTTTAATTTAATGTATTCTTTATAATGCCAATATTTTTTTACGTACACAGGTATACAGAGAAAAAAGTTTTTTTTCCCTAATTGATGTATCAATTAACCTTTCTAAATTTCATTTATTTCTTTTTTCTTTTTGATGAAATTTCATTTATTTCTTTCTCTCTTATTAATGTCATTATGCTTTATAATTACTATGTTTTATTTTTGTTTCCATATTTTTTTGAGTCAAATAAGGAAGTAATTTATCAAATTCAATATCTTTTTGTAAAACATAAAGATAACACAAGAAGGGGGTTGATTTGTGTTATAGCAAATTTTGACAAAACCTTTTTAAAGACATATCGTCTAAAGGGTTAATCAAAAGATTTTTCAAAACAATATTGCAAGAAAGACGAATGCTAAAAGAGAACAAAAATACACACAAGAATTATATTGGTTCGTCTCACCCAGAGACTATGTCCAGTTAGAGCTGGGCATATGGACCAAGGCCCACGGGCCACCCGTGTAGCCCGCAGCCCGTGCGGGTTACGGTCCTAAAAAATATGGTCCATTTAAGAGTGCGGGCTTTTTAGCCCAGATCGTTTAAATCGCGGTTTAAGTGGATTTATCTGCGGGCTTACGGGCCTATCTGCGAGCTTTTATGGATAGTTTATTTTATGCTTGATACTTTGAATCTAAGACTTTATATTTCATATTTTGTGTTGGATGGTTTATTTAACATGTAAGATCTTAGGTTTAGATGGTTTTTTTAGCATATTAGACTTTGAAATTGATTTATTTTTATTTTTTGGTGTAATTGTCATTTATTTTTATTTTATTGTTTTTTTTTGCATTTTTATAAAATTATTTTTGTAATTTATTTCACGGGCTGCGAATTGGCCCGTTAGCCCGCGGGCTATATGGAGCGGACGCGGGCCTCAAAATTCAAGACCGTTTATGTTGCGGGGGGGCCTGGCCTAGCCCATTTATTTTACGGGCTTTTACAGGCCAGGCCTAAACGGGCAGGCTGACCCGTATACCCAGCTCTATGTCCAGTTCTGGGCAACAACCAAGTTCTTAACTTATCCAAGTTACAAGTATTTTTTCAATAAGCCTCTTCAGGCTCAACCCAAGTAGTTTTTAACTTGCCTTTCCAAGCAATAACCCAAGTTTTTTTTGAATCAAAGCCTCTTCAGGCTTCTACCAATTTCTTAAAGAAAAAGTTGAATGTGAGTTACCTCATTGGGTTTAACGTCCCAACAGACGAATATCTGAAGCACAAATAAAATTTTTACAATCAGAGTATATGAAAAGATTACAATATCATAGCTTTTTTAATAGATAGAGATCTTAAACGGCCAGCCAACCAACTAACTCTTGAGACTGATGTCTCTTCTTCTATTTATAGGCTTCTTCAGAAAAGTATTCGTTGTGAGTACTTGTAGGATACAACCTTCGTCTATTGAAAAGAGACATTGAAGCATTAAATGCAACATTTAATGTCTTTCACCAACTTGTCACTATGATAAGATAAAGCAGTCTGCTTATCTTTTCCATTCTTGTACTTAAACTTGTAGCAGTGGACATATCTACTTTTTCATTCTGACATTCGCATGCACATTCATTCTTTTACGTGTCAAGTTAACGTTTCTCAAGAGTAGGTACGTAGACTTTATCTATTTCGAGGTTGTTTACGCTTTTTACAAGTTAGAACATCGTCTGAGAACAGTTGATTACTAAAACTTTTAAAGAAAGTTAAAGACGATATATAAACAAAAGATCAGATGATAGCGAACATAAAGTTTTCGAGTAACTAGACGATTACTTGAAAAACTCTTTTTAACTGTTTGTTATTATCAAAATATTTGAAAGTTATAAATTCGTCCTTTGTCTTAATACTTTCTAAATTACATTCAACATTAATAAATCATCAATAATTTATTTATTTACTATTTCTAATGTGCTAACTTCTATCTACTAGGAAACATTATATTAGATATTTCATAATCACACACACATTTTTATTTTTCCTTTTTAAATAAAATATTAACTAAATTTCCATTTTTAATTGCAAAAAGTGAGTGGGAGGATGTTGTAGTTTTATGTTTCGTATTTTCTTTTATTATATAATTTTTATATTTCCTTATAAAAATATGTTGCAATGAGAAAATATAAAAGAAAAATTGAATAATGTTTTAATCAATTTTTTTAAAAAGAAAGATATAAAAATTGAATCATTTAATGTAATTCAAATTATTTATAATCAGAATAAATTAAATTAAATATTATATTTAAATTGATCCAAACCAAATCATAATACATTTTTTATAATCAAAATAAATGATTATATATCTAAAAATTGATTCTCCCTATTAAACATCACAAAAAGGACCTTTTTAAAATATTACATTCACATTATAATTTATTCTAAAAATATATTATAAGAATTGAAAAGTAATAAATAAAGGCTGACCTAAAAAAATAATAAAAGACTAACAATCTACGGTAACCCATAAAATTTACTTGTATACGGTATATAATTTTTGAATAATTTTAAATTTTCTTCATATTTGATTTTGTATACTTGTATACGGTAACCATGAATGTATTTTATATTTTAAGATATTAAATATATTTATTTTTAATTTAATGTTTTCCTTATAAAATAGTAAGATATAATTTATAGGAAAATATAGCATTATATTCATGGTTTAAAGAAAAAATTTCATTATCTCTTCTTTTTCATCATCAATGCACCATTTCATGTTAAAAAAAAAAAAATGCACCATTTCAGCTAGTTAATGTACTTGACCAACATAAATGTAATGGTTAAAATTTGTAGAATCCAAACCTAGGTAACGGCTCAAATTCGTCACTTAAGGCACTCTCTTCCATCTCCGTCCGTCCACCGCAACATACACACTCCAATTTGTCACAGCAAATCGAAACTTGTCATTTCTGCCCTCACACTGCATGCACGTTATAGCTGCATACACAGAATCATTATAATTGCTGAAAACCCAAGAGTCATACTGACATTCAGAATTAGAGTATTTATTGCCTCAATTTATTTTTGACTTCTCTTTTTCTTTAAAGGAGAAGTTGGGGAAATAGACAAGTTTTAAGATAAATTCTTAAAAAAATAAACTACTTATGTAATAAAAACAAAACTAACAATTAAGGAACTTTTAAAAAAGCTACTTTGAGGAACTTTTTATTTACTTATTTGAATTTTTTTTAGAATAAATTATACTAACACTTTCTGAATTTTTTTAAATTATACATAATCCTTTTGTTTTTTTTTAATGTTTACAATTTTTTTTATAAGATTATACGATGTAATATTTTTTGAACAATTAAAAGATGTTAGTATAATATATAAAAGATTTTAGTACAATATTTTTTAAACAATTTGAATTACAAATTCTTTGATAACATCATACCCACAACCCTTGTACTATATATAATAACGTAAATTATATTGAAATTTTTTTGGGATTATACATATTTTTCTATTTTTTTAACATTTACAATAACCTACCTTATAGGGATACGTAATATAATATTTTTCAAACAATTAAGAGGTTTAATGTCAGTATAATATTTATCAAACAATTAAGGATATTAGTGTAATAGAAATGAAAAAAGATATCAGATAAAATTTGACGAAACCTGAAGAGGAGATATCAGTATAATTTTCTCAATATGATAACGTCATTCTAACAAAAAAAATATTTAACAATGTCAATCATATTTTTTCCATCAATATCAATGATTTTAATGAGGAGGAATCACTATTTGTATTATTAAATTCTATACTCGGAACAATAATCAATGTTACTGGTGATTATTGCATTAATATAAACGTATAGTTATCTGTGATTAATATAATTTGGTATTATTAAATGAGTTTAATGGTCATGTACTGACAGTGTAAAATAGTTTTATATTGTCATCTAATCATAAACTACCATTTATTGTAAGTTTGTTGACTTTTATAACAAATACTTTAAAAGTCATATTAATGCTAATTTCTGATTGGATGACAGTGTAAAACATTTTACACTTATAGTGCATGACCATTAAACTCTTATAAAATTGGCTTAAATATGTTTAAAGTATTTGTAAATATGATTGTATTTGGTTTTAGTTTTTGCAAATTTTTTTGTTATTTTTAAATCCCTTATATTTTCTTAGTGTTCTTTTTTAGTCATTATCATTAACTCTAGTTAATTTAATGTTGACATATCTAACAAAATAATAATATTAATTAAGATAACAAAAATATTTTAAATTAAGACAATTAGATTATTTTTAAGTACGTAATTCTATTAAGTAATGTATTCATTATTTTATATAAATAAAGTAATACATATAATTTATCTTTAATTTATTTTTAATTTTTAATATATTATGAACAGTAATATTTTAATATTATTCTTACTTTTCAATTCACTAATTTATTTTTAACATTGCACTTTTTAAAAAATTATAATTTATTTATATGCTTATAATTTACTTTTAATATATTACTTATCACTATTTGTGACATATTAAAAAAATAAGTTATATTACAATTAATCAAAATTAACAAATTAAAATATAAAAATAACATAAAAAGTAATATATTAAAAGTAAATTACAAGTGTTTAAGTAAATTATATATTTTTTTAAAAAGTGGAAGTGAATAGAACTATAGTAATATAATTTAACTAAATTAAGTAATATAATTTAACATAAAAGTAAATCTTAAAAAAGAATAGAACTAATATCTAAATTATAACCACATTTCTACTTATTTAATGTTTAAAAACTTCATTACCTTAATTATCTTAATTAATATCATTTATTTCGTTAGTCATGTCAATACTAAATTAACTATAGTTAATGATAGGAACTGAAAAAATGTTAAGAATCCAAAAAAACAAAAAAATTTACAATAACTAAAATCAAACAGAGTCATATTTGTAAGAACTTAAAACATATTTAAGCCTATCAACTTTTATGAAAATAAATTGATTTTATTTTTTTAAAATATTATTGAAAATTAAGTTGAAGATTTTAAACATTTTTTGTTTTGTAATTAATATTTAAATTTTCTTTGATTAGTATTATATATAATAAATTATTTTCAAATCATTATTAAAATAAATTTTATTAATTAAATTAATATTTTACATTTTTTAAAAATTAAAAGTTTTAAATATCTACACTTTAATATTTATATTATCATTAAAATAAATTTATATAAATAAATTATTTTTTTACAATTTTTTATTTTATAAATATACTTTTTTATTAAACAAGATAACTATTTAAAAAAAATTAAAGTTTTTAATTTTTTTATCAAATAATTTTTAGTTTTAAAGAAAATTTTAAGTTAAAAAATAAAAATTGACAAAATACTATTTTATTTTTTAAGCTCTGATCTTTAACTTTAATTTAAAAATAATTTTTAGCCAAAAATAAGCTGGGCAAACTTGAGTAAAGATTCTTTCCATTTCTTGTTCATTTCTTATGAATTTAGGTGCATAAAAGATATTAAATATCCATCATTAAAATATTTATGTCTTTTACACTCTCAGAGGACAGAAAATTTCCATCTAACAAATGGAGAGGTTCTAAACACACCCTCATTCTCTTTGAATTCTCAAAAGCACTCACTGTATTCTCAAGCGGTACTCATTCTCTTCTTTTCTAAAATCTCTATTCGAAGAAAATAAAATAAAATTAACGGAACACTTATTTTTTATCACTTTCTTCAATACCTATAATTTTTTTCTTTATTAATTTGCCCCTCAATTTTCGGTTTCTTCGTTTCATTGATAGTGACCGATGGAGTCCTCTGTTGATGTATCAGCAGCAAAACGCCCCCGACCCACCGGTATATTCATCATTTCGTTCTCAATTTTTTCTTCTATTTTATTTATTTATTTTAAATTTGACATAAACGTTGATCTCCGGGCACAATATTTTGCATTTCCAGTGTCATTTTCCTTTTTATTTTTTCCCCTTTTTTGGTGGATTATTTGCATGTTGTACGACAAAGTTATTACCGTTTGACCTGTTTAATTCGTAATAGTCAATTTGTTCTTTTTTGTTTTCTTTAATTTTAGGATTTAACTTGAATAGCCAGTGTTCGATTTACTCTTGTGTGTGTGTGTGTGTGTGTTGCTTTATGTGTAGTTTATAAGGTTCTACGAGACCATTTGTGCTCTGCATTTGCCTAAATGTTGTAATGTAACTTTGTAGGGTCTGTATTTATAACCCTTTTTATTTGGTAATGTGTTTGCAACCCTTTTTGTTACTGCCTTGTGATGCGAGAGAATTATACTTGGAGGTAGTGGTGCCTGGTGCGTGCTTGCAAAGACAATCTGATGTTTGAGTTGGTCTTTGTGAAATGAGGGGGTATTGGTGGAGGTAGAGAAGTGAAGAAGTGAACATACTTAGCGTAATCCCCTTATGTGCTTTAATAGGAGTGGAGTTGGGAATTCCGTGGTATGAGATGATGATTGATTGGGTGGATAAAATTTAGCTTGGGCCATACAGTGACCTAATGGTCCTCCTGTCTTTCCTGCTAAAAACATATAAAATGGTGACTCCAAACATTTTATTTCATTTTTTGAATTTATTCGGTTTGATTTGATTAGTTGCTGGCTGGAGTTGAAACTGCATTGGTCCGTGTAGTATCACTCTTGAGTCCAGTTGAAGTATATAAGCCTTGAGAATATTTGCCTTTGCTGTTGTACTTGTATTATGTTTCCTCAAGATGCATGCACTTAGTGGATTGTGTGGCTTTGCCGAATATTCAATATATAACACTTGCAGGAATATCTGTAGTTTCTCTGAGTATACTTTCATTTTCTGAAACCAGGATTTTCCCCTAGCCCTGAGCTACACAAAAGACTGAAGTTTTCAAGTGATTTCCCAGCACATGATAAGACTTCAAATGTTGTTGATTACAGCAATCCATTCACAGTATCTGCTGTTCTGGATCGTTTAGAGAGTGGAAAATATGGAAGTGTCACAAAGGACATAGAGGCCCTTATAGCCCAAAAAATGCAAATACTGGGCCCTTACTTTGCAAAATATCCCATACTTGTTAATCAATTATCGAAAGTGGTAATGGACCACAATGAAGAAACTCCTAAGTTGGAAAATCAACAAGTTACTGGTTCGAAACATCAAAATTTCATAGATTTGGAGGGGGAACACACTGAAAAGGATGTTCCTGCAGTACCAAATCCTGTTGTGATTATTGATTCAGATGAGGAAGATGATAGAGATCAAAAATCTATTGTTCCATTTCATGAAGTTGTGTTGCCGAGACTAGTTGCGCCGTCTCCTGCATTGAAGATGATTGTAAGTTTTTCGGTTTTTCCTAGTTTTTGTAATTATTTAGATATATGAACATTGAAATGATGGATACTAATATGCGTTAGGTTTTATTGGGCATGTATTAGTAACATGCTCCATCTAGGGATGATTTGATAGAATTATAGCATTTCATTGTTAACATTTTCTGGCAGAAGATTCTTGTAAATTTATCATTGACCCTTCCTTGAATTCTGTTCCTTTCAAAAATATATTGCCTTGCCTTTCGAATATTTACAAAGCAGATTCTTTAGGAGATGGAGAGGCTATAGCTTCTACTTAGTCTGACATACATTTGAGAGATGTGGTTTATATATTCTTAAAAGTTAATTGTATATTTTATATATCCATCATCTTTATATGACCCATTCAATATGTTTACTTTTTGGCATATTATGTTTGTGTGTCATATATACCTCATAACAACATATTATGTTGGCATACTATGTTGGTGTGTCATCTTTACTTTTGGGCATATTATGTTGCATTTCTCTTAGCTGTTGCTGAAGTTTTCTCCATTGAACCATTTACATTTTTTACCCTTTTTCTGAAATATATTTATAGTTATAGCAAAGTAATTACCATTGTATCAAATTCTCAAAGTTAACTTGTTTTCTTTAAGCATATTAGTATTCCTTCCTTGTACAAAGGCTCAGATGAATTACAACATTAACAATAATGAATGTATTGAAGACTCTGAAGTGAAATTTGAAGCATGAAGCATATATTGTGAAAAATTCTCATATTATGTTGGCATACTATGTTGGTGTGTCATCTTTACTTTTGGGCATATTATGTTGCATTTCTCTTAGCTGTTGCTGAAGTTTTCTCCATTGAACCATTTACATTTTTTACCCTTTTTCTCAAATATATTTATAGTTGTAGCAAAGTAATTACCATTGTATCAAATTCTCAAAGTTAACTTGTTTTCTTTAAGCATATTAGTATTCCTTCCTTGTACAAAGGCTCAGATGAATTACAACATTAACAATAATGAATGTATTGAAGACTCTGAAGTGAAATTTTGAAGCATGAAGCATATATTGTGAAAAATTCTCAATCTCTTACTTTCTTAACTCTGCATATCCCTCTTAAAAATAAGCACTTAATTCTAGTACCTTGGCTAAGTTTTACAGAAATGTGACTTTTTTGCCCTGTGGCCTTAGTTCTGTAATCATTGGATGTCTTGCTAAACTTGAATGTTCTGGTGCAATATGAAATTTCCTGTACTTTTGGTCATTTAAAGTATGCTTGGTAGTTGGGCAAGTGATAAGGTTGAAAATGAAAAATGAAAATAATGGATGTATCTGGATTTATATTTTATCTAAATGCTGTGTTATTTCTATCTATTTTTTCCTTTACTCCTGCTATGCACACAGTAATGTTGAAAGATAAATAGTGCGTTTTGATATATAAGCTTTTCCATTTAATTTTCAGAGCATATTGTGTAAATTTTTTTCCTTTGAATCACTAGATTCACGTTTAAGTAGCTTCCTTTGTAAGCTTTTGTGTATTTGGAATTTGTAGCAACTTTTCTTGACAAGATGCTCCTCACCAAGTGGGATAAGGCTTTTGTTGTTTGTTTGTTTTCATGAGAAGATGCTAGGTGTTTCTTCTTGTTCTTGTTATTCATTTTGATGCATGTTGTTTCACTGACATACTTTACTATTCTATGTGTAATAATGCATTTTAGGGGTATCATAGTCCCATTCCTTACCCGGGAGAAAGAGAAGATCTAAAGGTTGAGACAAGTATGGCTGGTAAGGGTAACAACACTAGGAGCAATAAAGGTGTTTATATTGGTGTACAGGAGGAGGAAGAAGATCAGGATGATACTGAAGATGATGGTCTAGAAGATATTTGGAAGGAGATGTCAATGGCAATAGAATGTTCCAAAGTATCATACTTTAATTTTTTTTTAATTTTTCAATAATAATAATTGTCTCTGCCAAGTAGTTTATCTCCCTACTCATTTGAATGATTTTTTTTCATGTCATTTAATTTGTAACACTTCCCTGATATCTACGTGTTAGGTTGAGGGTTGCCAAGGCATCACATTTTTCCTTTGTAGATAAGGGGAAAAACTATAGCAGAACAGACAAATGTGGGGAAAATAAATTGATAGATAGAATTATGACATAGTTCCTTTTTTGAGTGGGGTTGTTACTTGTTAACTAGATTATTCATTGATTATGTAGACTACTGTAAATAATTTTGTAGATGTAAGTTATTAAAACAAATTTTGTTAGATGTACACTGAAAATGGTCTTCACATTTCTATCAGTCAAGCTTAGTATCAGTTATTTATGTGTATTGCATATTCTAGATGTACAGTAGTTTACGAAATGCATATTGAATGTAATTTTATGTGTTGAAACCTTGTGTGTTATGGCATACAATTATTGTTATTGGGCTCCATTATTTTGCTTTCTCACTTAATCTTTCCATTGAGGAATGCTAGCAATACTCTCTCAAACACTCTCTTTCTAACACACTCTTTATTATTGGTTAGAATTTATTAAAATCACAAATTTTTGTGGGTCTTACTTCTCATTTAATGAGTCTCTTTCCTAATATAGAAGTGGGACCTACAAAAATTTGTTATTTCCAGTAAATTTCAATCAATAGTAGAGAGAGTATTAGAAAGAGAGTGTTTGAGAGAGTGTTGCTAGCATTTCTCCTTTCTATTTTATACCTATTGTATGCATATAACATGTAAGGCTCCCTTCACATGTAAATATCACATATGCTTTTCTTTTCTGCTCAGGAAAATTTACTTGTACATGTCATAATAATTTAGTTTTATGTATATTATTTCTTACTTTGAATTCTACCTGCAAATAGCATATTTTAGAGGTCCTTTGGCATTGATTTAGTTTAATTTTACCTTTACTAGGATGTTTCTGTGAATCCTCTGTCGGATGAAGAAGTGAAAGAAGATGACGATTGTGATCATTCTTTTGTTTTAAAAGATGATCTTGGTTATGTTTGTCGCGTTTGTGGGGTTATTGACCGCGGAATTGAAACCATATTTGAGTTTCAGTACAAGGTTAGACTCTTGTTTCTGCATTTATGCTTTTTTGGTTATAAATCATGATTATAAAAACTTATTGAATGTGTGAAATTATATTTTTAAGTATGGGGCTAGAAATTAGATGCACAGGTTGAATGTTTGAGCAGGGCATAACAATATGACAAATGAATTGTTAAATTTTTCTATACTAATTGTGTTGGTGAAACTCTTGTGATAATTTTCCGTTTTCCACGCTTCTTTCTGGAAAATGTTATTTTGTTTGATTCATCTGAATTTTCTTTAAGGACTCACAAACCTCTTGATTAAACCAAAATAATATAATAGCAGGTAGACGTAGACCATTCATACCATGTGGGCTTAATTGCTTTATAAAAATAATGCCAAGTACATAATTCTCATGATATATATTTGGGACAATGATCTAAAATTACTTATGGCTGGGACAGGATGTGTTCAAATTTGATTTTTTATCTTTTTAATTTTATTAAAGGTTAAACGGAGCACAAGAACTTATGCGTCTGATTCATGGAATACCAAAGAAAAAGCAGATGTATTTGGAATTAATGTTGCTGCAGATGATCTCATGGTAACTGAAATCTCAGCGCATCCTAGACACATGAAACAGATGAAACCCCATCAAGTTGAAGGATTCAATTTTCTTGTTAGAAATCTTGTGGGTGACCATCCTGGAGGCTGCATCTTGGCCCATGCTCCAGGATCTGGGAAAACATTCATGATAATCAGTTTCATGCAAAGTTTTCTAGGCAAGTACCCTAATGCAAGACCCTTAGTGGTGCTTCCTAAGGGAATATTGTCAACATGGAAAAAGGAGTTTCAAACCTGGCAAGTGGAGGACATCCCCCTATATGACTTTTACACTGTGAAGGCTGATAGTAGAAGTCAACAACTCGAAGTGTTGAAGCAATGGATGGAGCAGAAGAGTATCCTTTTCTTAGGATACAAACAGTTCTCCTCCATTGTTTGTGATAATGGGACCAACAAGACATCTCTATCTTGCCAGGAGATTTTACTCAAGGTTCCTTCGATTCTTATTTTAGATGAAGGACACAATCCAAGGAATGAAAACACAGATATGGTACAGTCCCTTGCAAAAGTTCAAACGCCTAGAAAAGTTGTACTATCAGGAACCCTTTACCAGAATCATGTCAGGGAGGTGTTTAACATTTTAAATCTTGTTCGGCCAAAGTTTTTGAAGATGGAAACATCTAGGCCTATTGTCAGGCGCATTCATAGTAGAGTTCATATACCGGGTGTGAGAAGCTTCTATGATTTAGTTGAAAACACTTTGCAAAAGGACACGGATTTTAAAAGGAAAGTGGCTGTCATTCAAGATTTGCGTGAGATGACAAGCAAGGTGCTTCACTATTATAAAGGAGATTTTCTTGATGAGCTTCCTGGTCTTGTTGATTTTACTGTGGTACTCACTCTTAGCCCTAGACAGAAGCCTGAAGTTGAGAAATTAAAAAGGCTGTCTAGAAAGTTCAAGATATGTTCTGTAGGCAGTGCTGTCTATCTGCATCCTAAACTGAAACCTCTAGCAGAAAAATGTGGTGAAAATTCTATATCAGATAATATAATGGATGATTTGATAGAGAAATTAGATGTGAGAGATGGTGTGAAGTCTAAATTCTTTCACAACGTGCTAAATCTGTGTGAATCAGCAGGGGAGAAGCTTCTGGTTTTTAGTCAATATCTGTTACCTTTGAAATATTTAGAAAGGTTGACTATGAAATGGAAGGGCTGGAGTCTTGGAAAAGAAATTTTTGTAATCTCAGGAGAATCAAGCTCTGAGCACCGAGAATGGTCCATGGAAAGATTTAACAATTCTCCTGATGCAAAAGTCTTCTTTGGGTCGATCAAGGCATGTGGAGAGGGGATTTCATTGGTTGGGGCATCCCGCATAATTATTTTGGATGTTCATCTCAATCCATCAGTTACTCGTCAAGCTATAGGTCGTGCATTCAGACCAGGCCAGAAGAAGAAAGTCATCGTGTATCGATTGGTGTCTGCTGATTCTCCTGAAGAGGAAGATCACAGTATTTGTTTCAAGAAGGAATTAATTTCAAAAATGTGGTTTGAATGGAATGAGTATTGTGGTGATCGAGCTTTTGAAGTTGAGGCAGTTGAGGTGAAAGAGTGTGGCGATCTCTTTCTTGAAAGTGCACTGTTAGGGGAGGATGTAAAAGCTTTGTATAAAAGGTTAGTGACCATTCTTACCCTTTTTTCATATCATATGCCAATCCTGCATTTCTTTCCTAATATTTGTTTTATTTGTATATGTCAGGTAGAGTGTGGCTTTCAATGGACATGGGTAAATTATTTTTTGCTTTTATGTGATTGCACAGTTTTAGCATTGTATTTTGTTTCAAAACAGTGTAGGGAATTACTGAATTGAATTAGCTGTATTTAGTCTTTACTCTTTGTGCAGATACATGCGATCCATCTCTCTCACTCTGCGGGCTAGGGTTGGAGATGTAGAGTATATTGAATTTTCTGAATTTCATAGTATTGCAGTAATCCTGTTAGTCATGTTTTTCCATTGCATCATGTGAATAACCAATTTTATCCAGATGAATTTTTTAATTTGAAAAAAGAAAAACAGAAAATCAGAGAGGATAAGTCAATTAGTAACTGAAGAGGTTAACGGTCACTAAGCTAAAACAAGGAGATCATGGGTTGAGTCAGTTACCAATAGATAAGTTGGTTTGCGTATTTAACACACGGATTCACTCTCGGAGGGATAGGGAAAAGAAGCTCTGAAAGGCACAGTAAAAAAGCTCTCAAATCCACATAATCTCTTTCACTCTCACGGTGATGTTTCTCCTTCTACATAACCTCAGCATCAGCAGCAACACTACTAAAGCGTGTCTCGGTGTGTGGAAAGCAAATAAAAAAGGGACCTTGCGTTCAGTGCTTACCGTCAGAGTCAAGAGGCAACACTTAAGCAACACGTTTGAAGGAAATACAAAAGGTCCTTGTGCAGAGGGTTCTTATTTTTCTTTCATCACTTTTTTAGTCCAGATGTTTGTAAACTACATGCTTCCTACCATTTAATTTTAAGTACTGTACACTTTACATCAATGCCTTTTTTTCATGGTTTTTCACTTATTATATTCATATATTTTTTTAATGGAAATTGAAATATATATGTCGTGTACATGCAAAGTCCCTCTTAGTTCATTTCATTTTTGTGTTTGTTGATTTTTTGGCATATTCTATTATTTAAGGGCTCTATGGCTTTTGTCTTGATCACGGATTCGTTTCGCATAGCAACGTTCTTTTCTTTTTCCATGCCAAATTTTGCTGTTTTCTAGATTTCAATATTCATTAATTAGTTTTTTTTTTTTTTTTGGGTTTTATTCGTTCAAAGTTGGTATTTAAAGATGTATTATTCCGTTGATTTCATGGATGTTTTGAGAATGGTATAACTCTATGTAGGCATTTAGTTATCCCAAATTTCAATTGATTGCAGTTTGGAAGACCATAGGCTTCTATTGTCATATTTTAATATGAACCTTAAAGTTCCATTATATTATAAAGGTTTTAAACTAGCTCACACTGTTTAATCACATCTGATGAATTTAGATTCGTTCCTTTTTACAATTTTATAAAATAATAAAAATGTGTTGTACCAGAAGTTTGTGTTTATAGTTAAATTAAACAATAGACGGCTTTCTTTTATATAAAAATAAAATATTCTACTAAAATATCTAATATTAGCTAAGAAAATAGGTAGGTTGTGATTGTGGTTTGGATTCACATATCAAATCTAACCGCAATCTGGTATTGATTTTCTCATGCAAATTTTGATTCTGATTGTGCACTTGTAATTTTTTGCTAACTTGAATTATAATATGCACAATTTCCCTATGTGGTGGCAAGTAATTTTTTCAATTATAGGGCAGCCATATCCTTTTATAATTACGTATAAAGATTAAAGATAGGATACTAGTATAACGTGGCACTTCTATTTTTTACTGTCATATTTTAATATGAATTTTAAAGTTCCATGATATTATAAAGGTTTTAAACTTGCTCACACATTTTAATCACATCTGATTAATATAAATTCATTGCTTTTTACAATTTTATAAGATAATAAAAATGTGTTGTATCAAAAATTTGTGTATAAATAATAGACAACTTTCTTTTATATAAAAATAAAATATTCTACTAAAATTTCTAATATTAGCTAAGAAAAGATGTAGGTCGTGATTGTGTTAAATCGAACCACAATCAGTATTGATATTCTCATTATCCAAATTTTGATTCTAGTTGCAATTTGCACTGTCATTGATTTACTTGCATGAAACTTCATGCTGTTCTACATATTATTGTTTTCAAAATTATGTTAAAGGTTATAAATTCACATGTTTTATCTTTTTGAAACATGTATCGTATTTGCATCTAAAATAAATAAAATTAATTATTTATTTTTTAACTAGATATAGTCAAGTCGAGCATGCATGAATAAATTAAGTCAGTTTTCTAATTATTATTTTTTTGCACAGTTAGATAATCCAACACTTGGAAGAGGAAGCAAAAAATATAAAATAAATAAAATAAAATATAGTGATATTTTGATTTTATTTATTTTTGTCTAGTAGTAGTCAATCTCCGTCTCTCTCTGCTTCTTCCACCTAAGCAATCCTCCTCCAAAATCCGAAGCTTGGTCGTCTTTCAACAACTTGCCCTGCTTTCATGAAGTGCTGCTCTGTGTGTTGTGGACGCAGTGAAGAAAAGCAGCGTTTGCGATTCATCAAATTCACTGTTAGCGTAGGATTTTGATTTGTTTGGTGATAGGTTGAATTTAGGACCATTGAATTTGTGCCAACAATTTGGTTATGTGACAAGTTTCCAAACTCTCCTTCTCCCATAACCTTGATAGGCAGTTTACTTGGTTTAACATCAATCTTCAATTTGGAGTAAAAGCTCTTTACGCAATAAAACTACATTATACATTTATTTTACATTTTAAAAAAGGTTTAAACTTATCTGACTTCTTACAAAAAAATGCTTAAAGTACCTCTATTTGCTAAAACCGGAAGACCTGAGTGAATGGGAATACTTATTTTAAATTTGATTTTAAAAATAACTAATATTTTAATTTGTATAAAATTTGAAAATATTTTTATTTTTAAGAAATAAATAAAGAGTGAAACTCTTTTTTAATTCTTAAAATCATAAGTATTATTTACTTTAAGTCTTTAATTTTATAAAAATATCACTTTAGTATCTAACTTTGTAAAATGTAATGAAATTTCATTTATTTTAGTCTTTAATTTTAATAAAAAAAGAATTACAGTAAATAAATTTTTTATAAAATTAAAAATAAAGTGAACAACACTTAGCATTTCAGTGTGTTAAATAAAAGATTGGAGGGGTCGTTCCATAAACGATATTGATTGGCGGCAAGCAAGGTTTGAGAGGCAGTGAGTGGGAGGGAGGGAGATGGGTCGGTGCCGAACTGTGTCGCGCCCCGTTGCTGACGATGACCCCGACCATAATAGGTTTGTTTCTTCTCATTACTAAAAGCGCTTTTGTTTCAATTTTTGCGTTTGGACTTTGCTGCTGTCAAATTAATTAAGCTTCGGGACAAGGGAAATTAAATTAAATAAATAATTAATTAAGGGTTTAGAATGTTTGCGTTTTTGTTTTTTAACTGACTTGACTTCACTGGACTTAGGAGGTGTCATGTCATATGTTGTGGAACGTGCTTTTCTGCCTCTCGTTAATGCTATACTTGTGCCATTTTTTTTTCTTTCTGTTATCATTGGAGTCAGTTGCATGGTTTGTTTTGTACAAAAGAGTACTACTACTTGGTGGTTTGATATGGTCACATGAACAGTTTTGTTTGAATGGAATGTTATTGCTTTGGGATTATTAATGTTTGTTTGGATGGTGGATTTGGAGATGGAGGTAGAGGGCTAGGTTTTCATTTCTGAATTGAGTGAAGTATAAGATGTTTATAAAAGTGAATAAGGAACGATTGGGAGGTTTTGAGATAGTCTCTATGTGCATAGTGTGGAAAAAATTATTTCATCTCTGTATTATTGTTTCATATGAGCGGAGATACATTATATACAAAGAAGGAAGAAAATGAAAATAGAATTGTTTATTGTAATCCTTTCAATTAATGAGATGCTGTGATTCTCCTAAAATTTAGGGTTTGATTTCCATCACTTCCCTTCAAGCTGGCAAATAGATATTAGTCATTCCTACCTTGCCAACAGTAGACTCAAAGTCAGATTTAAACAAGGCATTTGTGAGCACATTTGCTTCCTGTAATTTAGTTGGAATGCAGTAATGGTAAATGTCCCATTTTCAACTACTGACATGAAATTTGATGTCTCTGTGAATCCTTACATGCGTGGGGGAATAGTCAAGGAATATGCATTTATGGGACCTAGGATCAAGTTTTCCCCGTGTAGGACTAGGGTTTGAGTGAAGACAGTACAACCAAATATTTTTGGTGGAAGAGACTCGAGATTTTTGACTAACTGAAAGGCCTTTTTCAAACAATTGAGAGGAGCCAAGAACTGAAGAGGTTTGAAGGGAACACAATTTATGAGATAGGTAGCCATTAAAACAGCCTCCCCCCCCCACAAATGGTTTGGAACATTTGAGGCGAACATGATGGACCGAATAAGCTCAAGAATGTGCCATTTTTTTTCTCTCCCTCTCACTAATACCGTTTTGTTGAGGTGTATGATGGCATGAACTTTGGTGATAGATGTCATGTTTAGATAAGTAATCATTGAAGTCATGTCATGTGAGAATATTCCCTTCCATTGTCAGTACAAAAAATATGAATAAATGATTGAAAACCATTGGTGATAAGTTTATGAAACTGTTTAAAATAGTGCTAGTTTTAGATTTTTCTTTTAAAAGATACACCCAACAAACATGAGTATGGTCATCTAAAAAGTAATGAACTATCGGGACCCACTAGTGTTGGAACTCAAGAGGGTCCCTGTTAATGTCATTATGGATGAGATGGAAAAGTTTTGATGCATGAAGGATGTGGTGGATAACTTTTTTGTGATTGTTTTAGCAAGGATACATTGTTCACAACTAAAAGAGGAAATATCTGATGAACAAATTTGGATACAATTATTTTAGATAACCAAAACTAAGATGACTAAGACACGTGTGGCAAAGAAGGACATTCGAATTTGAAATTGTGGATAGGGAGACATTTTGAGGGGGACCAAGTCTTGAGGGGGAATTAGAAACATAGTAGAGACTAGTGTGTTCCTTAGCACTGCCAATCATCATCCCTGAAGTCAAATCTTGAAATATGTAGCAAGTGTGGTGAATAATGATTGCACAATCAATATCTTTAGTAATTTATTGGCAGTGATGAGATTGTACTTCAAGTCAGGTAAGGACAGGTTTAGACCTGACAAAGTCAAGTTACGACTACCAGTTATACTGATAAGAATTTACTGACAGTTTCAGCAATGTTACGTCTTTCGCATTCTGTGTGTATGTCAAGAAATCAGTATATGTCCTGGTCATATGGTCTGTGGCCTCAAAATCAAGGATCCCCTCTCCAGTACTTTTATGCTTAGACAAGAAAGGAAACTGTTCATTACCTTTGTGAGCAACGTTTATTGTAGAGCTTGAGGGTCCAGGCACTTTGGGTTTAAGATGAGTCAGTAAATTCTTTAACATTTCCAACTGTTCATCAGAAAAGGGAATGAACAGTGGTTATCATTTTCTGCAAAATGATGTTGAGGAAATATGGATTTTTAGTATGTGTTTCTGTGCATCAGCTGTGAGGCATACATTGGCACACGGTCAACATTTTGGATGCAAGGGAATCTGGAAATGCTTTTGTCAATAAGGTGGTTGTTTTCAGGTTTGAAGATGGAAATAAGGAAAAAACTTAAATGATCTACACATTATCAGTTCTTTTTCTCTTATATAAAAGAAAAATTTATACTTTCCTATGTCCTAGAATGATTTTGTTTTGTTGTAAATTTTTGTTTGTGGGCACGCCCTTGGATGCATTGAAATTCTTCTTGAATGCTTCCTGCTAGCTGCTACATATTTTTGTTTAATTACTCTTATGTTGTAATGTTGTTTTTTTCTTTGCTTTCTGTTTTTAGATCAAAGAGAAAAAGGGCAGCTCTGAATGTAGAAAATTCAGAAACTTTACCTACAGGTGATTTTTTATCAACGCATACCTTCCTTCACTCCAAAAGGTCCATTAACATTTTCTGTAACACCATTTTCTAAATGTGGTAGGCCAAGGAATAACTAAGAGCAAGGTATCTCTTTATCACTGTAATTATTGTAACAAAGATATTTCGGGGAAGATTCGCATCAAGTGTGTTGTGTGTCAAGATTTTGACCTCTGCATAGAGTGCTTCTCTGTTGGTGCTGAGGTGACACCTCACAAAAGCAATCATCCGTATCGGATTATGGTAAACCTTCTATGCATTGTTCCTTTTTATATTTATTGTAATACTTTCACAGATTTGCATCTTCATTTTTTTCTCTAAGATACAGTTGATGTCCTTTATGTTTTAATATACTGTGAATGATTTGACAAAAGCTTCTTCCTTCTTGTGCTTCTCTTCTTTCCTTCTAATAAAATTTTCTTTACTAAAAAGAATGAAGAACAGGCAAGCATTAAATGCTAGAGACTGTACTAAGAAAGTTGGTTGGTATTAATTCTTTAATGGCAATACTTTGTTGCTGACAAACCAGATTGTTAATAATTTGTTGAATAATTAGTGCTTGCTTTAATTCTCTGTAAATTTTGTGCATTATTGCATAATGATAGAAAAATTTTTCCTTTGAAATTTATTTCTAAATGGGTTGGAATTGGCTGTTGCTATTGCTGACTTCTTGTCTGTGCATTAATCAGCTTTTCTAATATATTGCTTCTCCCATGAAGGATGCTTTTGTTAACTCCGTTCTGAGAATGCGCATGATCTTTCTTTCCTCTTTCTTCACTTGATGGTCTTCACAAGAAGATAAAAACTGAATGAGAGTTGTCAACTTTCTTGATATGCATGCTATCATCATACGTGTATCATTGTGAGATGAAAGTAATAAATTTCATTGTAAATGAAGTTTCCAGCATAGGTGGATCCCTGTTCATGGTTAATATATTAGTGTATTAATTTAAGTTTTAAAATATTTTTTTCTGGTACAGGATAATCTATCCTTTCCACTTATATGTCCAGACTGGAATGCAGATGAAGAGATGTTACTTCTAGAGGTATGAGATTTGAGTACGGGGAACATTTCTGTTTTCTTTCGCATTATATGTTAAATTATGTATACTTTTCTGCCGTATTGTCATCAAAATTTGTGTTTCTAAACTAATTTTTGTTATAGGGCATTGAGATGTATGGATTTGGAAATTGGAATGAAGTTGCAGAATATGTTGGAATGAAAAGCAAAACTCAATGTATTGACCACTATAATGCTGTATATATGAATTCGCCATGTTTTCCTCTCCCTGTAAGACTATTAGTGAACTATGTCATTAATAGTATACATGAAACCATCATTTGAATACACAGTGTAATTGTTCATATGCACGCCCAGGATTTGTCTCATGTTATGGGAAAGAGCAGAGAGGAACTCATGGCGAAGGGACATGAAGTCAGGAAAGGTTTGTTTCTCAATGAACTAAATCATAACTTTTGGAGATTTTGCATGCAAGACTTGATAGTTCATTCCACAAAATTAATAGTATGTAACCAACTGGTTGAAATTGATAAGATTCAGGAAGTTATAGAGATAGTTACAAAGTAGTTATACAATTAGTTAGGTGGTTTTAATTGGAAAGGCGGGGGACTGAACTTAAATAGTAGTAGTAGGAGAAACCTTTTGTGAAGGGGAAACCTTCAGAAGAGAATTCTCTCCTTTTCTTTGTTGTCATGCCAACTTCATTGCCCATACATGCTTTTGGTCATTTTTAAACCCAAAGTTCTTCTACATTTTTAAACCCATCACATGTTATTCTTGCAGAATTTCCTCTAACTGCCGAGCTTACTCTGAAGGAAGAACCTCCCTTCTCTAATGGAATAAAGTATGGTTCACCCATTAACTGTGATTATTTGAATTTATCATTATGACTGCTAATTCTTTGGTGTAACATCTCAGCTATGAAGAATCGAAGAAGGCAGAAATCAATAATCAAACAATTTCTAGTTTAACCTCAGGTAATCATATAGCTTGAGAAAAGTCTGTTTTTAACATTTTTTTACTGAAATTTGTTATTGGGTATAATTTATATGCATGATATAGGTTCAGCATGTGGCAAAGCTTACTCAAGCACAATTAAGAGGGCTTCCAATGTGAGCCAAAATAATGATGGAGTTAAGGTGGAAGGTATGTTTTCTGAAGAATGTTGTGAAAGATACTGCCTCTTCATTTTGTTTTTCTTGTTAGCATTTCTTTTGATATGTTCATTGCTTTCAACAGATGTAAACATTGGCCAATTTATAAATTTTGAATGACTAAACCCCCATTTTCGACTTCATGTTCTGGAAATGTTTTCAGAACATCAATTTTCTTAAGAGATTATTATTTCATAATTTGTCCCTTGGATGATAATTTTTGAGATCAAAGTAATCAGAAATTTTTGTTTCTAGGATAAATTGGACATTATTTGATGACTGAAAATTATCATTCCAGAACCAATTTGATGTCACTGATTTTTCAACAATTAGGAAAATAATTTACATCCCTAATTGGGGGTTTGACATAATTTCTCATCAAATTCAAACTTAACCAAACTATGGGATAACAAAATCTTATACAATAATACACAGACATAGTAATGCTTTGGGCTTGGAAGTTTAAGTTATAAGCTGAAGAAACATGAATGATTTTATATCTCTAACACTTCCACTCACACAATAACCCTTTGGCCTAGAAGCTCAGTGATGCAGCTCAGGAATTTGTTTAAAATTAGGGTTGCACGGAAAGGGAAATATGGGGATAGGGTAGGTAGGTGTTTGAGATAAGGGTTTGTCTAGGAACAGTTCACTTTGTTGAACAAAAATCTGATGTTACGATAGGAACTGAAATTTCTATTGAAATGATATCAAGAGTTCAGAGAACTGAACTCAGCTTTGATTACAATGGAAATGAGGAGAAAATTATGGAATCTGCAAAGGAAAGAAATACTATCTGAGAAGAGAGACTTCTCTGCCTAATGACAATCGCCACACCAGAACGACTCAAAATGATGGCTCCTCTTCACACTGCCTGCCCATCCTCTTCATATTCATGCTTCCTTGCATGATTCCCAGCATCTTCATCACCAATCCTCTCATGACAGCTGTCCATTCTGTTGGAAGCCTCCACTGCCACTCTAACAGAATTCCTATTTCCAATTATGCCCCTATTCCCTTTCTTCTTTCTCTTGTAGACATTGAGGTCCAATTCTGTGGGCCCATCATGGTATCAGAATTTTGATTCTGTATCTATTCCCAGATCTATAGGTGAAGCCATGACTGACCTTGGCTGGCTAGAAGCTATGATGGATGATACATTTGCCTGGCACTCTAGTGGCACTTGGGAGCTTGTTTCCTTACCCTCTAGCAAGACCACTGTTGGTTGTCGGTGGGTCTATACAAGTGAAGGTTGGCCCAGATAATGACATTGATCATGTGAAGGCCTGCTTGATCTTTAAGGGGTATATGCAGATTTTTCACCTCAACTATGGGGACACTCTCGTGGCCAAAGTCTCTTCGGTCTTCCTTTTTCTTGCCATGGCTGCTGTTCATCATTGGCCTCTCCCCCAATTGGACTTAAAAATGCCTTCTTGCATGGTGAATTATAGTATATGGATTAGGCTCCTGGCTTCACTACCACCGGTCGCTGGTGACTCTCCCCTCATCGGCTGCGCTGTTCTCCCTAGGGCTTGAAACAGTCCTCTCACCTTGGTTGGGGTGTTTCAGTTCTGCCCTACTACAATTTGGCATGACCAAATGCAAGGCCGATCATCCTGTCTTCTTCATTCAATATCTTGCCGGTCGTTGTGTTTATCTTGTTGTCTATGTTGATGACTTTGTCGATAATGAGGCTAGTATCTAACACCTCAAAGACCGCCTATCCCGTCACTTTCAAACAAAAGATTTGGGTCCTCTAAAAGGTTTCTTGGGCATTGAGGTTGCCCAATCTCATTCCGGTGTTGCTATTACTCTATGTAAGTATGCATTGGACATTCTTGAGACTGGTATGCTCGACTATTGTCTGTTGAAAAGTATAATAATTGTAATTAATAGAGTTTAACTTGAAATAAAGGGAAAACTGAATATTATTAAATTGATTACAAAATACAAGCACTAACTTTTAAAGATTTCTATAGGAAGAGCTGTAAGATCAACAATATCCATCAAGGAATATTTACAGTCATCAACAATGTAGTGCAAAGGACATAAGTACCTCACACTAAACATATCCATAATAGACTTAACGTCGAACACTTCCTTACTCCCTCCTCAATATGGATCAAAGATGTTAATCATGTCCAACTTGTTAAAAAGGCAATCACCCTTACTAGAGGATGTCAACTATTTGCACTCCAATTCTAACACATCCTATAGATACAAGTCCCTGCTGGATCTTTCCCTGATTGAAATGGCAATTGGCTTCTATGTTTTATTCTTTCTTGACTGACTGGATTTGAGGCAATGCGATTGACTTCTTGATAGTGTAGCAATGGCTTGATCCAACAATGTGGTACCCTTACTTGGAAGTATGAATTTTTGAAAACTGTATCCAGTGTGGATGTGGGTCTATGTATTGAAGTACAATTTAGTACAAGATAATTTAACAAACAATTTTTAATATAACAAATTTAAAGGACCTAAATACCCTTGCACATTAAACATGTGGGTTGTTTATAGTACTGGACCAGAAATTAGCTAAAGACTGGACATTGGGATTCCTCTATCTCTGAATCTAGATCATGTGATTCAAGATCAGAACATGTACAAAGGAAATGCTATAAGAGAAAAGGATGAATGCTGCAATAGATTACACACTCCAGGATGTTTGAGAGTTCCGTGGCTCAGCTAACTCCTCTAATTAACCACTTGGTCTATCTATATTATATAGTTTAGACTTAGAGGGATAGGATGGAATAGCTTGAGAGAATTGACACTCAGCCACACGCACACAACCACATTGAATGATACAATTTACATGACTAGTAAAGTGGGAACTATTTCATGTGCAACACATGAAATGCATGTGATTATTCTAACATATATTACTAATTGATGATGTTGCTCTATTAACCATTTGAGACAGGTATTATAGTAACCAAATCAGGTCTGGATCTACTCTCACCCTTATTCTTTCTGACATAGGCCTTTTAAATATGGAGCCAGCTAACAGTAATCCACATACATCTTAACATACCTATTTCAGGTGCTCACGTCATATGATATTTAAATGTTTCATAGTTTCAAGGAAATAGTTTGTGTTGTCATCTGCTTTCTCAGCTGCGACATTAAAGAATATAAATTTTATGTATTAATATGTTGAAAATGTCATTTTATTTAGTAGAGTCTCAATCAGATCGTAGCATTGGAGAGAAGAAACTTAAATTATCAGGGGAAGATAGGCCTTCTATGACAGAGTTGAGTGGATACAGTTTTAAGCGAGAGGAATTTGACGTTGAATATGACAATGATGCAGAGCAAGTGTTGGCAGATATGGAATTTAAGGACACTGATACTGAAGCTGAACATGAAATGAAACTGCATGTGCTCCATATCTACTCAAAAAGGTATGAAAACCTTATGCTTTTGTCAAAGAAAGAAAGCTTCTCATTCTTCCATATAAAAGAAACCAAATTAACCATTTAAAAATGCTCTTTTCTTCTAAATATCTTATCTCTTATTCTCTAAATTTAAGTAACTCGATCAAGATTTCTCTCTCCTTTTTCTGACTTGTATTTAACCATCAATAAAGATCTTTCCTTTTTCTTTCTATCTTCCATACATTTTCCCTGTTCTTATCTGTGCATTCATAACTAAATGAACCGTGAGATTTTTAGTGTGGTAGTTGTTGGCATGTGTATATGTATAATATTATGGGAGAGGAGACATTTTTTTTTTTTGGTATACTTATATTTTAAATTATATTTTTAAAGATATTATTAGAATTATAACTTTCAATGGTAAAGTGAAACCGTGTGGTGCAGAGTTCTGTTGCCTTTTGGGGTTGAAAATGGAATTTTCCCCCCATTTTAAGTCCCAGCTCTATGTATCGGATATGAAGGAAAATGAATAATAAAACTGAAATCCAAATATATGCCAGAAGATATGCTACACAGGATTTTGGAAATACTGTGGATGGGCAGGAGAGGCCATCCCGTCCCCATCCCACCATGTTGACATATCTTATGCTTTAGCATGTGTCTTTACTCTGACTAACCAGAGTTTAAAAAACAAAACCACATTTTTATTTTGCAAAACTGGTTATTTTTGGTGAATCAGTTAAGAACTGGTTGGAGTAAAAGTTTGGTTCCAAAACCAGTTTTGAACTGGTTTTAAAATCAATTTTGAATCCAAAAACCTGTAAGCTGTTTTAAATCCAAAATTGGTTTTAAACTTAATTTAAAAAAAGAAAATTGGTTTACTATGTTAAAAATTAACATGGTAACTGAAATTTGACTGCAATGCAAATGAATAATTACAAGTTTCACATTTTAATGTAAGATCACCATGTTTTCCTGTCCTAGGTACAGAGAAACATGTCTACTTTCTAAAAAAAAAAATTTATAAAATTTCTCCTCCTTTTACCCACATATGGTATTATAACTTGATGCTATTTTACATGGGTTAAAAATAAGGCCTACATGTTAACCAAAAAGAAAGTTTTTCTTCTTCCTTAACTTCACTTGCACAACTTTCAAATTTCAGATGCAAAAGTCTTGCTGCACTTTGAAAACAACATCCGTCCATATACCAAACCACACAAAAAAGAGGTTTTTCTTTGCATTCTTCAAGCTGTTTTAATTTCCACCTTTACATCAAATTTCTCTTTCTGCAACCTGCCCATGTTCTTTTGTGTGTGCCCCAGTTCATGCTCTTCTGACAGTAGCTCCAATGCAACATTGCATGAATTCTAAGAATAGCCACTTTTGCTGGGGTTATTTGTTTGATTAGGAGCAGTGGCGATGCTTAACAAAAATGTTTTGGAGGGGCCAAAATAATTAAAGTTATAATGTATAAATTAAATGTAACAGTTTTGATAATATTATTTTTATGGGCAATTTTAAACATTTGATGATATTATTTAAATATTACTTATTTTCTTAATTAATTGTCTTTTATGATATTAAAATATTTTTTCTACTTTATTAATGACATTTTTCGGGTTTTTTTATGACTTATATATTCTTGTCTGATACTGAATCAAAAAATTATAAAGTTTATTTATAAATTATTTTTGCGAAAAAATCGTTAAGTTTTTTTATACAAAATAAAATTTGTACAATAATATGCAAACAAAAATAAAAATAAAAATTTCTATGCATGTTTCAAGGAACGTAAGGAAATAATCATATTCTTGCCAAAATCATAGCAAATTTTGCTAAAAAAAATTGCAAAATCACAAAATTCATGAAAAAGAATTTGCATGAGAAAACCCACAAGAAAAATTTGCAGGTTTAAGTTGTATAAATTTTCTTATACAAAATGGGAATATAAAAATCAGAAAAAAATGAGTTTGAAAAATGTAAAAATATAATTTTATATTATAAAAAGACAATTAATTAATGAAATAGCTATTGTATAAATTCCCACAAAAAAAAAGTTAATGTATAAAAAGTATTATTAATGTTTAAAGAGTTTCCCCATGTTTTTCAATGACTTAAAATAGTTAATGATTGAGAAATAAACAACTTAAAAAAGTATTTAAAAATATCATAAAAAATCTTATTAGAAGCAACTAAAAATATAAATAATTTTTTTTAGTATACACACACACACACACACACACAATATGATTAATTTTTTTAAAAAAGTTTCCAAATATGTGCTGTTGATGAATCCTTACTTTTTTTTTTTCATCTTTTATAATAAAATGTTAAAAATATATATATTAAAAAAATCTTTTAACCATTCACTTACAATTGTAAGATATTCACATATAATTGTAAGAAGTATATTAGCAAGAGAATTCTATTTTATATAATATTAATAGCCTTGCTATTGAGACCATCTGCTATTACATTCCAAATAAAGTCATCCTCTGTGGCCCTGCTGTGTATGTTCTGTGCCCGAGTTATATTATGTAGTTAAGTTTCACTTGAGACTTAAAAGAATTGAAATATGTTCAAGTTTTGAAGCTGCATAGATGCATAGAATACTGTCCCGTTTCAATCTAGAAACACCGTTTACAGCAGATTAGAAGAGAGAATGTGGTTATAAATATATACACACTGTAAAAAGTTTGGGGGGGCATGGCCCCCCTCAGCCCCGAAGAAGCTCTGCCGTTGACTAGGAGGTTTGAGGTGTGAAAGTAGAAGCATGTATCAGGATGGTGGTGGAAGGAGGGCAAAGAGCCAACATTGATGGTGGCATCATCAAGTTCTTGGCTTGGCACAGACCAGTCACTAGCTCAGAACTGGTTTTTTTCTTCATCCAAACCTTTTAAATGGAACAGTCCACCAAAACATAGTTTGAAAAATGAAACAATTGGGGTTCAAAAACCAGTTTGAATAATTTGGCTTTTTTAAAATAGTTTAGATTGGTTATTGGTTGGTTTGACTAAACTGGTTTTTCTGAGCACCCCTACATAAGTATATGAAACTTCTGGGCAGGTTAGATGAACGGAAGCGCAGAAAGAATTTTATACTTGAAAGAGATTTACTTTATCCTGATCCTTTTGAGAAATCTCTCTTGCCTGAAGAGCTTCAAATATGTCAGCGTTACAAGGTCTTCATGCGGTATCACTCAAAAGAAGAACATCAGGATTTGCTAAAAAATATTATTGAAGAACACAGGCTTGTCAAAAGAATACAAGATTTACAGGTATTACGTTCTTCTACTCATTCTGATGATGTCAACATGCTTTATCTAGAGATATTGCAGTTATTTTCTATAGATTATAAAGGGTAGTGGTATACTCCTAAAATGAATTTGAATGAAAGCAGTTTATATGCATAAATGGCCTTTTACTTTAATCTGTAGTTTTCTTCCCTCAGCTGATAGGGATTTGGGTATTATGGGATGCCCAAGTCTCACATCGAGTAGTATGAAATGTTCAGTGGAATACTTAAGTGCTTGGTTCTTCCCCATTGACAGCTAGCCTTTAAGGGAGGGTTTTCCAAGTGCTTAGGTGCTTATCAAGTTACATCAAGAACCATGCTTACTTTGTGATAATCAAGCTGCATTTCATATTGCCTTGAATCGGATGTTTCATGAGAGAAGCAAACAAAGTGAGATAGTCAATTTCATTGGAAACAAAATCTTATTTAGAGGTATCACCACTTACTTCATACAGATGTTTCAACGAAGTCCTTTAACAGTCCTTGGATAAGTTAAATATGTAATTAATTTTGTCATGAGGCAACACCTCCAACCATTGCATCTCCCCCCCCCCCCAACCTCCTTTGTAGAGCTCCATTATTTAGAAATTGTACATGAGGAGTTAATGTTATTGTATGGCTACTAAGATAACAATTAACAAGTAGATATTCATTCACATTGATCAAAGGTTAAAATTCAAGAAACTTCTATGGGTCATATGCAGTAAAACCCTACTGCTTTGAAACCGACTAACATGACTCCCAACTCATATCAATGGGGTCTTCTGCACATACATGAGGGGGTTGATATGCACTAGGATGCAAGTTTTGATTAGTTTAGGGAGCTGTGTTGACAAGTTTCAAAGAATGGGAGGTTTTCTGCACATGACTTATAGTGGGAGGGGTTTCTTGATTTTTAGCCTTGATCAAATTATACTAATCTTGGCCCCATCTGTTAAGAACTTAAAAGTGTTCTAATATGATGCCATTTCCATTTGAAATATCTTGTAGGAAGCTCGAATTGCTGGCTGTGTAACTGCTGCTGATGCTTATCGATTTATTGAACAAAAGAGGACAAAGGAAGCTGAACCAAGTGCCTGTAAAGAAAGTGGTCAGATTGGAACAAGTGCTAAGACATTGCAGAGGCCAAATTATCTCAAAGGAGAACTTGATAGTAGCCCACGGGGTCTTCAAAAGGGGACTACGGCTTTATTTGCTGGTGCCAAGGATTCACCTACTGCCATACAAGCCATCACTAGGTCGATAGAAGAGTGGGATATTAGTGGATTTGCAGGGGCTGAATTACTATCTGAATCTGTGAGTTCTTTCCTTGTTTGATAGCACTTTATTTCTCTTTTTAAGTTGCTGTTCTCTTTCTTTCAGCTTTCATTGGCTTTTTCTTATTTACTACTTAAATTTTCTGGCGGATAAGGCCATGTACATCAGACCCTTCCTAGACCCCAAAATGGTGGGAGTTTTGTGTGTTGGGCTGCCTTTATTAATTTAGATGGAGGGGTTGGGAGGAGTGTTCTATCTGATCGGTTCTTCGAAAATGATTAACGTGCAGGAGAAAAAGCTTTGTAATGAGATCAGATTGCTACCGTCACACTATCTCAACATGCTGCAGACCATGTCATTAGAAATTTCAAAGGGCACGGTGACCAAGAAATCTGATGCACATACACTGTTTAAGGTAGAGCCAAGCAAGGTTGATAGAGTCTACGATATGCTTGCGGAAAAAGGAGTTGTGCAAACATAATGAAATGCTATGTAATCATCATTACAAGGTCATTTTTGTACATTTTTCTTCGTCTTCTCCTTTTTCCCACTAAGAAATAATTAGATAAAGACCCGTGGGATGTGTAGAAAAATAAATGAATATATTATAATATTGAGAGCTGTGTCTTTTGTCAGTAGATAGCACATCCAATCTAGTCATGTGTTGATTAACAATCATTTGCCTTGTTATGCACCCTGCAAAGGATAGACCCATCATACTGATTAGTTGAATGTAATAAATGATATCATCAAAATTGAACTTAAAAATATTAAATTCTTGTCTTATAAAAGCAACTAAAATGTTGGAATCAATATCGAATTGTAGTATTGCAAACCTACTGAGACAACTACTGTGAACCAATAGCCATTGTAATAGGAAGGAAAGTTGGCATTGTGATAAGGATCCCACAGTTAGTAACACGAGTTTATTAATTCCAACTCAATACCCCTTTTTGTGAATCTTTATATCATTATGATTTGAATACTCATCCTAATAGCAATCAAATAGATGCAAAAATTCTCAAACATGTAAGAATCTGTAGCCTTGTGGCAGAAAACATTCATTCACACAACATTAGAGATAACAAATCTTATATATGAAATTCACATGATGGGACAATGTAGACCATTTTTTCCTCCCATATTCTATTCAATCTAAGTGTTATATTGTCATATTTTGTTGCACTGTATTCTGTTCTCATATTCTATCTAGACAAAGAAATCTATTCTCCTTGATTTCCAGTTAACTTATTTCTATTCATTTGATGATAATTAAACCACAGATATAAGATTTGAAGGCATAGGAAGTGTTCATTTGTGATTTTTTATAACATTTTGAAGTTTTATTCAAAATCCATCATTTATATGTATGTCTTAATGCTGAATCTGTTAATGCCAAAGCCTTCACGTCGCAGATTCCACAAAAATTTTCACATGTTAGATGTGACTTGCATAATTTTTCACCACATTTATGTTAATGGGAGCCTTCCATCTAATGAAACGAGCTGTTTTATAAATATTAAAATGAAATATTTCAAAGTTTTTACTATTCACTTATATTAGGCTCCTACCTCTGAATTTCAAAGCGGTATGATTGATCTACAATTTTTGTAAATAAAGGCAAAATTTTTTACAAATTATGCTGATTTTGGTGTTTGAGGTAATGTAATTGTCCCGCCTGCTTGACCCCATCCGCGCTTTGTTGCACCTTCCCTTTGGCAATATTTGTCCAAAAGCAAAACATACTTGAGGAAACAGCCTGAAATGCAAGAGTAAATATGTGAGCTTTGAGTGATGGTTACTAAATAATTTTATTTTTCATAAAATTTTTGCTCTTCCTATGGTAAAAGTACATTAAGGTGTACATGATTAAAATATTCATGGAAAGTTCCATTCAACAAATATGTAAATGAATGTAAAGGCAAACTTGCTGCAACAGCTTGATAAATAAATATTTAAGTAATTTAAACTCGTAGTGGAAGTTACCATTACAAGTAGCGAATCAATTAGTTTGTATGTACTTTGCTTTAGTATGTAGGAAAAATGTTAAGTGTGAACCTCATATTTGGGTGGATGGCTGTAAGAAAGTGAGATAAAAAGCAAAGGAAAAGAGAGAAAGTGAAAAAATGTGAAAAGCAATGTGCTAAGAAAAGAAAAGAAAAGAAAATAAGAAGAAACATGGGTTGGAAAAGATGGAAGAGAAAATGAGTATATGATATAATTACTCGATATGTAAAATCATGATTATCTCAAGTGCAATGTTGTCAAATAGCGGCCATGGAGGCACCATGGCAAATGGTGATGGCGGGATTTTGATAGAACACCATCAAATGGCAGTGGCGAGACAGGTTCACAATGGCAGCCTATGGCGAGCACCATATGCATGGCGCTTGTGGCGCATCCATGGCAGAAAATGGCGTTTTTTCTGAAAGAAAAAAGGAAGAAGGGAATAGGCTTTGAAGCTTGACCCGACTCAGCTCAGCAAATAGGGTTAAAACCCTGAAAAAATTCAAAGAAAAGTTATGCACGCTTCTCTTCTCCCTCGCGTGTCCTCTTTGTTACGACAAAATCCTAAGCACACATAGTCGCACACCTTCTCCGGCGACTTTTGGACCAACTCTAGTGATGCTCACTGGCAAAATAATCTCTAACGACCATTCTTCGGCGAACACCCATGGCAGAAAATGGCGTTTTTTGTAAAAGGAAAAAGGAAAAAGGGGACTGGCTTTGAAGCCCGATCCAACTAAGCTAAGCAAATATGGTTAAAACCCTAAAACAATTTGAAGAGAAGTTACACACGCTTCTCTCTCCCTCGCGCATCCTCTTTGTTACAACAAAACCCCAAGCACGCATAGTCGCACACCTTCTCCAGTGACTTCTGGACCAGCTCCGGTGATGCTCACTGGCGAAGTCACCTCCGACAACCATTCTCCAACAAGTACCACCTCTAAAGAGCCCTTCTTGCTATATTTTTTTTATTTCTTTTTTATTTAAAAAATTATTTTCTTAATTCTTTAAATATTTTTTTGTATTTGATTATTCTTTTTAATATTTTTTCTTTTTAATTTACAATGTTCTTTCTAATATTGTGTGTTTTTTTTCTCTGTTTTTAATCATGTCTAAACTCAGAACTCTGTTTTGGGCCTTTTGGTAGATGTGTTGTAACATCCTAAAAATTATTATATTATTTAGTTATTTTATGAATATATATATATATATATATATATATATATATATATAATATTACTTAGTTGTATAATTTTTTAATCAATTAAGAGATTAAGTGGTTAAGATAAGAATTGTTTAAATTATTTTGCAAAGTACAAAAGAATGCAAGAGATAAAAATAATAGATAATAAGATAAAATTAGATAACTTAGTTGGGGAATCCACATTTAAAAAAAAAGGAGAGAGAGATAAACAAACTCCAACAAATCACGTTGGTGGGTAAACATATAAGGGATAGGCAGTTTCTTATCTTGGTTACAGAATTAGTCCTCTTCTTTGAAAAATAGGAAATACCGTAGGCTGCTTGAAGATTGGGAACAAGAAAGAGACTGAGACAAACTTGTTAATGCAATCAATAGAGAGAGTACTGATCAACCTTGTTCCAAGAGGTGAGTAAAACAACATTTTCTAAACTTCCATGGTATAAACCTTGGGATGTGATTTTTGGGATTTTTGATAAAAATAATTTGGAGTTAGTGAAATTCTAGGTTTTATAGTGGGAATATATTTGATCATTTATGCATACTGGTTTTAATTTTAAATGGTTGAATTGTTCTGGAATATATAAATTTTGGCTTGTTGTGACAATCCTTGTTCTTGGGCATTTTCGCAAATTGCTGTGACGATGTTTATCTATTTTGCATGCTCGAAACGATTGTGCTGGAGCATGTGATCGTCATCCCATTCATTACATATAATTATAACAACAACAACAAAAATTGCGTGGCATTGAATTTAGTTGAAATTGATTTGGCTTTTTAATTGTTATATATATGATTGAATTCAGATTCTGGTCTCGACTTTTCAAAGGCATGCTTATAGTCACGTTATATATATATATTATTAACTGATGTTTATGGTGTTATAGTGTTGTCATCTTATGACTTTGAGAACTATTATTGATTGATGGTTATTTGATAGTTATTGAGAATGACATATTTTGTTATTGTGAGAGTCAGTCCTTATCTTTTAGGAAAAAATGACGGTATACATCTTATTCTGGGAATAAGATGAGAGATATCACTATCTGGGATGAGATATTTATTTATTGAACATATCTACATCTGAGATAAGATATGATATGAGATACCTCTATCTAAGATGGGAAGGTAGTGGGATGCCATTGCATGGATATGAGCTCATATACCTTAGTGAATATGGGATTCACAGTGGGTTAGGGACTCACATTGGTTCTGGGGACCAATTATAAAAAAAATATTAAATATAAGTGAATCTAAGATTCACATTGATTTCAGGAATTGAGGAGTCAAGTAGGATGATTCTGAGAATCACTAAATAGTGTATAGAGTCAAGTGTTTAGAATACAAATATTTGGGTATGAAAATTGTTGATTCCTTTTTAATTACATGTTTGAACTGAATGTCTTGAACTTGCTTTTAAAAAGTCTTTTTATGAACTTATTTTGCGGGTACCATGGTTGTCTTTTTCTAGTTACCGCACCGACTGAGAACAACACTGTTTGTGAACCATTTTAGAACTTGTTTTATTCACTAGGATTATTATCTCATTAAAAGTGTTGTTTTCATAGCACGAGGGCGAAGTTACAGGGACGGAGGAAGCCTGAAGTCGTAGTCTTTTTTTCTTCTGGTTATATTTTATCTTGGTTAGTTTCTTTCTAGAATAAAGGACCAGTGTGGCTAGTTTAGATGTTCCTTTTATTACTTTTTCTTATTTTGTAAATGTCCGGATTTGGGAACAATGTTTTTTTTTTCCTTATGTAAAGATTATAAATATTATTTTTTTTCATTATTGAGGTATTACTTCAAGCAGTTTCATCTCTTAAATTTCACTTTCATAATTATTTGAGATTATGTTTAATGTGGGTTATTGTTGTAACAAAAGGCGTTACATTCTATTTTTGTGTATAAATGTTCTCTGTTTTGGATCCTTTACCATTGTGTAAATGTTTGTTTTACTTATATTTACTGTTATATCTACTATTTTTTTAGTGTACACACACACATATACGTTGTCTGCCATGGCTTTCGCCATTTGCTGCCACGCCATCTGCCATATGTATATGGCGAATTTTAGGCTTGCCGCCACGCTTTGCCATCAGCCATTAACAACACTATTCAAGTGTCATAGTGCTAGTTTCTTCACTTTCTTCATTCCCATCAGTATAAGGTTTCGAGCCAATGCTTCCAACTTGTACAACTATTTATTTAGTTGTCATTTTTTGTGTGACTTCTTCATAGTATAATTTATTTCTAGTGCAAAATCATTTATCCCATAACTGCTTATGTGTTGCATTTTATTATTTGTGATCGCTTAGTTACTTATTGGGTAACTTTGTCATATGCCTAATCACAAATATTACTACATGAGGCCCTGAAGGAGTTGTCTAAGGGACACAAGGTGTCATAATTCATCACAACACAATAGGAGAACAAAGTGAAATAATACAAAAGCGGGTTAAAAGGTTTTGAATTACCACTAAAAATAGTACCAATTCAACTGTGTAGCGTAAATGTACCGTAACTACTCCTTGTAACTCATCCTCCCATGTGTGGTCCTTGGGACTATGTTTGTAATGTCCTAGTAGGATTGGGTTGCGTAAAACAAACTCCTAGTGTGGAAAATCTATTTGTTTGCAGCAATGTTGATAGGGTGTTAACTGTTGCTTCCAACATTTATTAGAAATTGTTAACTAATGTAAAAATTTTCTAAAATACTTCTTTGCTGATGTAATTTACTTTTCTTATGTTAGTTGCTAATGTTCTACATAGTGGGTACGTTTGGTCTGTTTTTTGGAAAATTGTACACCTAATGTAGTGGGTACATGTCCTTTTTTGCTAACAACAAGTATGGGTATGATGTATGGCTCTTATTTCAGTTGTAATTCACTAAAATATGAATAAAAGTACGCAGAATACAGAGGCATTATAGCAGATACGAAATTGCTCTGTTCTCTCCTTTCTTCTCTTCTTTTTTCATACTTTTCTCATGGTTATGGTTCTATTTTATGGTTTTATGGTTTAGATTGTCTTCATTTTAACAATTGTATCTAGAGAAGTGTTCTTATAGGCTATGGGTTTGAAAAAAATTGAGAGGAGAGATTAAACACTTATGAGTGGGGAGTGATCAAATGGCTTCAGTGAGCAATGCTGTCTTTGTTGTTCCTCAATTTTCTGGGGAAAATTATCACATATGGGTTGTCAAAATGAGATCATGTTTAAAGTCTTTTGGCTTATGAGAGTATGTAGATCAAGGCAAGCAAGTTCCACCGTTGACAGCTAATCCAACCATAGCTCAAATCAAGCAACATAAGGAGGAGACTTTGAAGAAGGAGAAAGTTGTTTCATGTTTGCACTTAGCTTTGACAGATAATGTGTTTACATGCATTATGCATTTGGAAATAGCCAAGCAAATATGGGATGAACTGAAAGAAAGGTATGCAGGTGATGAAAGGGTAAGGTCCATCAAGTTATTGACTCTTAAAAGAAAGTTTGAAATGCTGAAAATAAAAGAAAATGAGTCTGTCAAGGAGTACACTTCAAAGTTGTCCCACTTGGTGAACCAAATGAGGTTGTATGGTGAGGTTGTGCAAGACTACAAGGTAGTAGAAAAGATGCTGATTAGTCTACTTAAAAAATTTGAAGCCAAAGTTGTTGCCATTGAAGAATCATGTGATCTTAAGAAGCTAACTATTTCTGAAAGATGGTTAGTAAATTGCAAGCTTAAGAACAAAGATTTTCTATGAGAATGGATGATGTAACTGAAAATGCATTTCAAGCTAAACATAAGGGAAAGCAATCTAGGTTAGAAGAATCAAAAGAAGCAGAATTATGAAAAAGGGGGTGATCAAAAAGGAAAAGGAAAGATGGATGGGAGCTCAACTGAATCTACAGCAAAGAACAATTTTCCTCTTTGTTCTACATGCAAAAGAACAAATCACTTGTCAAAAGATTGTTGGTATAAGGGGAAGCCTCAAATTCAATGTCACAATTGCAAGCAATGGGGACATAGAGAGAAGTACTGCAGATTTAAGCAGAACCAATCTCAACCACAACCTGCACATTAAGTTAACTTCACTGATGAGCAATCTCAGGCTGAAGATCACTTGTTTATGGCTACTCAAACATGTAGTTCAAGTTTAAAGGATGTATGGTATATAGATAATGGGTGCACAAACCATATGGCAAAGGACTCAAGTCTCTTCACTTCTTTGGATAGGGCTGTCCAAACCAAAGTCAAGCTTGGAAATGGAGGTATTGTACAAGCTCAAGGGAGAGGTACAGTTTCTATTTACACTAGCAAAGGTCCTAAATTTATTCATGATGTTTTGCTAATTCCTGACTTGGATCAAAATTTGCTAAGTGTTGCTCAATTAATGAAAAAAGGATATTCACTTTCCTTTAAAAATAATGGTTGTATCTAGTGCTAAAAACCAAGTCTTTGGCTGAAATTTATGAAAAATGAAGTTTTGTGGTGAATGAGCCTTCTCGTTTTGAAGAGGCTTCAATGCAAATAGAGTGGAATAATGCAATGAAGGAGGAGCTGGCTATGATTAAGAAAAATAGTACTTGGGAACTTACTCCAAGGCCCAAAGACAAGAATGTGATCGGTGTCAAATGGGTTTATATAACAAAATTAAATCTTGATGGTTCCATTCATAAGCATAAAGCTAGACTTGTTGTAAAGGGATATTCTCAAATGGCTGGAGTTGATTATGGTGATACATTTGCACCAGTTGCTAGGCATGAAACAATTAGATTAATTGTTGCTTTATCAGCTCAATATGGATGGAAAATCTTTCACTTGGATGTAAAATCAGCTTTTTTAAATGGAGTTTTGCAAGAAGAAATTTATGTTGAACAGCCTGTTGGCTTTATTGTTGCAGGTCATGAAGACAAAGTTTATAGGCTTCACAAAGCCTTGTAGAGGCTGAAACAAGCTCCAAGAGCCTGGTACAGCAGAATTGATTCACACTTTCTGCAAAATGATTTCAGGAGGAGCCAAAATAAGCCTACTCTTTATGTGAAAGATTGTGGCAATGGGAAGAAAATTGTAGTTTCTCTTTATGTTAATGATTTGCTAATTACAGGTGATGATATTGATGAAATTGACAAATTTAAAAAGAGCATGTTGCAGGTTTTTGAAATGACAGATCTTGGAATGATGAGGTATTTTTTGGGAATGGAAGTGCATCAGCTTGATGATGGTATATTTCTCTCACAAAGAAAGTATGCCAATGATTTGCTAAAAAAATTAAATTGGAGAGTTGTAATCCAGTTTTAACTCCTCTTACTGTAAATGAAAAGCTCTCAAAGGATGATGGTGATACAAAGGCAAATGTAACTTAGTATAGAAGTTTAGTTGGCTGCCTTCTTTACTTGACAGTAACCAAACCAGATTTAATGTTCTCTGCTAGTTTGCTTTCAAGGTTCATGCATTCACCAAGTTTAACACACTTTGGTGTAGGCAAAAGAATGCTGAGATATTTGAAAGGTACTACAGATTTTGGCATTTGGTATAGCAAAAGTGATGGAAAGCTTGAAGGCTTTGTTGATAGTGATTAGGCTGGTTCTATTGATGACTCTAAGAGCACAACTGGATATGTTTTTTCACTTGGCAGTGGAGTGTTTTCATGGAACTCCAAAAAGCAAGATGTAGTTGCTCAATCCTCAACTAAAGCAGAGTATATTGCTGCAGCTGCTGCTTTAAATCAAGCTATTTGGATTAGAAAGGTATTGATTGATTTGAATCAAATGCAAGAAGAACCTACTATGCTATGGTGTGACAACAATTCAACCATTTCTATTGCCAAAAATCCAATTCAACATGGGAGAACCAAGCATATCAATGTCAAATTTCATGCTATAAGGGAAGCTGAGAAGAATGGAGATATTCAATTGATGTATTGCAGGTTTGAGGAGCAATTGGCAGATATACTCACTAAGGCGCTTCCAAGTGCTAAGTTTAATGAGCTAAGAAGCAAGCTGGGAGTCTTTAAGAAAAGTTTTAAGGAGGAGTGTTAACTAATGTAAAACTTTTCTAAAATACTTTGCTAATGTAATTTACTTTTCTTATGTTAGTTGCTAATGTTCTGTATAGTGGGTATGTTTGGTCTGTTTTTTGGAAAATTGTACACCTAATGTAGTGGGTACACGTCCTTTTTTGCTGACAACAAGTATGAGTATAATGTATGGCTCTTATTTCAGTTGTAATTCACTAAAATATGAATGAAAGTATGCAAAATACAAAGGTATTACAGTAGATACGAAATTGCTCTGTGCTCTCCTTTCTTCTCTTCTTTTTTCTAACTTTTCTCATGGTTATGGTTCTGTTTTATGGTTTTATGATTTAGATTGTCTTCATTTTAACAGAAATCATAAGGGGACTCAATTTAGAGAAATAAATAGAGTTGATGAGGCAAGGGGGTTGATTTTATGGTTTTGTTTATAGATGATAAATTCTTTTAGAAAAAGATAACAACTAAACTCTTTTGTCAACGTGGAAATTTTTATTATGTGGGATGCTTATTAATTCACCACGTAACTATCTCACACATTGCGCTTCAGAATTTATATATTATAAATAGATTAGATGGCAAAGTTGGTATCAACACAAACCAGAAATGTAACATGAGCCAACTTGTTTCAAGAGGGAGGATTTTCTATTTGTATAAGCTCCCTACTCTACCATTCTAGACTTGTTGAAGAGGTAGTATTTGTTTTATTTATTTTTACACTCCCTTGGGGTGTTTGACGATGTGCATAGTGAAAGGAGACAATTGTGTAACAGTATGAGTTTTTTGTACACCATTCACCCTATTTTATTTATTGATTTATTTTTATTGCATTCATGCATTACATTTTTTTTCTCCTTTTGCATTTTCTTCTTTTAGTGTATACTTCTATATATAGAAACAGGACAGCAAAGATGCAATTACGGATCTAAAATTTGTCTCGCCGGGCATATAATGTGTAATGTACCCAAGTGTAATCACTTTCTTCTTTTCCCTTTTTTTCTTTATTTTATTATGCTTCTCTACATATAAAGTGTCATGTACCCAAGTCATGCTCTTCCTCATTTGTCATACCTCACATAAACCTTTTCGCCTTTATTTGTTTGCTTGAGCGGTAGATCCAATTGAGTTTTTTAAGTTTCTAAATTAGTTTATTATTATTGTTATTGAAACTAGCACGCTGGCTAAGATTCTTAAACACTTTGTCTTAAAATTTCCACCTTTTCTTTGCATAAATATGGCACAAGTTGCTGCGCTATCTTTGCATTTTGTTTTGCTAGTTTTGCCATCAAAACTCGATGTTCTTCGCTCATGGAATCTTTTTGTTGAAGGAAGACTAAAGTAATATTATGCAAAGTCAAGTACTAAACTGAGAGTTTTGTATTGTTATATAGAAAATGAAGTAACAAGTATTTATAAATTCAAGAAATAAAATAATGGATTACTTCAGTGATATTCTCCATGTTGGAGGCCGGAATCCTCCAATAAAAAGAAATATAAAAAACTGAAAAATATGAATTTACACATAATATTATATATATTTCTTATTCATCATGCTTTTGTTTAATTGGTGAAGTAATTACAATAAAATTTTAAATTTACAAAAGATGTCAAATCACTATAACAAAACATTTCTTTTTCTTATAAAATTAAAAATATATTTGTGATTTCTTTCAAGGAAAAAATGCTTTTTAATTAAAAAATATTTAAAAATTTATAATTACTTGAGTTTTTTTAAAAAACTTGTTTTAATACTTTTTAAAAGATAAAAATGATTATTTAAAAAATCATTTTTTAAAAAAATTGCATCGTAAAATTACTTGTTAAGTTTAAATAAATGGTTGTAACTCTATATGACTCATTTATTAATGAACATTATCTTCCCAATTTGTGGGTCTCCGAATGATATTTAGGCTTCCTATGTTATGATCTTGCCTCCACTACCCCTTGTCCAAGCAGCTTGTAGGCCTATCAACTTTCCTTAGAATTTTCAATTTGTATGCTATCATTGTCATCAGCTATGATAGACGATAGTCTCCTTTGTCCTCAAGGTGCAAGCGGGGATTGCATTAGTGGTGCTTATTAGAAAGATCCCTCGAAGAAATTTATTCATGATTCATGAAAGAGTTTTGATTAAGAGTGTTTATTTTATAACTCATCCCATCTTATTAAAAGCTAATTTTGGCGGATTCAAATTTAAAAAAAAATAGATTTAATATGTTTTAAGGATAAATTCAGGTAATATTTTATGTTGGTTCAATTTGACTAGATATCGAATATTATTTTAAAATTTATATTTTTTTTATAATTTTATATTAATGATAAAATTTCTTGACTTAATAAATAATATATTGCACAACATAATATTAAATTTGTATTAATATTATTTATTTTAAAACATATATTATAAAATACACCTTAATTTTGGTTTCATACTTCATTAATTCTATGATTTGGATTAAAATTTGGATTAGGAATTGAAGTTCGTTATTGAGCTTGACATGGTTCCTAACATTGTGGAGCCCATAGATCTCCATATGATAACAATAGAGCTATTGCACAGGCTATGAAACCTAGATCTCACCAGTAATCCTAAGATATCCTCAAGTGCTTCAAACCTCATTCGAGAGATCATTTATAGTAAGTGGTTAAATTGGCATTTACAGTTGCTACAAAGGCACAATGTAAGGGTAAATATTTACACTCAATGAATGAATATATGTAGAGAAAGCTCTTACATGCAGAGTAAACTCTTCCATAATGAAAAAAAAATAAAAAACGGTGGCAGCTACAACTAAAGATACATGAGAGAAAATTCACCCATTGAATTTCCCATTCCTAGCTAATAGCCAATTTGTTACAATGGTGGCAACTAACTTCAACATAAAAAACCAAAATTTCAATATAGTCAACTTTATCAAAATCTAATTTCTCTTGCCTCATCAACATACCTACTTCGAACAACATGGCATTCCATGAAACAATATCCTCTTAAGGCATTAAATCAAACAACATGCGAGGCGCCTCATAGTCACAGACGAATACAAGTCTTTTTTAGGCATTTTGTCGAATTAATATGTCTTTTGCAAGAATGAACATTGTGTTCCTTGAGTACGTAGATTTCATGAAGAGGCATGGTGTCAAAGACATGGAGAAACCATTGCTGAAAACATCCATCCTTAACATTGTGTTCTCGCATGGTAGGAGCAGCTGAGAAGTTGGGGTGTTGTGAGATTAATTAGATAATGGAGTCAAGAAAGATAAAAATGAGAAAAGTAGGATGGGACATGTGACTTGCTAATTCCTCTAGTGTCCAATAAACTAGAGCCATTAGTTTTTAGTAGCACCAACGGCTAATAATGAGCGTAAAACTATAAGAATTATGTTAAACTGGATCCTCTTCATTCTTCCAGCCCTCTCCAGCACCAAAGAGGGAATGTATTAAAGCTCGAACAAAAAAAAAAGTGGGTAAATGATAGAGAGAGAGAAAGAAAAATTAGAGAAAGATAGAGAGGATAGAGAGGGGAGTGATGGAAAGGATCCAAATTCAAATTATGTTAACATAATTTAAAACCCCCTTCTATATACTTGTGTAGTGATCTGTGTATTGCATTGATAATAAATTTTGTTTGTTAAGTTAAATAATAGAGTAGTGATTAATTTTTTTTTATGTTATATATATATATATATATATATTCTATTGATAATAGCATAATATTATTATTCATTGAAGTCATTATCTTTATTGACTATTTTTAAAAATTGTTATGACTAAAAACAAAACAAAATAGAAAAAAATTATAATCGTGATAAATTTATATTAAAAATATATATAACTAAAGTGTAATTTTTACCAGAGTAATTTAGATATTAATATACTTTTATGTAAAATATTTAATACCTTTGTGGTATTTGTTTATTCAATAATTTAAATATTAATAAATTTTTATATAAATATTAATATACATTCATGTAAAATATTTATTTTTCCGTGGTATATGTTTACTCTAGGTTATGTTTATTCATATTCATTTCTATGGCTTAAATATTAATGTATTTTGATGTAAATTTTTTATGTTTAGTACATGATGTAAAAATTTACTTCTAAATCTTAATATGTTTTCATGTAAATTTTTTATCTTTGTGTAAAATATATTTAACTCTTGTTATATATATTAATAAGCTTTCTTATATAGTTTCTATCTGTGTGAGATATAAACATTCACCAAATAGTACTAATATATTAATATAATTTTATATAAACATTTGTCTTTGTAATATATTTATGTAAAGTTTTATCTCCTTGTAATTTACCAAGAAAAAAAAACGTATATTAAGTAATTTTAAAAAAATCAATAAAATTATAATTAATTTTAAAGAAGACATTTTTTTTAACGATTTGTTATAGCTAAACAAAGAAATATACGTAAGAATTTACAATAATAAATATGTATATTAAAACAACTCAATTAAAGTGTACTTTTTACCATAATATGTGTTATGGATTTGTGCTCTTATTAAATAGAGTAAATTACACTTTTCTCTCTTGAGATGTACGAGTATTATATTATCTTTTTCTCTTATGTTAAAATATACAGTTTCTTTCCTTGACAGAATTGAGTATATGACACTTTATGTTTAAATTTTTGTTAAGGTCTCATTAGCTTTCATTAAAAAATATAAAGTAAATTATACTCTTTTCCTCTAAGAGATGCATATATTACATTGTCTTTTCCTCTTATATTAAAATATACAATTTAATACAGTTAACTTAACACCATTATATAATATTGTTTAAAAGATTGAGTAAATTATACTCCCTCTCCATAGAAATGTGAATATTATATTGTTCACCCCTCTAATGTTGAAATATACAGTTTAATATATTTTAACTTAACACTATTAAAAAAATTCTTTAAAATATATTTTTTATTTAAAATATATCCTAAAATATTTTTTAATTTATCAATTTACCCTTCACTGACTCACTTGATGTCCTAGCATTGCTTCATGTCTACACATTAATGTTGCTTCTCTTCGTAAGAGATTACAAGAGGATTGTCTACAAAGTACCACCTCAATCACCTTTCGATTATCATCCTTGTTAATGGAGTCTCTTGGCATCGGCCAACTAGACATTGAAGATGAATCTTAATCAAACCACTAATAAATACCTCCCAACCATCTCAATGATTTCTCATATGTAAATAGATTAAATTGTATATTTCAACATAAAAGAGAAATGTAGTATAATAATTGCATATATATGTCACAAAACAGAGTGAAACTTCCTCCAAAAAAAAAATAAAAAACTAGAACAAAGATACCAGATCCTTACTAATTATAGAAGTAGAAGTGATTCATCGTTTTCAATAATTTTTTTTACTCTGATAACATATCATATATAACAAATTGCAAATACGTGAGAACTTTTTCTAGTGTATAATATTTATCCAAATTCTTGATTTTTTACCATTTAGTTGGAGTAAAATGTGATTGTTGAAATTATATATTATTTTTTATGTACATTAAGAGTATTATTTAATAAATAAGGATAAGTTTTTTTAAAGTCATAGAGATATTGACGTATTGTCCTAGTAAAATGTTTTTTATACACAAAATAAAAAATTGATTGTTGATAAATATGTTTAGAAAAATAAACTATTTACTACTTATCGCATGGATCAACTTACATAGAGTTATTTTAGCTTAATTAGTGATCTCAAATTCGAGTCCTCATATACAGTTGTATTAAATATTCGAAAGAAGAGTTTTATTTCTCATAGTAATCTTACTCGCGTCGATCTCTTATAAAAAAAAAAATACATGTAATCTAACTATATAGAAACTCTATCCACCGACATTGATAGAATTATCTTAGTATGTCTCAGTCAGCGACGATAAATTTTCCTTTACACCTCCTTATAATATGCTGGTAATTTTCCTTTGTCTGGTCAATTTCATTTCAATTTCCTCGCCTCCTAACGGACTTTTGATAAAACAATTTATAAAACAAAAAGAGGAACACAAAGCTCTACAATATAAAATGATTGCAAGATTTTAAATTCAGTGACACGTTCATGCAAACAGTTTTGAATTCTGCAGAAAAGTTGTTGAAGTGGTTCCCTTGGTGGAGTTTTACAGATAAATTCTTTTTCTTTTTTTGTCAAGTTCATTATTTAAAAATTTTATCACTCCATAATTTATCTTTTTAAATTTCTCATCTCTCTACAATTTTCTCTCTAAATTTCTCTCTCAAACATATTCAAGAGTTAAGCTTGTAGCTTGACGTGAGTGGTGCTTCGTTGTGGTCCACAGCAGCTGAAATGTGGTTCTGTTTACATTGTGATGAATGATGACTTTCTTTGATTCCAATTTAAGTTTGCAGCATTCCATGCTAAATTAACGTTAAGAATTGGAGAAGATTCACAATCGAAAAACGAATTTGCTGTGAAGAATTGACCATATTTTGTTATAACAAACCGCCAAAGCATGTAGTAAGCTTTCAAAACTTGTTAACATTCCAATTTCTATAGGTCAAATTTTTCTCATGACGATCTTAGAAAATTAAATTAAAGCCAAGATTATGAAGAAAAAAAAAAATATTCATGACGGTCTTATCATTAGAAATACTTTTGATACAAGAATCTCTATTTTTACTCCCTCCTCAAGCCTAAACAAGGTCTGATACCACTAGTTGAAGAGTTCAGGGGAGTACTCGAATGAGTTAACGAGCTAATAACTAAGATTTAAGAGAATCAGATATCAGATCTGCACCTAAACCCTTAAGGCATTGAACATATGAAACACATCTCTTGTATACTATTGAGCTCTTTCCTAGTCAATATGAAACTAACCACTCACACTTCAATTTCTAACATATTGCACTGTAATAAATTTAAAATTTTAATAGAAAAAAAAAGATGGTTGCAGCATTCCATCGTTTTATAAATATATGAATTGAATTTAACTTTATTATGAATGTATAGGTTGAATCATAGATTAACGATTTATTTTGCTACCCCTACTCTCTTAGGGTAATTCTGTTTTTAATATAGGGAACATCCTTTTACTTTACATAAAATAATACGGCATCGGAGTTGGAGAGGAAGTGCCATGTGGTGAGCTCAGATATTTGCACATGGCTTCTCTTATTTCTAGCTTTTAAACAGTGATTAAATAATTAAATGCTGGGAAGCCAGGGTTTAATTGGATGAATTTTTCAAGAGAATCAGTGACAGGGTAAGCCACTGAACTGTAGTTAGAATAAATAAATTCACTCCTTTTGGTTTTTTTAATTCAACGCAGGACTTGGGAACTGTAAATCTATCTTAACATAAGCCACTTGCCAGTACTAGGCCTTGTGAAAGAAACAAAAACAATTGTTTTAACTTGCTCCCTCCTTGCAAACCACTTTAGTTTCATCCTTTTTTACTTCTGTTTTTGAAATCTGGTTGTTACTTTTGCTTAGAATGTCAACAACATATTACACTGTGAAGAGTATAGAAGAAACTTTCTCTTGAAAACCCTTAAGCCTTGGTTAATGCCCTAGTGAATTTCTCTTTCTGTTTGTTGGGAACCTTAAGTTCAATCTTAAGAGAAGCTGCATCTCAATCACTGAACTGCCAATGTTTTAGTACTTGCTGTCACGAATGTTCCTTCCCATCTATTCCTAAGTAAAAGGTCCTCTTTATTATATTTCACTAATTTTTTTATTTTTTTTTCATCATCTGCTTTTTCTCCTTTGATAACACTTTTGTGCGGGTCATACTCATAGCAAATAGGCTTTTTGAAATTCATGGGGTGGTGGAAAAGCAAAGTAGCATACCAAATGCTTTCATGTTTTTGCATATTCAGGAATATCACACCCTCATGGATCATGGCTCCTCTTGCTCTCTTGCTGCTTTTTTCCAGTTACAAACTGCTTGGATTTATGTTCTTCTCTCTCCTCCTCACATCTCTAGCAGTGCTTTTGTCCACTGTTCTCTACATGTGGAAACACAAGGCAGTGCCAGGTGATGAATTGGCTGAAGGAAATGGTTTGAGTTTGAGTACTGCTTCTGAGGAGAAGAGACCAACACATGGAAGGGAAAGTATTGCACCAACCCCAATGCACAAGAGTGAAGCTGTGACACAAGGAAAGGAAAGTCAAGAGGAACAAGTAAGTGATGATGAGTCAGCCCCAACAGAGAGTGAATGCCAAGAAGTGTTGTTGTTGTCCACTTCTGAGGACTATGAAGTAGATCACACACCTGAGTGCTCAGATGGGACAATTTCTGATGAGGACAGCCTCATAGAGATTGCACTTCCAAGTGGACACTTTGTGGGTCATCATCAGAAGGAAGAGTCCAATTCCAAGTACAACAACTGCAGTTTGCAACAGAAGAAGAGGGAGTTATCTGCGGAGGCCCTTTTCAACCAACAAAGTCTGATGGAATTCTTGGCAGAGTTTAATGAAATGAATGAGGAAGAAAATTTAATAGAGATTGACATAACCATGGGTTCTATCAAGTACTCAAGGTTTGAAATAGAAGCATAAACTGTTGTACAAGTTTGATATCTGTTACCAAAGTTTTTTCATCCACCTAATTCTTATATCTGGTTGGATTTGGGATGTAATTACTTTGTGTTCTTAATGCTGTGTTACAAAGGCTAAGCTTGTGCAGTGTGAAGCTTCTGTTCCTCACAAGCTTCGGATACTCATTAAAGTGATTGTATTATGACCCTTCTTTTTGACTTATGAATGCTCATAAAAGCAATATGAATTAAAGTTGGAGAAAGCTGGACCCAGTTAACAGAAATTCCACTCGCTAGCTAGCAATTGCTTTTTTTTCTTTTCACTCCTGATCGATTTTTATTCCAGTTTTCTTCCACTTGGACTGTTATCCTGCTTGATCAAAAAACAAACTCGGAGTTTATATTAAAGTCAATATTAATGGAATTATATTCTATGCTCTATGTACTTTTTTCTTTTGAAGCTTGAAACATTAAATACGCTGAATCTGATACAGCAACAGTCAGGCAGGCCACATCGATCACTGAATTTCAAAATGTAAGATACCCGGTAGAATTAAAGAGTAAAGAGTCCATGAGCAGACGGTGTAAAGAGTATTTAAGTATGTTAACTAAAACAATAACTATCTTAAAAGTCATATATGCATAATTTCTCATTAGTTGATAGTGTAAAAAATTTTATAATGACAGTACATAAAAATTAAACTCAAAATTAAATGTAAGTTACTGGCTAAAATTAGTTTATCTTGGTCACTTGTATAATAATTTAAGAGTTCTGCGAATATTAGCAGGTGGTACAAAAAGTAAGTTAGTAGCTAAAATTAGTTTATTTTTCTCACTTGTTTAATAGTTTAATATATCACAGGGCTGTTCAACTACTCACACTGAATTATGGGTGATTCTTCATGTTCTAAAAATTGCGTGGAGTAAAGGCTTGGCGCCTGAAATTTCTTAATTAATGAAATATGACTGGGAGGTCGATCAAGTGTAATTCCTTAGTTGATGCAATGGCCGATATGAGTGGAGCTACAAGCTTATATTAGTTCTGGTCTTCGTGAATTCTCTAGTGTTCCTTCGTCTACATTTTTGCTTATATATATATATAGCTGATAGCTCTAAAACTTACTTTAGGAAGTGATTCTCCTTCGACTTATCGCCTATTTGTCACACTACAAAAAGCACGGGGTCGTAGTTTTAACAAAAGTAAAATTTAAAAAATATAAATAAAAATATTTAAAATTATAAAAAGAAATATACATATATATAATTAATTCAAATAAACAAGTAAAAAAATAGTTTAAATTTAGGGGAAAAGAATTAATTTGAGAATATAAATAGTTGAGATTCAAAATGAAAAAATGACTTTAATATAAAAATTAAAATAATTAAAATGGAGATTTTTGTTATCCTCACCTTTCGCTAGACACACACATACAAATGTAGGTGACGTATCAAATGAAATAATTATTTTTATAATAGAGCAAAATGAACAAATATTGATGAAGATTAAAATACAAAAATCATGTATTATTTAAGAAGTCGTGTATTTTAGATAATCTTTAATATTAATCATCCGTGTATCATTTGTGCATAAGATTTGTTCATTTTACTCTCATATAAAAACATTTCTCTCATTAAAAACATTCCTATATATACATATGCACATAGATAGTAAAGAAAAAGGAAATTAAAATTTAAAATGAAAATAGAAGACCAATTAGGATAGGATTAGCAAATAAGATAAATACCCAAAAAATAAATAAATTTCAAAATGAGAAAATTAAAAAAATGATAAAAAAATCAACAAAACTATAAAATACAAAATGGTGAAACTAAAAAGGAAAAGAGGTGGCTTGGTTTAATTCATTTTGCATTTGTTTTCTTTGTCATTCATAAGAATTGCTTAGTTGATTTCTGTATTGGTTACTCTATTTGCAATGTTGGTTGTTAAAATTAATTCATTGGTAAATAAATTTTGTTTGAGCAATTTCTTTTCTTCATTTATTAAAAAAATTCTTAATTGTTTGAGAAACTTCTTTTACACACTTATTTTTTTTTTTAAAAAGAAAGCCTATGTGATTTTTATTCTTTATTATATTAAAAGGATATAAGTTAAGTTCAATTGTATATTTTTATAATTTAAATTTTATTTTATTTTTCTTTGAGTTGTAAAACTTTTGATTTATATGTAGTCTTTATGTTTTACTTGTAAATGCCGTTGTCTTTGATTTTTATATTTATTTTTATTGTTGTTCAATTTTTAAATCTATTATATCTTAATTTTTCATTTTGCTTGTTAATATTTTTATTGTCTTTTATTTTAATAATTATTTAAAATGTGTATATTTTTTTAATTTGAATTATGTATTATTATTGTACTTTGTTCATTTATTCCTTTGTTTTTGGGTTAACTTAAATATGTTTAGGTTACAATTTGCATAATTGACTTTAGTATAACTCTTTAGATAAATATTCAAGTACTATGAAATCAATTTTCCATCTTTTATCATGTATAATCAATTTCCGAACTTAGTTTCGTTTACACAATACAATAGGTTTTTTTTAATATTTTTATAATCTTTAAGTAAATAAAATAAAAAGAAAATAGGCTATGCACTGACAATGTAAAATTGTTTTACACTTTCATCCAATCACAAACCATCATATATGGTAAGTTTGTTGACTTTTATAATAATTACCTTAAAAGTCACACTAACAGTGATTTTTAATTAGTTGATAGTATAAAACTTTTTACACTGACAGTGTGTAGCTATTAAGCTCTAAAATAAATTAATAAGAACTCCTATAATATTGATTTTGTTTTTAAAATGTATATATACTATTTTGTATTCCACTTATTCTTGAATTCAGTGATCTGTTTAATACATTGATTACATGTTTGTGGAAGTTGCTTTGTCATATCAAAGGTTATATAATATATTAATATTGGCCTCTACCCGTAGAGTTAATAGTTTTTCTCTGGTTAAATTACTTTTGGGTTCCTCCAATATTTTTAGCACAAAACTTACATATAGTACCTTAGGTACTGTTGGTGTTGTTTTCCAATCAAAATTAGAAATTTATCTCGATAATCTATGGAATCCTTTAATAATATTTTTATTACACAAATTATTGAAATAAATCTCCAATTTTAAATGGAGAACAATACCAACAGTACCTAAGGTACTGTATTTAAGTTTTCTCCCTATTTTGATTTGTTTAACTTGGTTCCTTTATTATTAAAATGTTAAATGTAGTTTTTTTAATTGTAAAAATATATACAATGAGGTCCTTTTCATTTATTTTTTACTAACAACATTAGTCTACTCCAATGAAAAATGGACACGTCACTGTTGCATAGAGCTAGGCTAATGTCGTTAGTGAGAAAACAAACAAAAAGTTTACATTGCATATATTTTGATAATTAGAGGACCATATTAAACAATTTAATAATAAAGGGACCAAGTTGAACAAATTAAAAAAAAAATAAAAGGACCAAAAGAATAATTTAGCTTTTTTCTTTTGTTAGAGGAGGGTGAGTCCAAAAAAATTTAAGTCCTTAAGTTGAATAATAATTTTTTTTAATGTAGTTTAACCATTTTAATGGTGTATTATTTTTTTCGTTAACATTTCTTTTAATATATTTAATTTTAAAATATATCAATATTATCAATGTTTTTTTTATTATCATATTATATGTATGACGTACTACCAACTTTGATGATAACTAATTTGAGAAACTTGATTGATTATTTTTAGTAGAGTCTCATTTCCTAACTATATTTTTTCATCCACAAAGTTTGAACATGAAATATTGCTTAAGAGATCCAAGCTCATTTTCACTTAGACCAACTTAATGTTCAAATAATTGTAATGTTAATACAATTAGTACCTCGAATAAGTTGTAACAAAATGTATGGATGAAGAAGACTAATTTTTGTTATGAAGTATAATTTTGTTATATATTTGAAACATCATTAGTAACTATTCAATGTTTGGAGTGGACTGAATGAAAAAGAAAAATAAGAAGAAAACAACAATTAAAAAAAGAAATAGAAAGCTAAAACGATAAATGAGCCGGGGTCACGAGGGAAAGGAAAAAATAAAAGAGAAAAAATATAATTTTCATGTAAGATTGTACGAGTTTCTGAACAGGCTATTTCAAAATCAAAAGCCGTATTTTCAACTTTAACATGTTTTAGTTCGTAAACGAATAGTTGATTTGAACATTTTTTTCGACATCATTGAAGGCTACATGTCAATGGATTTGTTGAGTCATGTCATTTGAATCAGGTTTTGTTTTGAGTTAAAAAATATGCTCGGATTTTGGATTTTATTTGCCTTCTTGCTTTGAACGTGACTGTTAGTTAGGAACAATTATTAGGGGTGTATTTGGTTTTCCGTTTCAACCACGTTGAACGGATAAAAAAAATATAATGAAAAACTATGATGGATTGACATTCAGTTAAACTTAACTAGAAAACAAACACACACTAGGTAGTTTAAGACTATCAAGTATCTATGGTCTCAATTAATATTTATATAACACATTTAATTTTTACAATTTACAAAAAAAAATTAATAACACTTGATTAATATAGAGATTAATGGAGACTACAGTACTCCAGCGCTACCTAATAAATTCTCGTTAGCTAGGGGGATGGAATGACGGAAATTTTAGTGGTGTATTGACTAGGATCACTAGAAGCCTTTGACTTCGACCTGATCATAATTATCGGTGATGTATTTTTTTAACATGTCTTGCGTTAATGAGGTGATCTTGTGGCAACATTTGCAACGATAACAAAAAAAATTAAGACAGCATGATAACGATGAAATACAAAACAACATGTCGGAGAGGACCTGGATGGAGGTCTTAACATGCATCAGGCAATGCCAGACACAGTTTACAATGAAACAATGAGGTACATGATTTAGATATGCTGCATCTCTGTTATGTTCTTTTGGACTTTAGTTGCTACACTTTATGCTGAAACAGTAATTCTCTTTGTTGATTTTAGATGACAGCATAACTTCTGCTTGGTTTGGCCTGAAAAACTACTTAACAGTTAACACAAATTGTAATCTAACTTCTTCAATACTTCTTTTTGGGCATGAAATTTGCTTTTCCTATCAGCTTAATGTTCACTCTTTATTTTCTTTCAGATTATATTCTACTTATTGAAATATTATCAAAGATAGTTCTGTTCTCTACTTTAGTTTTTCCATATTAACTAATACATTTTGTAACTAACTCACTGAGCATTGGTAGTGTTAGATACAAGTCCAGATAATAGTATACAGTTTTGTCTTTCCCCAAACTACTTAAATGATGAAAACCCTTGGTTGAAAACTTGAAATGTTAACTTGATGTATAGGTCTGAGGACAATAAACCAATGGAATCAGAGACCAACAGTGTTGACAGAGCAGTTGCAAATCTCATGTTCAACCAGATAGAACTTAACATACTAGATCTTCTTCTTACGAGTTACAACACTAGTAAACTTGAATCAAGAAGTAACTGGAAGTAAAGGTCTTAAAGGGAAAAGCTCAAGAGCCTTGGATTTGGCACAAAAATGTCACTATCCACGGCCGGTAAAGTTACCCGCGGATGCTGAGGTTCCAAGGTTTGGACCAAATGACCAACAAGAAGAAGAAGCCACAGAATCAAATATTGCCTATGCAGATCCTACTAAGAAGCCATTCATGCTTGAGTTTGGTTAGGTAATGTGATTGTGAGCCGCTTTAGCTAAACCATAAATAAGAAAAACCAATTTCCTGTAATCACTCAACCCTTCAAGATAAAAGAGGCAAGGAAATTTGACTATTTTGGTTTCTGTGGTCTCCATGTATATATGCTTTTGCACTTGAATTATTTGTATTATGTAGCCTCCATCCAAGGGCTAGCTGTAAACATCCAGCTCCGTTTTGATTTTAATTGGAATGTAAATGATTGATTTGATCAACTAGCAATTAGCAAAGATGGGGTCAGTTCAGGATTCTTAAGTGTTGTACACCTTGATAATTTTCTTGTAATGCAAATGATTGAATTGATCAACTAGCTATTAGAAAATCTGGGTGAAATCATATATGGTTGATGAGAAACAAAATAGTCTTTCAAGATGGCACTTTTGACATGTGTGCAATCTTAGATCTCGTTAAAGTTAGATCATGGTCTTGGTTATTGGCTATAAAGAAAGGGAGTAGATGTCTCTTCTCAGATTGGTGCTCTAATCCTATTGAATGTGTAAAGAGGATGTAAGCTCGAGAATGGCGTGACTGATTGATATATGGAGGAATTGTACAAGAAGTCTTTGTTTCCTTTCTGCTACGATGCAAGGAGTATGTCTCATGTTACGCATCTATTTTCTTAATTATGTACAGCAGGTGGTGTGGTATTTATAAGGTTGATTATACACAGATTATGTTAAGGATGTCCCTCTAGCTGTGCAACTTATATGGTGTGATTTTTTACATCACATTTGAAGGGATCTGTAAAAGGACCTATGTCATGATGTTGGAGCTAGAACTAGTGGGGGACAGCCTGTATGACTACATTCGGGTTGTTTCGGTCTTTATGTTAGCCTTATTGGTTTTAGGATTGTTAAAGGGGACTTTTTTTTTTTTTTTTTTTTTTTTGTAATTATGTGGTTGCCATTCACCTGCCTTCCATTAATATATATTTTGCTTATAAAAAAAATAGTTTCTTAATTGTTTAAATTAAGTTTCTTATCTCAAAATTTCAACCATTCTGATCTTCGATTCCTCATTTGTATAACAATGACATCCAAAAATTAGTAAACTAAGATTGTATTTGAAAACACGTTTTACACCCAAAAAATCACTTTCATAACTCAAAAGCTAGAACTGGCAGCGTCCATTTTGATGTGAAAAATCACATCAGTAATCCATTTCCAAACATGCAGTAAATCATTCGCATTTTGTTTAGAGCTGTTAATGTTGGTTCGAGGGAAATGTATATAAGAAAGAACACAAAATCAACATAATGGATACAACTCTTAACATTTTCATTTCATAATGAACTAATTATACTTGTTTCTCGATAACTTATTAGTCATATTATTTTTTTCATAAACACTATATTATATTGAATTAATAAAAATGATTTTTGGACACCCAAAAATCTATTAGACACCTAGTGGGAGAGAGAAAAAAGTGAGAAAAATATAAGTATGATAGGTGATATGATTATAATGTGATAAGAAGAGAGAGATAAGGAGAAATGATAAATGTTAATTAGGTGTTTAAAAAAAGAGTGTTCCAAAAATCATTGCTCTTGAATTAATAAGTTATGCATTTCACGACAAGTTCAGACACTTTTTTTTTTCCCCTCAAATATTTAACCTTTTGATTTTATAATCCCAAAATTATCTCACCCTAAGATTGAACTTTGTTGCTGATTTGTCCTGTGCTAGTTATTGTATTGTTCTTGTGGGGTTAAAAATCCCCATTGAATAACGTAAGTGCTGCTCGGCTGAACTACGAGCCTTATTCCAAACTCTTTTCACCAAAATAAAAAAAGTTCAAAACAGATTTAATTAGTACACCTACTTTTTTTTAGGACCAACTTGCTTAATGTTAACCCCAAACATAACATTTATAATCATAATATTAACTATATTTTATTTATTTTAAAAATTAATATTAAATCTCTGCTTAAAAATGAAGCTGTTACCTGTGTAACCTCCATTCCTTTTGAAATTAATGGTCAGTATTCAAAGTTCTGGGCAAGAAGTTTACAGCAAACTTTACAACTTTCAAACATTTATTTTCTCAGTACAATATTCTAAACTAAATTTCTACACGTCTAAGGACTTGAGTATTTTAAGTTTGAAACAGAGTTTTCTCAACATTAAAAATCATCAAGGTCATCCAACATGTCTCACAAGTCATGCAGAATAAATCCTAGCCCTTTATTCTTATTTGGAAAGCGTGTCTATTGAAGAAACGAGTAAACAATCAAGGCACCACTAATTCTGTACGGTGAAAATGTATAGTAATTACAGATTACAAATAAAAATACTAATGACCGATTGCGTGTAACTCTGTATGTTTCTATATCATACTGTCATACATCAAGAAAAAAGAAGAAAGTGATTCTTATTTCTTCAATTGGGCTATGAAATAGCAATTATTACAATCCGAGAGTATGACAACACCCCAGTTGACACTTGACTTTTTATTAAAGAACTAAAAAAAAAAAAAAATCAGAAGTCCTCCACCTATTAATGAAAGACTTAATAAAATGAACAAATTGTAAATTGACTACATTCTTTCTTCCTATCCCCTTACACGGTTTGGAAAAAAATAATATGATTTCAAACTTATGTGGACGTAGAGATTTATATACAATGCTGCTAACAACACTTAATAATTAAATTAAATGAGTGCCAAATAATGATGGAGGCCAATAAGTCGTCAAGCTTGCAATTTGCAAGTAAGATCACAAACCACCCAATTTGTTAAAGTTTGGACGCCAACATGCGAGTAGCGTCCTTGTTGTTGAAGTAAAAGTAGGATTTCTTGCAAGAGGAAGTGCTAGACAGTACGGTAGAAAAGCCAGTGTAGTTGCCATCAAATTTTGATAAGCCTATTTTGGTAAGAAAGTCAAATACCTCATTTTCTCGGACAAAAGGCTGGGCCATGTAATCCTCAATTGCCATCCACTGAAAAGAAAGAAAAATCACATTAGAATGATTGGCCTAGTATTGCTGGCTATTTTTTGTGGTACCAATTTCAGCATGGGTTATCAATAGGCACCCTTTTTGTAGGGATTGAAAGCTAAATTTGTAGATAGCCTAGGATTTGTTCAATTTAAGAAAATATTTTGTTTTTATTTCATGTTTTCATACATAATTATAAAAGTATGGTCTTATTTATATTTAAAAAATACGCAAAAAATAGTGAAAATAATAAAATTGTGTTTTTATAGGTTTTTTATACCAATTTTTAAAAATAAAAAATAGTTCTCTCAAGTTAAATAGGCCCTTAATCTTATCCTAGAAAAATTGAATGCTAACTGGTGTCAGAACATGCATACATACCTGAGCTGCCTCAATTTCTGAAACTTGTCTCTGAATTTTAAAGGAACGAGGTTGCAACATGCAAACAAAGAACAACTCTGATTTCCGGAAGAAAGATTTGTGTCTTTCCCTGATACCAGAAACACAGATCATTAAAGCCATATACGTAATTGAATACGAAATGCAAATTATTGCTAAATTATGTTTGTAGCAATCCAATGATTCTCGATGCTGATGCTAATTTTAACGAAACACCAAAAACATAGGCATTCCCATAGCATACTATAATAGTATTTGATAACTTACTTGAATGCTAAGACCTCCACAAACTCTGTCTCTATCTGAAAGAAGAATAGAAGCAGCGATCTTAGACTTAGGAAGGGTTTGAAAAATATTCAATGGTTAAACTATATTTGATAATGTTTTTGCTTACCCCTGTCTCTTCTTTAACTTCTCTAACCGCAGCAGTACAAATATCCTCACCCTGTAAATGGAATTCAAATTAATCGAAAAAAAATTATTAAAGTTTAATAATCAACAATCGTTTTTTAACATACTTCATCAACCGCTCCAGTAGGCAACTTCCAGACTCCTGTGCCACTGAACCTGCCATTGCTCTCTTGAACCACAAGTATCTGGTCAAATGAGCACAAACAATTTTAGGAATTTAATTAGAATACCCTCATGGTATAAAACTTTTTTAGTGTTATTTACTTATGAATTGTCATATAATTGAGAATTATTGATTTTTATAATAATTATCTTAAAAGCCATATTTATAATAATTCTAAAAGTAAATAGCGTATTCACTAATTGTGTAACGGAATTTTATAGTCATCAAATCACTGTATGATAAATTTGTACTTAAAAGTTATACTTATCATGATTTCTGATTAGTTTACAGTATAAAAACTTTTATACTAACAATGCATAAAAATTAAACTCAATTTCTAATTAGTTCATAATATAAAATTCTTTACATTAATAGTATATCAAAATTAAACTTTAATTTTATTATTATTAATATATTTAGGAATATGGATGGCCACTGATTCACTATACCAAATACAAGACTTCAGCAGAAGAGGTAGGTAGGATAACCACAAAATCAAGGCAGAGATTGACTCCAGGTTCATGCATTTTCCAGGAAGCAGGGTTCAAAAACTTGAGCAATGAAAACAGCAATAGAGGGTAAAAAGAAAAAAATCTTGAAAGGTTGATTACCTCCCTATTGGCATTCATGACAAAAGCACCAATAGCAACGCGGTGCGAAGCATTTGCAGGAAGGGTGTCAGGAGTATTGGGAATCCAGTTCACAAGCATCAAGTAATCTGGTTCAGCATGGTGGAATTTGAATCCAGCCTGCAAAAGGAGTAGCACACCATCACAAAATGGCTTCTAACAATTCTAGTAACTAACTTCCAAGCTATGTATATATAGCAGAAAACGAAACAATTGTTTACCTTAACTGCAGAGTCCACAAGATTTGAATGCTCTCTGGCCAGCTTGATCCACACTCCCTTCTTTCCCTTTAAAAACAACATTTTGAACAATTGGAGTGGTGAGTCCAAATCAGACTACTAGTTAACAGAAATTACTGAACATTAGAGTTATTAATATTATCATTTGAAATTTCTACCTGTTCTTTCCATTGTGATATTGAAGCTTCTAGCAAAGAAGCAAAAACTGAGGAATCCATAGGCTCCTCCATGTTTATAATAACTCCCCCATGTTGGTCTTCAACTGCTCTGAGTGTTTCAATTCCTTTACCTCGCACTTCCTCCTCCTTGGCCAAAGAAGCTAGGGTGGCTGACATGTATGATCTAGGGAGAAGAGAACTGTTCTTCTGGCCTAAAAGGGTGTCCAATAATGATTATTGCTTAAAAAAAGCATGAGTAAAAATGAATTTAGTTCTTGAAATTAGTTTTTAATACTCAATTGGTCACTAACACCAGGAAAAATAATTTAATCCTTGATTTTTACTATTTTTAGTTAATTTAATATCTGACATTAATGTGCAGTTGTGTACATACTAAATTGACTGATGGTTGTCAAATTTAAGGACTAAATTGATTGATTTAATAATATTAGAGAATAAATTGATCAGTTGTGTAAATTATAGGGACCAAATTGATTGATAAATGTCAAAGTGAGATATTAGATTTTTTTTCTTCATAATGTCAAATATTAAATTAATGAATGATGTTTATTTCAAAATTGGGGATGGATCCTCTTTAGTGGAATAAAAACTTAACATGGTCAAGTGTTATGATCTCACCATTTATTCTTTTAAACCTTAACTTTAAAATAGAAATATATTATATTGATAAAATTTATTAAGGGGTTAGAATCTCATACAGTAGGAATGTCACTGCAGAGATCTGTTCCCTTCAGAATTACTCTAAATCATCAATAGCCATGATGAAGGACTGAGTAAGCAGTGAGCATTACCTTGAGCTTGAGGGATGATAGAGCCAAGAAGAGCTCTAACATGAAGTGGAGGGACAGGAGAAGAAGATGTGAGGAACAATTTTGAAGCTGCCAAAAGGGAGGAAGAAAAAAGCTTACTTGCTCTAAAACTCATTATGAAATTAAATGCGATGATCAACGCAGGAGAGTATAGCAAGACTCGATAATTATTAGTTTTTCTTTGAAGCTAAAGTTGCGGGAGAGCATCAAAGCTTGAGAATAATTATATAGGCTGGGGTCATCATATAAAGCCAGAGGGACAATTTCCGTGCAATCTGAGGCTGGGACTTTGAATGAGTCATTTCATCCTTGAAGAACGAACTCTTAGAATATGAGACGAGAAATCAACATGAAAAAGCTAAGGGACAAAATATTGAGGAGCAATAGGACACCAACACCACAACTTACCTTTTCACGTTCAAACTCAACGTAGGAATTTTGTGTCACTTTTTCTATGAAGCTACAGACGAAACGCGCTGCTGAATTTATCAACCAAGGTCCACGGAGCCGTGCCATCATTTTAAATAACAAAAGTTATTTCTTTATGCATTAAATAGTACTTAACATTATGTTAATTATTTTAAAAGCTTAATTGTACTTTTTGCTACCAATGTTTCACAATCTAGCAAATTTTGTATCCAATTTTTTTTTTCATGAATTTTGTCTCTAAGTAGAAAAATTACCACAATTAAAAAAAAAATCGCTATGTGACGGTTTTAAAAAAAAAACTGAAGCAAAATGTCTTAATTGTGGTGATTTTTTTATGTTAAGACAAAATTCCAAATATTTTGTAAACTAGGAGCAAAATTTGTAAAAAAAAAATGGAGGGGTAAATTGTAAATTGTAAAATTTTGGAGACAAAAAATACAATTAACCTATTTTAAATATACCTTTTTAATTACTTTTGAATATTTAAAAGAGTTTAACTCAGTTTTGCACTCCTAGGTGGCTGTTGAACTTGTCAATGACAAATACAAACAAAAAACATTGTTCTCGAATCTCGATCATGGAAAACAAAAACAAAAAACTTTGGCACCGTTTGATATTATTTTTTATTTGTTATTTTTTTATTCTTTAAAATTATTTTATAAAATAGCTTTTGAATACTATTTCTAAGAAGAGAAAATAGGCTATGTATTGACAGTGCAAAGTAATTTTACACTATCATTCAATTACAAACCACCACACGTATGGTAAGTTTGTTAACTTTTACAATAATTACCTTAAAAGTCATACCAACGATAATTTCTAATTAGTTGACAGTGTAAAACTTTTTACACTGACAATACATAATCCTTAAACTCTTCTAATAATAATAAAGTGATATGGTTAATTTTTAACACAGTTTTAAAAAGAAGTTTAATAGATATATATAGTTAATATAAAAGATTTTATACTGTCAACCAATTAAAAATCAGTTTTGGTGTGAATTTTCAAGTAGTTATTATCAAAGTCAACAAACTTACCATATATAGTAATTTAGGTTTTGAGTGACAATGTAAAAAAACTTTACATTGTCAATACATATCTTTGTTTTTCTCTTTAAAAAGATTAGAAAGAATAATTATTAGAGAAAATACGCACTGTCAATGTAGAGCAATTTTACTTCGTATAAAAAGTCATACCAACGGTGATTTCTAATTGGTTGACAGTGTAAAAAGTTTACACTGACAGTGCATAGTTATTAAACTCCAATTATTATAGTTTTTGTACACATTTATTGTCGTAAAAGCAAAAATATAACATAACTTTAAAAGCATGTTTAACTTGTTTTGATTTTCTTGTTTTAAAAACTACTTTTGAAACAGAAAACAAAAAGTAACTTTATCAAATAAATTATCTTATTTTACAGTTTTCAAAAACAAAAAACTATTTTTAAAAACAAAATCAAATACAACTCCAATTTTCTCTAGTTTCTATTTAATCTTCTTTCATATTTTGTGTAGTTGCATTTGCATATATAATCTAAATTCACAATAATTTTTTCGTCAAAATTTGGAAAAATTAAATGCAATTTTCATTGATGTATAAACAAATAATAGAAATTCAATAAATTTGTTAAAATTAAAAAAAAATCTAAGATTTTATGATTTGAGTGTAATATTATCATGTTTTGAACTTCCTGTTAGGCGAGACTTAATCAAAGACATGCTAGGTTTGGTCCGACGAATAAAGACTAATATATTAAATTTGTTAGCTTAAATATATTTTTAGTCCATATAAAATAAACGAGTTTTGATTTTGGTCCTTATAAAAGTTTTCCTTTTTTTTTATCTCTCTAAAATTGGAAATTGTTGTTTTTGGTTCTTGTAAAATGAGCAAATTTTGATTTTGATTCTCGTAAAATATTTTTCTTTGGTTTTCATCCCTTCAAAATCTAAAATCACTAATTTTGGTCCCTAATATTCATTTTAAGGTAGATAAATAATATTTATTTTAGGCATCTTGAAAAAAATTTAGAAGTATCACATGCTGACATAGTACCACAGACATTAATAGGTGTCACCTAAGATGGTCATTTGACCTTCCGTTCAACACATAAGTAGTTAACAAGTGTCACCTGATAGTAGGGACCAAAAAAGTGATTTCTAATTTTAGAGGGATGAAAAACAAAGAAAATTTTTTACAAAGACTAAAATTAAAAATTGTTCATTTTATAAGAATTAAAAACTTATTTAAGCCTAAATTTGTCCCTAAAATTATAAAAATTAATGAATTTAACTCCTAAAATTACAAAAATGTCATTTTATAGTCTTTGAAACAATAAATATTTACTATTTTGATCATTATTTTTGAAATTTTATGGATTAAAATAACCATCATTTGGTAACTTCAAGAACTAAAATAACTTTTATTTGATAATTTTGGAGACTAGCTAAAGTGATATTTTTATAATTTTAGAAACTAACTAAATTGACAAGTGTAGGTAATTTCAAATATTAAGTTGATATATTGTTCAACTAATAAAAGAAACATCGATGAAAAGAATGATAGGCCATCATGATCCCACAAGATCCCTATTTTATATGATTACAAAAAGGAGAATAAAGATACATGAATGAGGGGGTGCAATTCAAAAAGATATCATTCATGCTTTATAACCTAACATTCATAGGACACTTAATAACAAGATTGTTGGAGTATCTTTAGGCAGCATTGGCTCATTTACCTATAGTGCTAGAGAATCTAGCGCAAGGAGAAGAAGTAGTAGAACATTGTCAGAGTGACCCACATCTTATACAAGATCTAGCTTGTAACTTGTTCTGGATTGGGCCTTTAGGCAAGCTCAACCATATAAGCACAACCATCGAGATCATAAAGTCACTAGCTTAACGTGTTCCAATTTGACATGGTAACCTTATCATTTAGCCATAGGACCTCCAAGCCGCAAAGGCCTTCAAGGTCAAGCCTACTTTATGTCAAGGTTGAGATACCCATTATGGTCTTAATGCACCTAACAAGTCCCACATGATCACATATTACGATGACAATCTAATGACATTTAAGAGGTAATGTCCGCTCAAAAAGTTTCAAAGTATTTTACCTATCATTTTCCATTGTGTCCTGTCACACTAAGTACCCTAAGAAGATAGTAGGATTAACCCTGGTCGTTGATCTTGGAAATAGTAGTAGACATCCTACGACTCCCCACATTTCATGTTAAGATGTGGCTGCTAATTACCACCAACCCAGTAGGGTTGGTAATCGCCACAAATATTGGGGTTAACCACCTTTAACTATAAATACCAAGTTTCCTTTATTATGCAAGTGTGATCTTCTTCTTCCATGATATATTGTTACTCTATCAAAATCTCTTCTAAATTGAATGTTGAAATCCTTACAAGTGTAACCACTTTTTCTGTCACACTTCATTATGCTCTGCCACCATCAAAGTAGTAAAACTCCTAAAGAACCACCCAATATAAGTGTGGGGTGAGATTTATTAAGACACCTCGAATCAATTGGCACTATCTTGTTTGACTTCCTCAATGAAACAAGGGTCACAGTTGTAATTTGAGTTAAAGTCACTAAGTAGAAAGACACCTTGCACCACAATTCAAAGGTTGTGCATAAGAGTTTTCAAAAAGGGATCTCGTCTTGAGAAAAGCCAACATTGGAGGAAAAAATGTTGCACACAGGAAGCTTGTCCAGAATTAGGAAGATCCCTACCACATAAACTAGTCTACGGGAAAAATAAGCCTATAAGCTAAAGACATTGTAAGGAAAATAAGTGTTGAGGTATTAAAACACTAAATATTTGAAGAGGTATTATAGTTGATCTCATTCCTTCCAACTGTTTGATGTACACTTCAAAGTATCACAATAAAATTCAACCTACTCCCTTTTCAAAAGGTTTGCAACAACTTTCACAAAATGTTTTTCAAAAGCTCTAATCCAGTTTAAGATGTCACTAATCAAAAGATGGCTAGAAGAAATTGATCCTAGATCCCAGTAACACAATCCAAAGACTTCCTCGTGGACTAGAAAGTGGCCTAAAGATTCCTTCCTAGGTTGGAAGATAACTAAGAGTGGTCGATTTCAACCTCAACATATATCAACCTAAAGATTCCTCCTAGACTAGAGGATAATAAGGAGCGATTGACCTTGGTCTCAAATATGTCAACCTAAAGGTCCCCTCTAAACTGAAAAATAGTTATAGGTGAGCGATTTCAATCCAAAATATTCCAACCTTAAAAAAAATGAACAATTAAACAATTAGCATAGAAAGGTTGGTCTAAACTACACTAACTTTGGTCATAACTACATCACTTGTATAAGGGGAACAACTTCACTTAAACTCTAAGGTAAGATTACTTTTATAGTAAAAACAATAAGGAACATCTAGACTCTAGGACACTTAACTACTTTTTCAACACTTTTGTTCTTAACATAAACATGAAAAGATTAATGGTCATTCTTGGTCACTCAACACTCTAGCATGAATCAATTCTTTTAATAACAAATTGCAATTAATTCATCTTGGATTAATTAACAACTCAGGATTAAAAATCTTCATAGTTTCAAGCTTTTTAAAGGCTTTAACAAACCATTTATAACATTGTAAAGGTCTTTATTACACTTAATCAAGATACAATTTAGTTAACGTTGGACCTACGTGACTTAAGAAATTTGCAAGTTATAATAGGAGGCAAGATAGAAAAGAAACTTTGTATTTCATATTTCATTAATGTGATAACAAAGGAAAACATCAAAAGAAATAATAAAGATAAAATAAAATAAAATAAGACATAACCAGATTATTACAATGACAATAATAAAAGAAAGAGCAACAATTAAGTGACAGGCTCAAATTTGCCTACGCTAGCCTAAATAGTAGTACCTTTAAGGTTCACCTTGATTGTCTACAACTCAGGTTGAGCCTCGAGCAAAATCACTTGGAGCTAGAAGCATCTCCCTCAACCTTGATAGACTATAAGTTAGTTAAGTTGACTGAGACATATTTACCTGCATGTCTCTCGATGCTTATCACCTCATTAATGGCACTATGCCTTAAGTCAGCCTTAACTATGATTAACCTTATATTGAGGATCTGAAGCTAATCAATATAGGAGTTTCAAATTGCCTGACCAACTTGTAGAAGATCATGAAATAGAAAAAGCACACAAGAAGGGGGTTGAATTGTGCATTTAAAAACTTTTTTGAAATAAGTTGATCAATATGAAAACGTTTTCAAGCGTAGGGATAGAAAGAAGAAGAACACATAAAGTTTTACACTGGTTCACTCAACTTGAGCTACGTCCAGTCCTTTCACCCAGAAGGTATTCATTAACCAACCTTAGGTTACAAGTATTGTTTGCGGCCTTTTCAAGCTTTACAATGCAATCATCCTAGATTGCTTAACACAAGTATTCTTTCACACTAAGCCTCTCCAGGCTTTCACAACATAACAAGTGTTTATACAATAGATATCAACTCACGTAGTGAGGATTTGAAACATTAGGCTCAAGAATGCTTTGAAAATCTTTATAAGATTTTTACTATCGTCCACTGGACGCTTTTATCAGAATGTTACTAATGTCTTTTTGTTGTTCTTTTTCAACGTCTTCTATCTATTTTGCTTCTTTGTTGGTGCATGTATATATAGTCTTCAGGGAAAAGATCCGTTGTAGAAGACTTTGACTTCGTTATGCAATGAGAAGCGTGCAAACTATCCTTTCAGAGAGGTCAGGTGCGGCAGCTTTTAGACTTGCACTAAAAAGGAAGGTGTAGGACTGCGCTAGCGGTTTGCTTTTCTGAACATTCTCCATTTGTCTCGGCAGCTTGATAAGTTGTCTTGCTTTATCTATTCTACTATGCTTTTGCACTAGAATGATATTGATGCTACTTAATGTTTCAAACAAATTGAACGTTAGATCACAGAAGTAGTACTATGTCAGTTTCAAGGACAACTAGCATAAGTCAAATTGACGTTCAAAATAAAAACTTAGCCGTTTGAATATATAATCTTTAAGGCTTGTATGAGCTTATTCATCAGACGGTCACCTTCAGTTTGTTCAAATGGACGGTCCTCTTTAGCGAGTCTTCTGGACGGTTTTTAACATATCTACTGGACGGTCTTTAACACGTCTACTGGACGGTCTTCTTAGCTGTGACAAGGTTAGTCTTTAAGCACAAACTTGAACATTAATAAGCTTGTTATCTTCAAAACATTGAGGGTTTAAACGCTTCTACGTCTTTGGTTCCAACAATTTCCCCCTTTTTGATGATGACAAACCTTATTAATTTTTAAGTTTTTGCTAGAATATAAAAGGACACATAAAAGAGTTTTCGAAAGACTTACTATGCTCCCCCTGAGTTTGATATTCCAAGTTTTGTATACTTGAGACACAAGATATCAGCTTAAGTCCATATCGAATAACATACCAAGTATCAAGCATATTATATATGACAGATATAGGATTTAATATAAGCAGAGCAACACTTGAAGTGAAACAAATCAACTATGTATTTTATTTAACTGTACAGAGCATAAAATTGACAAGAACAGATGCAAAAAAAAATGCGATAAAGACAAAAACATAAAACATAATGCTTAAAACGACAAAGACAAAAACATAAAACATAAAACATAATGCTTTCTCCCCTTTGTCATTAGCAAAAGGAAGACAAAAGAAAAAGAGAGTCATCATCACAGTCATTGTGGCGGCGGCGGAGGAGGAGGTGGAGAAGGTTGAGGAGGGTGTAGGAGAGCTTGTTGGTTCTGGAGAATTTGCTGATGAAGGGTGAAGATGGGTTGCAGTTGGTTTGTAACGTATTGTTGAACGGCGGGGTCAACAGGGGGAATGGGGAAAGGGGCAGAAGAAGAGATAGGGAGGCTTGCGGAGGTTTGAGAGTCAGGAGTAGGCGGTGGTGGAGGTGTAGGTGACGATGGTTGGGAAGGAGTGGGTGGAAGAGCTTTAGAAGGGGGAGCAGGTGCTTCGAGAAGCTTCAAGTCTTGTACTTCTAGTTGGTATGGATGTGGAGTGGTCCAAAGTAGGATGGTTGAAAATTTGTGTGGTGAGTAAGAGCGGCAATCATAGTGTATAGGATAGAAGTTTCTGTACCAAGGAGTGGACGCTTGTTTGCTAGATGGACGAAAGCAATTGAAGAGTCCGAAAAGTGAAATACACGAGCTGGACGTTGCATGACTTCACAATTCATTGCAGTTGGGATATCGGCTTTGTCATCTCCTGAAACTCACTACTGGACGCTTCTTGTTCGCATTGGAACATATGGTGATGCCAGAAGCATTCAGCGTTGTCCTTGTCCAAGTCTGTATGAAGACGCTGAGTTAGAAACCATTCATGGGAATGAGTTGAATGTTGTTGAAAATCAACTCTGGATGGCAAAGGCAGGGATGGTGCCTTGGTCAGAATTTTCTTCTTCTTGTGGTTGTCATCTATGATTGGCAGTCTTGGGCAGACACGATCCGATTGGATGCGGATGGATGTGGAAGGTTGAATGTGTTGTGATAGGGGAATAAGGAGTTGAAACTTCAAGGTGGTGGAACCTTTGAAAGTGTTGCTGAACATATGCTCAAAGGCAGATGGAAAGAATCCATCTTCTGCCGAGTCTAGAGGCCGAAACTTCAAATCTATAGGCCTTATGTGAACAGTCCACGTGCCCACAGGTTTCCTTTGTTGTAGAGCTTGCTCGATGTGTTCTACTGAGGTACTCTGTGTTGAAGTACTCCAGGAAGATGTGCATTGATGTGCCAAGCTCGTACAACGCTGGGGTACCTCCGTCTAATAAATCGCTTGAGCAGTAAGTGTTCAATAGCTCCAAGAGGTAGTGCCAGATATTCTTCTGAGAGTTAATGGACATAGTCATCCATGTACTTCTCCATATTGATGGGAGAGTAGTCAAAACCGAAGTCTGGTTCGCGAAGCTCTGGACACAAAATGATGGCATTGTCGTCTAGGAGGTTTTGAGAATTGCCTTCAACAAAAAGTAAAGGCCATTTTTGTTTGGTGTGCTCCAAGGTTTCTGAGGAAGGGGTAGGGAAAGGAATGATGGTTGAGAAGGAAGGTGATTTAGTAGGTTTAATGGAGAGATGTGTCTTAGATATGCAGGGGTGGGGATAGTGCAGGTATAGCCTTTGTCACAAGCAGTAGCAAGTCTGGTTCAGGTGCGGCTTGTGTGTCAGGTTGTATTTGGGTAAGAGGTTCAAATGGTTCAATAATGATTATATCATCAAGGTCGCTAACAGGTTCATCAGTAGAAGAGGAAAGCTTACTTCTCTTAGACTGTGCTTCCCCTGATAGTGCTTCTGCTGGTAGTTTGGATGAGGCAAATGATTATGGTTGTGGTTGAACAGGAACATCAACCATGGCAACTTTCTCTGCTTCTTGACAAACTTACCAATTGGCTCATCGTCAGAAATGACGATCAACCATCTTTTAGTAGGAGTTTGTGTCAGAGCAGGTGAAAGAGCAGAGACAGCGATAGGAGCTGTAACGCCCGGCCGCTTTCAGGATGAGTGACTATCCCCACAAACCAACACAAGACTTTTCAGCGTGTTTTGTCCTCACTCACACGCTTCCCGAAAAACTTCCCAGTAGGTCACCCATCCCTAAATTGCTCCAAGTCAAGCACGCTTAACTATGGAATTCTTAAGTGATGGGCTACCGAAAAGTAGATGCATCTTGTTGGTATAGGTAACACTTATTAATTCCTTTAAGCTATCCTTAACTGCTCAATTCAAGCACAGCTTAACTATGGAGTTCTTAGTGATGGGCTTATACCGAAAAAGTAGATGCATCTTGTTGGTATAGGTAGCACTTATTAATTCCTTTAAAGCTATCCTATAACTGTACAGTCCTCATACCTGCACAGCCTCTAGATCCTCTCGTTCAGGTGTGTATTCGATTCATTCATGTACCCCTCCCGCTGGAAGCCTGCCAGGAGCCGCTCATTGTCCGTGTCTCATCTCTTTTGCACCGGCGATCACTCCCCGCCCTCGTCAGCGCCCGGGATGTTACAGTTACTCTGCTCAATTTTAGAAAATTAAAATATATTTATTTAGTTGTTATTTTGCCAAAATTTTAGTAATTATACTATAATTACTATGTCGTTATTCTGTTAAAATTCTGGTATTGTGCAATTTCTGCAAAATAAGGCAGAAATGTTGATTGTACTGGTGCTCAAGTTAAATGAGACCAGGGAAACCTCTGCTTGAGAAGTTAGGAATTGATAGTTTAGTGAGTAATGTAAAGCAAGTGACATGTAGTGACATGGCACCCTGTTAGGGAAGCCACAGTTTGGTACGCTGAAGAATGAAAGGCAGGGACCCACTTGCGGAGGTATTGGGGGTAGGCATCGAGTGGTGAAGGTCCCAATGGCCAGGGTAGCGCCCTTGAGCCAGGATATTCGCCTGACCAAACTCGATAACCCCGACAACTGCTCAGCATTCCAAGATTGGTTTGAGAGTATACTTCTATAAATGGATATCCTAAATTGTTATTTTGTTCCTCAATGATGACGAGGACTGTACCATGTGATGGTGTTGAGAGAGGTATATGTACTCCCAGTCACTTCCTATGTTCTGTTGAGAACTATTACCCACTAATGGGAAGTATGGATCCATACCTAGTCAAGGGTAGTCGAATACAACTTAGAATGAATCTTAGGATCTCTTGTGTTGTTAGTTGTGTTTTGTCTTTGTTTTATGGTAGATTTCCTACCGCACATGTAAAAGTGATTTTAGAACAAAACACCTCACTCCATTATTTTCTTTTGTGTATGATTGGTCGTGATTATTGAAGACGACATTAACGCTCCGTGATGCTGAGTACGAGATAGAGAACATCTCAACGAAGGAGGACCTGAAGACCTATAGTATTTTCTTTTTGTATAAGGGATAGGGTAGATAAATACTGCTCTGTATAGGATCTCTTTTGATGTATATAGTGGGCTAGGTAGTATATGTATTTCGATGTACTTTTGTTTCTAACTGTTATGTATTACTCAAACCATGATGTACAGTTTTATGAAATATATGTATATATCTTTCATATTTTATTACCATTTCCAAATTTTGTTAAGTTTGGAATTTCTTTTAAAACTGCAAAAAATTTACACACATTTTTATTTACTTAAACTTAATAACTAAATTAATATGAATTATATTTAAAATTAAATGGGTGTTACAGGAGCAGCTATAAGAGGAGCAACCGAAGCCGAGGGTCTTTGGATCTTGGATCTTGTAACCCTGGTTGCTTGCGTCTTGGACGACCTCCTCCTGGTGAACGATCTAGCGGCAACTAGATTCATAAAAAGTGCCTCATCATCCATCGGCTTAGCAACTTGGACGGTTGGTTCAATTATCTACAAAGGTGCCATCTCCACGACTTCTTTTCTATCGTCCATCAGTTTGGACGTGATTTCCAAAGGCTTCAGCACGAACCCAGCCTTCATCTGTGCAACATTGTTGCGTCCAAACGGCAATTGAGTGAAACGATGGCCACCACTCAGAATCCTAATCTAACTTTGCTCTCCAAGAGATAGAGCAAAGAAGGCATGATATAGTTGCTGTTGCCAGAAAAGTCTATTAAGGAGAGCGAAGTAAGTGATTTGGTCGCGTTCTCCACGTCCTCTCATGGTCCTAAAGAAGTTGCTCAGGATGAGGTGCGGCAGGTTGAACTGTTGGCCTGTGATCATATGGAACAATGCAAACCTGTGCAAAAAGGTAATGCTGTCCTTCAATCCAGCCTTGTGAAGGATTCCCTTGTTCAGAAACTGTCGGAATATCTTCCCCTCTTTTGTCAACTTGCTGTATTCTACTAGCCCTTCGCCTTATGGACCCATCAGTGCAGCGTCAACAGTATCATGTCCTCCAAAATTGCTTTCCCAGCCATTCTTGATGCAGGACCCAACCCGCTCATAGCCAATGGCTTAAGCAACAGAGCCGAGGTCCAGTGTGACCTTAACTCCCAGAGCAGTTTTAGTGATGTCCGTATTTGAGAAAACGGCAAAGTTCCAGAACTATCTAATGAGTTCTGGGTATATGATCTCATTCAGGTTGAAGTAGTTGAGAATTTCACATATGAGCAGGTTGTCCATAACATTCACACCCATGTTCTCCAAAGCTTGGATATTGAAACGGCTTTCAATGAGAACAACAGCCTTGTCTAGGCTCTCCACATGAGCCACACCCTTCGCAGCAATACCAGCATTTTCAAATGCCATTTCTGAAAGCTTGAAAGATTGTTAGGCTTCAAGAGGTTTCGAGAGACTGAGAGAATTCAAGTGAATTTGAGAAGAGGTGAGTGTTTGGTTTAGGTTTGAGTGTATATGACGAAACCGAAGGGTTTTGCTTTTGGCGGCTCTTTCAATTCAAAGAGAGAGGTGATGTGCAATAAATGCTGGGTCAGGCGGTTACATATCTCGAGGTTGATTACACGGCACATGAGTGACTCAGACCAGAGTAAAGCATTTATTTCAAATCATTTTCAGAGAAAACATAATTAAGTACGAATAAGGATCATTATGCACACATAAATCTAAGTTGTTATGGAATGCGAAAAGCTATGCAAGTGGACGATGTAATATTGGACACTACAACACATTGGACGCTCACATCTTTGGACGGTCAAGGCATGTTGAATAAACTATTCATTAATAAATTCCATACCAAGAAGATCTCGAATATGGATGAGTTTATCTTCAGGAAGAGGTTTTGTAAATATGTCGGCCAATTGATTTTCAATGTTAACAAACTGAATATCGACAATTCCCTTCTGAACATAGTCTCTTATAAAATGATGTTTTATTTCAATGTGCTTTACCCGAGAATGTAAAATAGGATTTTTTGACAGATTTATAGCAGCAGTGTTATCACAAAAGATAGGAATGTTACTCTCGTAGATACTGTAGTCTTCTAACTGATGCTTGATCCATAAAAGTTATGAGCAACAAGACGCAGCTAAGACATACTCTGCTTTCGCTGTAGACAGGGCAATCGTCCCTTGTCTTTTGCTCGTCCAGGAGACTATATTCCCACCAATGAGGTGACATCCTCCACTAGTGCTTTTGCGTTCCATTCTATCTCCCGCATAGTCAGCATCGTAGTAACCAACTAACCTGTATTCTTTGTTTGACTTAAAACACAAACCAAGGTTAGTGGTCCTTTTTAAGTATCTAAAAATTCTTTTAACTGTTGTTAGATGAGTTTCTCTAGGGTCAGACTAAAAACAGGCACATAAGCATACACTGAACATAATGTCAGGTCTAGACGTTGTGAGATATAAAAAAGACCCAATCATACCTCAGTATGTAGTTTGGTCTACCTTTGTAGAAGAGTCGTCCAGGTTGAGTATTGACGATTGATGCATAGGTGTACTCATTTCCTTGGCATCATCCATCTTGTACTTCTTGAGAAGTTTGTTCACATATTTTGTTTGATGTATGAATATGCCATTTGCAGTCTGCTTTACTTACAATCCCAGGAAGAATTTTAATTCTCCCATCATACTCATCTCGAATTTTGCTATCATGATCTTAGAAAAATCCTTGCATAAAACATCATTAGTAGCACCGAATATAATATTGTCTACATATATTTGCGCAATAATAAAGTGTGATTTAACGTCTTTGCAAAAAAGAGTGGTGTCAACTTTTCCTCTAGTAAAATCATTTTCTAAAAGAAATGAACTTAGCTTTTCATACCAAGCTCTTGGAGCTTGTTTAAGTCCATACAAAGCCTTTTTCAGTTTGTAAACATGTTTTGGAAAAGTATCACCCTCAAAACCAGGAGGTTGTTTCAGATAGACTTCCTCGTTTATTATACCATTTAAGAATGCACTTTTACGTCCATTTGATATAGCTTCATATTAGTATGAGTAGCAAATGAAAGTAAGATGCGGATGGCTTCTAATCTAGCTACTGGTGCAAAGGTTTCGGTAAAGTCTATACCTTCTTGTTGAGAGTAGCCTTAAGCTACAAGTCTTGCTTTATTTCTTACCACTTTGCCAGCTTCATCTAGCTTGTTGCAGAACACCCACTTTGTTCCAATGATAGACTTGTCCTTGGGTGTAGGAACTAGCATCCAGACATCATTCTTTTTGAATTGACTAAGTTCGTCTTTCATGGCGCTGATCCAGCCATCATCCAGGATAGCTTCGTCCACTGTCTTTAGTTCCAGTTGAGAAATCAAAGCAGCTTGAGCTTGCTCCTTGAAGGTTGATCTTGTCCTGACATGATCTTGAATGTTTTCAATAATTTGATTATTTGGATGATAGGTCTTCATTTGCCAAGATCGTCCAGTTGGTTCCTCTTCTTCTTCTTTTGGATCATCCATCTGATCTCTGAACGCTGAAGGACTAGCATCTTCTAGCTTCATATCTGCAAATGAATCGTCTAGCTCTGATATTTCTTTGTCAGGCTTATTGTCATTGAATTTTACATGGATAGCTTCTTCAACTGTTAAGGCTCTAGAGTTGTAAACTCTATAGGGAGCCTAACAGTATTTCATCATCACACTTCGAATCAAACTTACCAAGATTGTCTTTAGTGTTTAGAATGAAACATTGACATCCAAAGGGATGAAGATATGATATGTTGGGCATTCGTCCTTTCCACAATTCATAAGGAGTCTTTTTCAAAATAGGTCTTATATAAATTCTATTTCGTAAATAACAAGCAGTGTTTACTACTTCAACCCAGAAGTGCCTAAGAGTGGAATTATCATTTAGCATGGTTCTAGCCATTTCTTGCAATGACCTGTTCTTTCTCTCTACCACACCATTTTGTTGTGGTGTTCATGGTACAGAGAAGTTGTGGAGAATTCCATTCTCCTCACAGAACCCTTGAAAACTTTCGTTTTCGAATTCCCCTCCGTGATCACTTCTAATTGAAGCTATGCAAACACCTTTTTCATTTTGAATTCTTTTGCAAAAGATTGAAAAGATTTTATAAGACTCATCCTTGTGTTTTAAGAACATAACCCATGTCCATCTAGAGTAGTTGTCCACTACAACTAGTCCGTATCGTTTTCCGCTTAGGGAGGCAGTTCTAGTTGGACCAAACAAGTCAATATGTAATAGCTCAAGAGGTCTAGTTGTGGAAACAATATTTTTTGATTCAAAAGAGCTTTTTACTTGTTTCCTTTTTGACATGCATCACAAAGAACATCAGACTTGTAAGCAAGATTTGGAAGTCCTCTTATGAGGTTATGCTTATTTAGCTTTGAGATTAATCTCAAGCTTGCATGTCCAAGCTTCTTATGCCAAGACCATTGATTTTCTTTGATGGATACAACACACAATACATTTTGACTTGTGAGATCAACTAGATCAATCTTATAAAGATTGCTTTGCCTTTTAGCAAAGAATAAATGGATCCATCTAAATTCTTAACAGTACATTTTTCTTTGTCAAAGGAGACATTGTGTCCATTGTCACATAATTGACTTATGCTCAGTAGATTGTGTCTGAGTCCTTCAACATATAAAACATTTTCAATGGAAGGAAAGGAGTGCTTACCAATTGTTCCGATACTTGTGATCTTTCCCTTCTGGTTTCCTCCAAAGGTAACTCATCCACCATTCTTGGGTTGTAGGCTTTGGAACATATACCTTTCTCCTGTCATGTGTTATGAGCAACCACTGTCCAGGTACCATAACTGGGGTCTTTTTTCAGTTGTCAAGCAGATCTGCAAGAGGTATTATCATAGACTTAGGTACCCAAATGGACTTGGGTCCTTTTTTGTTAATTCTGAAAACATTAGACGTTTTCTTGGTTGGATGATATCTACATTCTGTTGATTCATGTCCATTCTTTCCACATATTTTGCAGAAGGCTATGTTTTTGCTAGGTTTAAAACTTTCTTCCTTAATAAAACCAAGTCCAAATTTGTCATAAGGACTTCTATAAGATAGAATCTTATTTAGGTTCTCAGTTCCACTGACAAATTTGGACAAACTTTCTTTCAGATGAGTGACTTCTTTTTGAAGTTCTAAAACTTCATGAGAGGATGTCTCTTCTGAAATGTTCTTTGTTTTTAAAAGCTCATTTTCTTTTAAAACCTTTTTATGCTCTTTGTTGAGCAAATTGAATTCTTTTGTTATTGTTGAAAATTTCTTTTTCAGTTCTTTATAGCCCATTGAGAAAGTTGAGGAGTTAGCAAGCAAGTCATTATAGGCTTCTTGTAGAGAGATTAAGTTATCGAAGTTTACTTCTTCGTCTTGCTCATTATTTGAGCCATCAGAGCTGGTCTCCTCCATGAGACACAGGTTGGCTTCTTCTTCTCCTTCTTCATCTGATGAAGATAGGTCCATGTCTTCCTAGGTAGCCATGAGACCCTTTTTCTTAAAGAACATCTTCTTTTTGTCCTTCTGCAAACTGGGACATTCAACTCTGAAATGTCCAAGCTTCTTGCATTCATAGCAAACTGAAGGATTCTTTTCTTTTGGTGCCTTATTGAACTTCTTTGTGAAGTTTTTGGCTCTTGATCCTCCTTTCTTCTTCCACATAGCCTGTATTTTTCTAGAGATGAAGGATATTTCATCTTCATCAAAGTCATTCTTTTCGGACTCTTCCTCAAAGGATTCTTCCACGTTTAGTGCTTTGGACGATGATCCTTTAGGTGGATGCTGGACACTTAGAGCGATGGACTTCTTCTTCTGTCCTTCGTCTTGCTTTAGCTCCAGTTCGTGGACTTTAAGAGTTCCAAGTAACTCTTCCATTGAGAGTGCTGTTAGATCCTTGGAAGCTCTTAAAGCTGTAACCTACGGTCTCCATTGCCTAGGCAAACTTCTCAAGATTTTGTCAATGTGATCATAATTATCATAGGTTTTGCTTAAGGACCTCAGGTTGTTTATTATGGTTTGAAATCTACCAAACATAAGTTCGATAGTTTCATTTTCTTCCATAGTAAAGAGTTCATATTGTCTTACGAGTAAGCTCAACTTGGACCTCTTTATTTGTGAAGTGCCTTCGCGTAGGCAAGAGCGAAGGTATCCCACATTTTCTTAGCACTTCTTAAGCTATGTACCTTTTCATATTCAAATTCAAATAAGGCACACATCATAGCATTTCTAGCTTTTGAGTTTAGAAGATACCTCTATTTGTGAGATTCTGTCCATTGACTTCTTCGAAGCTCCACTCCATCATGGTCAAGGGGTAAGTAGTCGCTAGTTTTTACTACATCCCTCATGTCTATGTGACATGCATCAAAGAATGCTATCATTCTTTGCTTCCAGTAATCGTAGTTTTGACCTTTAAAAAGCGGCAGTCTGTTAACGACTTGTCCTTCATTTTCCATGAGTGGTCAGGATCATTTTAACCCCTGTAGTGTTAGATGCTCAACCCCAAGAGGCCGAGCTCTAATACCAATTGAAATAGAAAAAGCGCACAAGAAAGGGGGTTGAATTGTGCGTTTAAAAACTTTTTCGAAATAAGTTGATCAGTATGAAAACATTTTCAAGCGTAAGGATAGAGAGAAAAAGAACACAGAAAGTTTTATACTGGTTCACTCAACCTGAGCTACGTCCAGTCCCTTCACCCAGAAGGTATTCATTAACCAACCTTAGGTTACAAGTATTGTTCGCGGCCTCTTCAAGCTTTACAACGCAATCACCCTAGATTGCTTAACCCAAGTATTCTTTCACACTAAGTCTCTCCAGGCTTTCACAACACAACAAGTGTTTATACAACAAATATCAACTCACGTAATGAGGATTTGAAATATTAGGCTCAAGAATGCTTTGAAAATCTTTACAAGATTTTTGCTATCGTCCACTGGACGCTTTTATCAGAATGTTACTAATGTCTTTTTGTTCTTGTTCTTTTTCAACGTCTTCTATCTATTTTGCTTCTTCGTTGGTGCATGTATATATAGTCTTCAGGGAAAAGATCCGTTGTAGAAGACTTTGACTTCGTTATGCAATGAGAAGCGTGCAAACTATCCTTTCAGAAAGGTCAAGCGCGGCAGCTTTTACACTTACACTAAAAAGGAAGGTGTAGGACTGCGCTGGCGGTCTGCTTTTCTGAACATTCTCCATTTGTCTCGGCAGCTTGATAAGTTGTCTTACTTTATCTATTCTGCTATGCTTTTGCACTAGAATGATGTTGATGCTATTTAATGTTTCAAACAAATTGAACGTTAGATCACAGAAGTAGTACTATGTCAGTTTCGAGGACAACTAGCATAAGTCAAATTGACGTTCAAAATAAAAACTTAGCCATTTGAATATATGATCTTTGAGGCTTGTATGAGCTTATTCATCGGACGGTCGCCTTCAGTTTGTTCAAATGGACGGTCCTCTTTAGCGAGTCTTTTGGACGGTTTTTAACACGTCTACTAGACGGTCTTTAACATGTCTATTGGACGGTATTCTTTTAACACATCTACTGGACAGTCTTCTTAGCTATGACAGGGTTAGTCTTTAAGCACAAACTTGAACATTAATAAGCTTGTTATCTTCAAAACATTGAGGGTTTAAACGCCTCTACGTCTTTGGTTCCAACAGATTATTGCGAGATACTTGTAACTCTTCCACCACTAGGTTAATACTCTTCTTAATCTCGTCCTTGACATTCTACATGATGGCTTCCTTCAAGTTTGTCATGTCAACTTGATGCTCCTTGACTACTACCTCCATTACCTTTTGATGGGATTCATCAATTGCCTTTTTTTGGATCTTGACTTCTTCGGCCTTTTCTTTAAACTCCTCAATATCTGCCAATAATCAAAAGTTGTGATCTTTCTCCTCTAAGGATGCCTAGTAAGCGTTCTTTAACCTTTTAGCCAAGTTGACCTTCTCTGCATCGGTCGCATCTAACTTAGCCTTTAGATCTTTAGCTTTCTTCTTTGAAAAGCAAACTAAGGGCGTAATCAACTCAACCAAGTAAGCACAGAGGTTAACACTCATTAAGCTTTTGTTTCAACCCCTTAGCCACTTACTCTTCAAAATTAAATTGCAAGAGAGCCAACATATTGCTAACCAAGAATACCAAGTTGCAGACCTTCTTGGCAAAAAGGTCAAAATCATTGTCCAATGCCGAGATAAGTGATGCTCTAAATCTAGAGCCAACACCTACCACGACCTTCCCTTTGGTATTCTACCTAGAAAAGCCACTCTTGAACACAAGCTTAACCTTTTTCATTGTCTTAACCCTGGGGATGTAACGACCCTCTGTCACCACAGTACTATAAACAACCTTGCTAAAATACACCTTATCCACATATATGGTGAATAAGAAATCAAATCACAACATATCTGTATATAAATCACACACATAAACTGAGAGATCCACCTATCTCTCCTAGTATCATACATGTATATCTATTCAACTCAAATCATCATATATACATAACAACAAATGGGATAACACCAGCCCATAATAACACTATCAAAATATACGTCACCAGGGAAGAAGGATACAAAACTCACTCCCTATAGCTGGTCACTCTATACAATCCCATCAATAGAATATAATACAAAACAACACATCCAAGAAGAAACAAAAAGAACTTCTAACAAGCTCCACCCAAAAAGGACAACCAAAAGTCTCCACTTGAGACATCCTCCATTAGCTCTGAGACGCTAGATCTGTAGATGTCCCTTCCTCTACTCCCACGCCAAGATGACATGATCATCACAGTCACAACAACACAACAATAGCAACCAGACATTCAACCAACAACAATGCAAGGCAGGGGTAAGCTTACGAAACAAATGTCAAAATATAATATTCAATCTAACATAATCAAAATCATTATTCATATCAATATGGAAACCAAAGCATCAAATAACTTGGTCTACATACATTACAGTATATCATGCACAACATCACATACTATGTTATCAACCCCACATGTCAATGTATGAATGACACGACTCTCGAGAGATTTCTACATTTTGGGTGATCAGCCAGGTCTTATCCCCTACCATGGCCATACACCATTCAAGGATTGCCAAAACTCTAATCAGTTGGATAAGCTTATGGTTGTCAAGATAAGTGAATGTGGGTGGTGGTATATCGCAACACAAGGCCTACACTGCCTTGGCCCCATTGCGGGATTACCCATCCACTCATCCCCTAGGCCCATCTTTCAGACCCTACTTCTCATCTAGGAACTAGGTTGGAGGCCCGTCTAAGCCGCAGCTCCGTTCACCCCCAACTTCCATGCCTACCCGCATACGACATGAGGTCCAAACTACCTCAGCCAATAACAGATGCATGTATGCATATATCACCACAATAATCAACTCTATCAAACAATCATCATATCATAAATGTGTATCAACACAACACCACGTGGTCTACTCAGCACCACCTATGGTCCAACAACTATTATTAACACCATGTAGGCCCATTCCAACCTCAAACATAATCAATAGGTCAGGCCCTATCCAAGCAGCCTACCTCATGAGAAACCTCATACAATAATGTCATACACCACAAGTGAAGGTCCTATCTAAGCAACCTTCCACTTTACAACCAAATCCAAAAATCAACTAAAGTTTGAAAACCAAACCTCCTTTGAAAACCATTTAGAAGATTAGCAAATCCTGAAATTCATAAAATTTCACATTTTGAGATGAAACTTCAAAATCTTTTTTTTTTTTTTGTGAACCATAGATAATCGATTGTCCTATTGGATAATCGATTATTTCCAAAATCGAGTCACGAAAATAGTTTTCTGGAACAGTGCATAATCGATTATCGGAGGCTCATAATCAATTATTTCCAAAGCATTTACAAGACAGCTTTTCTGAAACTTCATATAATTGATTATCAAATGCTATAATCGATTATCTGCAAGGATTTTTGAGAAAAACCGCAATTTTTCAAAGAGAAACTCAAAATTTTCAATCCAATACCACAAATTTTCGAATTAATAGTGTTCCAACAACCTCAATCCACCTTAACCAAGTTCATACATATCAAATCATACCATCAATCCAACATTTCAACATATATTCATCAATTTCTCATTCAATCTCAACATTTTCTCCCCCAAAACCCAATTTCATCCAAAACCAACAAAATAGCAACATCCACAAAGATTCAACCGATCATAAGGAAAGAAATAAGCATACCAACAGTTATTAACGCAAAATAATCAATTTGTAAGCTTCCCTTACCTCTAAAAGTCTCTGAATTTGAATTTAGGTTCTTTGAGAATCCGGTGTTCTTGAGCCAAAATCTTCCATAGATTGATTCTTTCTCTTACCACAATCACTAAGCCAAGCCCAAAATCTTCTATTACCCTTGCTAACTTGAGAGATTCTAAAGAGAGATTAAGAGAGAGAAAGTTTAGAGAGAGAAAGGAATTGAGAGAATGAGGGGCTCCTCCCCTTTTTCCACCTTATATACTCGACCTCCTCGGAACTCTCACACGAACTTTTGGCCAGCTGAAGCCTAAATCTCACCAAGCCACTTCTCTTATCTTAAAACTGGTCTAACTCAACTATTTTTCTCTCAAAACCCAACATCACACTCATAGCATGCCCACATTGGCTCAAGCACCTATCTCAAGTTTCCTAAATTCGAACCCGAATTTCAAACAAACAACACCAAACCATCACTACATACAACATACATACCATACATAACAACAATTCATTTATTTCTTTTAATCACCTAGATTATATATCAAATTTCCACTTTTTAGTTATTAAAAAACTTAATCATACATTAGGAAAAACAAGATGTTACAGAGGACGTCGGTTGTAATCTACCTCTTCTCCTTACATAACTAACTAGTTTTCTTAGGGGAGGCTAGGGGGCTATCACGACTTGAAGAGACACCTCGGGCTACTAAACTCTCAGGACCCTAAGAACGAAAGGAAGACCTAGAACACCCTTGCCTTAACTTTAGCAACAATAAGCCACTACAACATCCTTAACACAACATTGTCCATGATGCTTTCTACAAAAAGAAAAATAAAATATAAGTTAGAAAGACCCAAGAAAGATACCATAAAGCAAAGCCAACAAAAATTGATGTGCACATCTCAGTCAATGCCTAACATAATCTTTTACTCTTCAATGACATCAACTTCTTTAAGTATCCAACTTAGAATCATAGCATTGATCACACTTGGGGACATAGCAATTTGATATATTGTGATCTCATTCTATTCGTTCATGAATTATTGGTTTGGGATTGAAAGTGCCAAGTAAGGCTTTAAATTATCTTAATCAACCTAGAGTTGTTGTCGGGATTTTGATGAATTTTAGACACCAATCACCCATCTTTGCTGCTTTAGAAAAGCACGATGTTTGGTTAAGGGAAAATCTTGAAAACTCGACTTGATATTTTAATCCAAAAATGATTTGATATCTCGACTTCTCAACATGTGTCAATTCAATTTGAATAACTAAGACACCGTCTTAGTTCCTTAAATCAGTATAAACTGACTCTTGCCTTAGCATATCAAGGCTTCACCAAAAAAGCAACTTGGCCCCTACGTCTTGACCATGGACCATGACTCGCCTTACCATTAATTTTATAATAGTAGCATCATGTTTGAGCTTTGATTTTAGTGAACTAAATCACTCAAGCTTGAACCTAAGTCACCAAAGTCTAAATTATCATAATCTAAGTTGTAGTCTAAACTCCAACTTCGAATAAGACCTCTTATATATGCCTTCACTGACATACGTCTCTAGCTCTCTTGCTTACTCACCATTCTTTAAGCATCAATTGCACTGGGATGTCTAAAAGAAGGCAACTGAAGGTTATAGCTTTCTCCACCACGACATCCTACAATGAGGGTCGCCATGATGATGATAGTCTAAGTAATAATTCCACTGAATCTTTATTCTCATGTCCATCCTCCCTCAGTTCTCAAATTCACACTATCATAGAAAGTTTGTGAAAAAAACTCTCTAACCTGAAAATGAAGGCAAGGAGTAGAGAATACCTTAGAAAAGTGTTGTGAACAAATGGAAAAGCTATGAAAGTGCTCTTGGAAAAATTGTCTACACCCTAAAACATTCACTAAAAAAGAAAAATGGTCACCAAAGATGGAGTTTCAAGGGAATAAGATAAAAAGACAAGTGTCAAAAAGTCGAAGGAAACAAAGAAGTCCCATCTTAGGAAAATAAGGTCCTATTTATATTGAAATTTATAGGGACAAAATGATAATCTCATATATAAGATGAGGGATACAAAAGTAATTTCCACCTTTACCTTGGGATAATATGGTTATTCACCTTGGACGTGTAGTAGGTCATAATTGCTTGTCATAAATGCACATGTTACATAATGCTTGGTTTTGTATATTGATGGCCATATGGCAATGTTGTGCCAATTTTTCAAATTTTGAAAAGACATTGGTTACCTTTTGGTTTTCAATGGTTGTGAAATTTGAGAATTTTTGTGTACCTTGCATGCCCTATAGTTTAGAATGCGCACACATCAACTAGGTCATGTTAAATAACATTATAACAATCCTTTTAACTCAACTTTGCAACGCCTAGCCCTTTCAGGATCGACGACTGTCTCCACAAACCAACACAAGACTTTTTAGCATACTTTGTCCTCACTCACACGCTTCCCAAGAAGTCACCCATCCCAAAATTGCTAGAAGTCAAGCACGCTTAACTATGGAGTTCTTAAGTAATAGGCTGCTGAAAAATAAATGCATCTTGTTGGTATATGTAGTATTAATTAATTCCTTTAAGTTATCCTTAATTGTACAATCTCATACCTACACAACATCTAAATCCCTCTCATTTCGATGTGTATTTGATTCACTCATGTGTCATTTCTACTAGAAGCCTGCCTAGAGCCGCTCATTGTTCGTACCTTATCTCTTTTGTATCGACAATCACTCCCAACACTCGTTAGCCCGAGATGTTAAAGGCTTATTGGGTTGGCGGGCAACTATTCTAGACTAGGCCTTTGGGTAGGCATAATCTTAAGGACATAACCATCAAGTCTACTAAGTCATTGGTCCAACATGTTCCAATATAGTATTGCAACCATATCATCTTGTCGTAGGACCTTTAGGCCATAAGGGTCGTCAAGATCTAGCCTATGCTAGGTCAAGGCTAAGATACTCATCTCAATTTCAACCCACCTAACAAGTCGCACACATGAGCATGCATTAAAAAGACAATCTAATCACATTTAAAAGGTAATGTCCTCTCATAAGGTCCCAAGTACACTTATTGCCATGTCCCATTGTCCTTTGTCACATTATGTACCCTAAGAAGACAACAAGATTAACATTGGTTGTTGATCTTAGAAATGGTAGTAAACATCTTACGATTCCCCGCATTTCATGCCGAGATATGGCCACTAATTGTTACCAACCCATTAGGGTTGGTAATTGCTACAAACATCATGATGAATCATTCTTAACTATAAATACCAAGACTCCTTTCTCACATAGGTATGATCTTCTTCTAGGATGTATTGGTACTCTGTTAAAATCTCTTTTAAGATGTTCAGAAAGAGGCAACTCAAGGTCATAACTTTCTCCTCACGATAGCCTACAACGAGGGTTACCATGATGACAATGATCTAATTAGTAATTCCACTATATCATTACTCTCATGTCCATCCTCCCTTAGTTCTCAGATTCGCACCATCATAGAAGGCTTATCAGAAAAATTTCCTAACTTAAAAATAAGAAAACGAAGGCAAGGAGCAAATAATACCTTGGAAAAGTGCCATGAATGAAATGAAAAACTATGAAAGTGCTCTTGGGAAAGTTGTCTGCACACTAAAACATTCACTAAAAGGAAAAATGGTCACCAAAGATGGAGTTTTAAGGTAATAAGATAGAGAGACAAGTGTTATAAAGTCGAAGGAAACAAGGAAGTCCCATTCAAGCAAATGAGGTCCTATTTATATTGAAATTTATATGAGCAAAATGGTAATCTCAGATACAAGACAGAGGACACAAAAGTAATTTCCACCCTTGCCTTGGATACTATGGTTATTCACCTTGAACGTGTAGTAAGCCACAATTGCATGTCATAAATGCACATGTTACATGATGCTTGGTTTCATATGTTAATGGCCAAGTGGCAATGTTGCACTAATTTTGTCAAATTCTGAAAAGATAATAGTTACCTTTTGGTTTTCAATAGTTAAAAAATCTAAGAATTTTCATGTACCGCTCTTTGCATGCCAATAGTTTGGAACGCACACATTGTCTAGGTTGTGCCCAAATGATATCATGACTAAGGATTAGAGGTGACAAAACAAGCTACCCGACCCAACACGAGCCAACCCAATACGAGTTGCAGGCTACAATGGGCTAGGCCAAAAAAGCTCGGATTCAATTGGGCCTAAAAAATGAGGCTCAAGCCCAATAAAAGCTTGGTTTTTTTGAGCTTTTGACTGGTTTTGCGGGCTAAGCCCAAATCGAGCAATGATCGAATTGAGTTAAAAAGGCTCACATTTAATTCAGGCTTAAAATTCAAAGTCCAAACCCTACATTTCATTAGGTAGGTTCAAGCTGACCTGATGAGCTCAACCCATTTTACCACCTCCACTAAGGAAGATAAAAATATCTGTACCCAAAATATCTGTAGGTAAGATCCATAACGGATAGAAGATGAATAGTTAAATAGGTACGCGTAGATAATTTAAACAAATATTTTCATTACTCGTTTATTAACAAGACGAGGAGGGTATCAAAGTACCCGTGCCCATGGGTAATTGTTATTACCCGTTATTGTAAAATTAATTAAATATCCTTACTTAAATATATAATACTATCTTTATTGTTAAGTTATTTTTACTTATTATTAATTAACAAAAGTTTTTCACGTCTTTTTTAATTTTTTTTGCCTTTAAACTAGTTTTTTTAAAAACAGTCAGAATAATTAAAAATTATGGTCAAAGAGTTTTCAAACTATTTTTAAGTTATTTTTTTATTTTTTAGTAAATATCCATGAATGTCCACAATGGGAATCCGCTTAACAGATACATGCACAAGTATGGGGGTGGACATTATCTGATGGGGTGGGTAACGGGGAACTACTACTCGTGGCTGCCTCGCCTAGTTGTCATCCCTAATCATGACAATCCTTTTAACTTGTCTTAATGGGTTGGTGGGCAACTATTCCAGACTAGGCCTTTAAGTAAGCCTAATCATAAGGACACAACCATCAAGTTTGCTAAGTCATTGGTCCAACATGTTCCAATATAGCATGGCAACCATGTTATCTTGTTGTAGGACCTTTAGGCCACAAAGGCCCTCAAGGTCTAGCCTACTCAATCAAGGTCAAGGCTGAGATACCCATTTCAATCTCAACCCACCTAACAAGTCCTACATGATCATGCCTTAAAAAGACAATCTAATTGCATTTAAAAGGTAATGTCCTCTCATAAGTTTCCAAGTACTCTTCTTGCCACATCCCGTTGTCCTTTGTGACATCATGTACTCTAAGAAGATAGCAGGATTAACGTTTTATGCTAAGATATGGCTGCTAATTGCTACCAACCCATTAGGGTTAGCAAGTACTACAAACATTAGGATGAATCACCCCCAACTATAAATACTAAGACTATCCTCTCACGCATATTATCTTCTAGGATCTATTGGTACGCTGTCAAAATCTCTTCTAACTTGAGTGTTGGAGTCTTTGTAGGTATAGCCACATTTTTTGTCATGTTCCACCATGCTCTGTCATTGTTAAAGTATCAACACTGTTGAAGAACCATTGAGTTTGAGTATAGGTTGAAACCTATTGAACCACCTTGAATCATAACTACATTAAAAAATGTCAATGAAAAATTTTAAAAACCTCACCTAAAATAAAAAGAAAGGATAAATAGATTACATATTTTACCATTCTTTTGACAAGAGTGATGAGATTTGTTGACATTAAAGATAAATTTTGGTAAACTTTTACTTTTAGTAACTTTTCATAAACAATAAACTTTAATCAATTCTAACTTTAGATTGAAAATATATGAAATTTACAAAAAGTTCATATAATTTAAAAATTAATTATTACTCATCGTATCATTTTATTGTAACATATATTGTGTAATTTAAAATATAGCTAAGTATCTATTATTAGATTACATACTTACAAATGTTTAAATAATCTAAAATATGATATATATATATATATATGACGATAATATTATACGATTTAATTATTGAATTAATAAAATTTTACATTTATTGAAAACTTGTTAAAATTTTCATAATATTAATATAAAGTTGAATGAATTTCAGAAAAGTTGTCTTACCACATACATCAAAATTAAAATCATAAATCATGGGTGAAAACTCCCGAAAAAAGTCAAAACAAATGTATTTCTAACAACTTTTTGTTTTGTGTTGACTTTGCGGAGCGCTCAACGAAATCGCGGGGGATTAAAGTAATTATAGAGTCAATGATTGGCAACATGAAAACTCCGCGTAATACAAGGCAATGAAGTGTTTGAAAGGCAAGTGGGACACTGTCCCTGTATTCAATTTTTTCTCTTTATACTTAACTGTGTATTTATTTCTTTTAGTACAATTGATATGTAATTTTAGTATTTTATAATTTTTATTTGAATTTAATCCCTCGATTTTTTTTATTTTTCCGATTATGTTTTTCTGTCATTTTCTTACTACATTAAAATCATAATTACGTACTTTTTACTCAAACTCTCTACAAACTATTATTGGATTTTTTTGGAAGAATCCTCGTGAGGAGTTGTAGACCATTCCTTAAAGATGCTGCTGCTTGTCTTAGTTTTTCTTCTTCTTCTTTTTTTGCATTGTGTTAAAAAAATTCTACAAAAATTAAATCAATTAAATTATTTTAAATATTTTTCATCTAAAATTAGTCAATCAAAATATATGATTTTATCAAAAATTATAAAGTCCTAATCTTTTTTCTTTGAAACTTTAATTTATTACTCATATAATTCTTCAAATTTCATCAAATTTTTTAGCTTCTAAACCTTTATATAATTTATTAGTTAAAATAATTTCATATTACAAATTTATCCTAAACTCTAAAATATTTGACAAAAAAAATGAACATTTAAGAGTTTTAGGTAAAGAAAAACTATTGATATGACTTCAGTATAACAATTAAAAAAATAGGAAACTAAAACTATACATTATTCATAATAGAAAAGTTAAAAATGTAATTAAATCATTTCTAATATGATATTCATCTAATATTTGATTAAACGTTATTTTTTTATGAAAATTAATAAAATTTTAAATATTTATTATAGAATTTACATTCCTTAAATATTATATAACTCATACTGCCTGTATCCATGAAGTTATCATTACAATTCTCGACATTTTAGCTTACATGCATCAAGAGTAAGCTTTACCCTTTTTTGCACCCACTTTCACATTCAAAATCTTTAACTGATTTGAGTATTCAATGGAACGTACTCAACCACACGGTGGTCAAAAGAAAAAGGAATTCCAAACCAAACAGAAGTATATCTGACTTGCAAGTAGTCAATCATTGATTGTCATTCAAAGTCAAACCAATATGTTACGCATCGTTGAATATGGAAGAGGCCGAATAAAGAAGAAGCATGAAAGGCGACGGTATTATTGTAGTTCAATTGGTACTGTACTGTTTTATGGACACGATTTTTTTATTTTTTTTCCTATTGCCTTGTTTCCTTCTAGATGTTACCAAAATGCATGAAGCTCAGAAAAACTTCTTTTTTTAAAATTAAATTCAGTTTGTCACTATAGTTTGTGTCGGTACTTGGTATCACTTTACTTAATTCCACGTTCAATTAGTTAATTACCAAGATTTTGATTAACTAATACTCCATGCATTGAGCATATTAACTCGTTTGTAAATTTTAGGTTAAATTAATCAGTAGGTCCTTGAACAATTTGAAAATTTTTAATTAAGTCTTCAAACTAAAAAAATTTATAATTAGGTCTTTTATCTTGTAAATTTTTTGTATTTGAATCCATAAAGTCTTTAACATTGTCACAAATTGTCATGTTCTGGTTATTTTAAGCCTCCATAAGCTAATATTAAAAACTCAATCACAAAAAATTTACAAGATTCGAGACCCAATCACAAATTTTTTTAGTTTAGAGATCTAATTAAAAATTCTTAAATAGTTCAAGACTTACTGATTAATTTAACTTAAATTTGGGAAATTTGACAAACCAAAATATTTAGTTGTGAATTGGGAAGCTATACGAATCAGAGTCCTGACCTCAACATGTCCTATAAAAACATAAAATCTTCAAAACTTTAGAGCCTTCATTTTTATTTATTTTGCTTACTTCATCTTTCTATTATATATTTATGTTATTTTTATTGAATTTTTAGTTTTTTGTTTTATACTTTCATCTTTTTTTATCTTCTTTTCTCTAAGGTAAGTTTCTACCTTTTTTCTTCATTCTATTTGAATTCATTTTTAAAATTTTCTTAATATTTAATATTTCTTAATTTTTTTTGATAAAAACAGAAAAATATCTAACACACAATTAACTAAAAATACAAGAAAATATGCATGGATTATTGAAATAATAAAATCTAAAAGAAAAATTTATTTACATAAATCACTGAAACACCAAATAAAACATAAAAATCTCGATATCTCTAACCTTTTACCTTAAGAAATTATAAACAATTGAATACTATTCAACTATAATATAAAAGTTTTTAAATATTTTACCTTTTGTAATTAATACTTAAAATTATGTAATTAATATTATATATAATAAAATATTTATAAATCTTCTTTAAAATTAATTTTTATTAATTAAAATAATTATTGAAAATTTTAAAATTCAAAAATGTAAATGCATTTATTATTAAAATAAATTTATGTTGATTAAATTAATATTTTTTAATTTCTATTTTTTTTACCAAACAGTTTTTAACTTAAGAGGAGTTTTAAAACTAAAAAAAATTATCAAACAAATTCTATTTTATTTTTAAAGCTCTTAATTTGAACTTTAAATTTAAAATAGTTTTTATGCCCAAAAAAAAGGCCAATTATAACCTATGTATAAGTGGATATATGGCCTAGTATGTTTAATTTGATGAAATATATCATATTCATAATTTATGTAATCCTAACTATATAATATAAAATATATTATATTTTAACAATTCAAATCAATGAACAATATTTATTTTATATAAATTTTTAACAATTTAAAAATTAGATTATCAATCTTGCATTATTTAAAAAGTTTCATTAATTGAAAACTAAATGTCAAATGAACACTTGGTCTAGCAACCAAAAATTGTTTCTATCAAAATAGTAAGGTCACGTTGAATTATATATTATTTATCTTTATATTTATACCTTTTTGTGTTTAATATTTATACGATATGTCATAAAAGTTTTTTTATTCATTTTTATATTGTGGAATCTCACAACTAGATATTGTACAATAACTTAAATAATATATCATTAAATATATATTTTTGTTTATTGAATAGATTATTCACAATATATACTGTACAATTTTAATATTTATATAATATGGAAATGGTAAACTTACATGAAAATATATGAATATATGTATCATACATAATTAACATCAAATTCTTGAATATATATTAATCTTAATGTTATATTACAAATTATATCCTATTTTTATATTTTTAAAATCATTCAAATATATATATATAACGAAAAGATATATATATTAACCCGTGCAATATCTAAACTAAAATCTCAATGCAATATTGTTTGCTTGGCAATATTGAAGTCAAACATTCTTAGATGATACCAACACCACAAAACATTCTCGCTAGCATTGTCATCAATTCATCACCATCATCACTATTGTTAGTGCAACAATCATCACCATCACCACCAGTTGATACCAACACCACAAAAAATGACAAGTATTATCATTACAACTACTATTTTTACTGTTACTGCTGGTTTGTTGTCAACACTATCACTGTTTCTATTGTTGTCGTTGTCACCAACATTACAATTAGTGCCACAATTATTATTAACAACATACCTATTGTCATCATTACCACTGTCACCTTTACAATTATTATCATTGCCCCTACTTCCATTACCGTTACTATTGTTGCCTTCACCATCATTTTTGTAAGAGTAATTTTGTTATTTAAAATAATTTATATTTATTTTATTATCTATTAAGTTATTTAGTATGCATCATATTGTATAGGATAAGAATTTATTGTATTTGTATCCTTTCTTACTTTTACCCAACTCTCTTATTTAATTCATTTTTATCCTATCCTCTATGCCAAATGAGCATTTAGTTAATATTTGTTAGGATTTAAATTGCGTAAAAGAAATTCAAAATGTTTTCTTAGGCTTCCACACTTGCAAGCTAAAAGATGGATGCTAATGTTCTCTCAAGAGAGTGATAGAAAAACATACCTAAATTTAAAAAATGATACAATATATATATAATATGTATGTTTTAAAGGAGAATGTTAACCAATATTATTATAATACTGATTAAAAAATTAAAAGTCAAACATTTTTATAAAAAAGTAATACTAATTTGTATATTTAACTATTAGCTTATGACACTTGTTAGAAAAAAATTTTAAATATAAAAAATTTAAAAGATTAAAATAAACGTCGACCTACCAAATTTGCAAATCATAAAATTGGGCCAGCACCCTACCTAGTCCATGAAACTTTTGATCCATCCCTAAATAGATGCAAGTGACCACTATTCTCATCCCTTTATATCTTAGTTCAGACCCTCTTTTTTTTTTTACTATTTTACCCCTTCCCCTCCCTCTTAAACCATCTTCTCACCCTTGCACTCCCTCTTCGTCACACCACTGGCATTTCTCCCCCCACTCTCTATATGCACTCCTTCATAATCTGCTGCACTTCCTTGTACTTGCTAATCTCTAGGGAGCTTTCTCCACTTTGGCCTTTTTTTTGTACCAGTAAATGCAACGAAAACTTTTTTCCGTTGTATGAAAACAAGTTTTTGTTTATCAAAGAATTATTTTTTTTTAAATTCCTTTTAGTTTAATTAAAGTTTTATTAAACCTTTATTAAATATTACTGAACTTCCAGGTACTATATATCACCACGTATGCTATTAGGTGGATGTAGATAGTTGAGGAGTTCTCGAGAAGAAGACTTTTTAACTCGATTCTTTTAACTCGGTTCATTGGGGAACCGAGTTAAAAAGTGTGACTTTTTAACTCGATTTTACACTTAACCGAGTTAAAAAGTGTATAGTTCACAACATCCTCCGAGCTAAAGTTCACAATAGAACAAGCACTCTTCCATTTGGGAGTGAAATAAAACATTCCCCCGATTCTCAAAACCAGGGATAACAAAATCTCTGTCACACCACTGGCATTTCTCCCCCCATTCTCTATATGCACTCCTTTGTAGTCCCTCACACTTCTTCATACTTGCTGATCTTTGGTGAGCTCCCTCTACTTTGGCCTTTTTTTGTACCAGTAAATGCAATGAAAACTTGTTTCTGTTATATGGAAACAAGTTTTTGTTTATCAAAGAATTTTATTTTTTTAAAATTCTTATTATTTTAATTAAATTTTATTAAACCTTTATTAATTATTATTGAACTTCTAGGTACAATATGTCACCACGTCTGCCATTAGGTGGACGTAGATAGTTTGAGAGTTCTCGGGAAGACTCTCGTAGAAGAAACATTGACGCGCTAGCTACATCTAGGTGAGCACTACCCAATGCTTCAGTTCACAAAGCTAAAGAGGAAAGAGAAAGAGTGGCAAGAGCAGCAAGAGTGGTAAAACCGCAATAGGAGCTACAGGTAGAGGTAATAGTACTTGCTAACACATTAGATGAGCTAGGTTTTGCTCCTAGTCTTGCTAAGCTTTAACTACTAAAGCCATAGGCTATTGGGTTCCCTTATTAAGGAGATCTACATACTTGCCTGTGTGGAGGTCTTATGCGGACCATGTTGCCCCACACTTGTGGCAAGGTGTTAATGGTTAAAAGTTGTTTATAATTCTTAAGTGTTTTTGGTTAATTTTTTATAGTGTGTTTAATTTGAGTTACGTTTTAGGTTAATTAATCAAATAAAATTAAGTCTTCTCTATTTTGTAAATATAAATAATTTTTACATACTTTATGTGTTATTATGAGTAGATTGGAAGCCCAATAAAAACTTTGTGGACAGCCCACGATGAGAGTCTAAATTGAAGGCCCAGCCCAGAAGTTTGATAAGGAAAATCAAGTGAAGTAGGGCGTTTAGCCCCCAAGTCAAGGGCTCAACGAGCAATGGCCAGAGAGGATGATTGTCAAGCGCTCAATGCCTATATAGTGGGCTTAGCCCTAGTCTACTTGAGACGTTTCGAATTAATCATTAAAAGGGCGCCCAGTGTGCACAACTTAGCACCCCATGTGAATTAATAAGAGTCCTCACTATTTAAAGTGACTTTTTAATGGGAATTAGGGGACTAGTCATTTCTCTAAAGTGGAGTCTACGAATAAGAGAAGAGCTAGATAACTAAAAAGCATTTCCACCATACTTTGAGGAAAAAAAAATTCAAAATTATCAATTGGGGATTGTAAGATGGATATGAGTGGTTGATTTCATAGTTGTTGGGGTATAGGATAGCCAAATTAAAAGCTCATGTAAATGTTATACTTTGTCTTTGTTTAAATTCCAAAGTTCTGTGTTAGTATTTGATTTTTACTCTTAATGCTTTCTTTGGATTAAACAACCTTAGAATGAAATATTGGGTTTGATTTGCGATTGGAAAATCTTAATTAAACTCTAAACTAAAATCAAGTACCTAATAGGACATTTCTTAGGAATGGGATGTAACACCCTTATTTTTGCCTAACAAATTATTTTCCTAATTATTCTGTATTTATTTCTAGAGAATCGGACGAAAATCTCAAAAATTTGATCCCTATGGTTACATTAGTATTAGTGAATAGTACTTAGTTTATATTTTTAATAATTTTTGGGGAATAGAGCCCGAAAAGTAGTAAAATGACTGTTTTGTCCCTAAAAAGTCAGATAATAAATTTAATATACAAAATAGTTAGAAGTGTTTTAAAAATTCATCAATACACTTAGAATAAATAATAATAATTTTAAAAAAATTAGGAATTTATTGAGATAATTTTTGTGAAATGACAAAAATATCCCTGGTTGACTGCGGGAACTAACCAGAGACTTTTTGACCTCAAAATATTTTGAAAATTGTATACAAAGTATATTTAATTATAAAAAAATTATTTTGAAAGAAAAACGGTGAAAAATGAAGCATCGCTATTTCAATTTTTCAACTATTTTTTTAATATTTGACGATTTAATTCTAAAAATAGGGAGAAATTTTCAAATTCTGATTCCGACCATTACCCTCATAATTTCAAGATCTATCTAATCGTGATTTTTAATAATTTTTCTAAGCCAGAGCTTGGAGAAATTAAAAAAGGACAATTTTGTCCCTATTTTTCAGTATTAAAAAGTTGACATGAGAAAAAGATTCAATTGACATTAAAGTGTCAATTTGAGCTTGGAATCATGTTATATGTATTAAAATTAATTTTGAAATTTTTCTGAAATTTTTCTGGAATTCTTGTGTAAAATGACCAAAATGTCCTTATGTGTCTATAAGCCTGGCTAGTATTAGTTTGACATTTAGAAATGGTGAAAATGATAATTTTAGTTTGTTTTCTGGTAAAATATTTAAATTTATAATTTTATAAAATTTTTGATATTTATTAAATTAAAATGAATTTTTTATGAATTTTCTAGCTTAAAAATATAAAATAAATACCTATAATTTGAAATAAATTAATAAAAATTAAATTAGAAATTTATTTTTGATGAAAAATAATTCATTTGTCTAGTTTCACATTAAATTGCATTATGTTGATATTAAAAGTTATTTTCTTTTAAGTTTAGACAATTTTAGCAATACTGATTATTCAATTATAGATAAAATTTACACTGAGGAGCTTAGGGACAGCTCATGCAGCACGTCCCCAACCCTAAAATAGGTGATTCACCACCTATTTTAACTATGTGCCCTAAATCCAAATATAAATAAATAAAAATCCTTACTTTTGACATAATGCCTGATGTCATTCTCTGGCCACCTAAGCTCTCCTATAAATACCATGTATTTTTGGACAGATTTCACACATCCTCCTCTCACTACTAGCTAGCTAATATATATTAGAGAGTTTCTCTCTCTAAAAATTTTCTTTTCTTATTGTATTAGTATGCTTAAATTTTTCTACTTTTCCATCAACCAATAAAGTTCTCTTCCTAGGAGCTTTATACCAACAATTCTACCCTCTTCATCAACCACCTTAAAGGTAATGGGAGGAGTAGGATTGGTTCTAAATTATTGTCACATTGCATGTTAGTAGAAAGGGTTTTTCCCTAAACCCGTTTAGGCTTAAGTTTTATTATTATCAATTGTTATATTGTTTGATGTTAAACTTTAATTTTTGCTAAGTTGTTACTCTACTCAAATTTAAATTATTAAATTATAATTACACAGTTGTTACTCTGCTTAAATTTAAATTATTAAATTATACTTGTTAAGCTGTTCTTTTGCTGAAATTTAAAAAATTAAAATGTATTTATTTAATTGTTATTATGCAAAATTAATATTTAAATTATAATTACTATGTCGTTATTCTGCTAAAATTTTAGTAATTACTAAGCTATTATTCTACTAAAATTTTATGTGATTACTAAATTGTTATTCTTTCAAAATTTTGGTATTGTGTAATTTCTATAATATAAGATAGAAATATTAATTGTACTGGTGCTCAAATTGAATGAGACCAAGGAAACCTCTGCTTGAAAAGTGAGAAATGATAGTTTAGTGAGTAATGTAAAGCAAGTGACGTGCAGTGACATGACACCTTGCTAAGGAAGCCACAATTTAGTACACTGAGGGATGTATGCAGGGACCAAGAGGGTCCTGAGGGTATGGTATCGAGTTGTGAGAGTCATATGGTCAGGGTAGCACCTTAGATGTCGAGACAATCACGTAACCAACTTGATAACCCTGACAATTGCTGAATCATTACCAAGATTGGTTTGAGAGTATACCTCTATAAATAGATGTCCTGAATGATATTTGTTCCTCGTTGATGATGAGGACTGTACCATATGATGATGTTGAGAGAGATATATGTACTCTTAGTTACTTCCCAGATTCTATTGAGAACTATTACTCACTAATGAAGAGTATGGATCCATACGGAGTTAAGGGTAGTCTACAATAACATAGATAAAACCCTAGGTTCCCTTTTTTATTATTGTCAACTATGTTTTATCTGTATTTTATGGTAGAATTCCTACCATACATGTAAAAGTGATTTTAGAATAAATTACCTCATTTCATTAATACTTGCAGTTGCAGAGAGGTTGTAAATATAAGCTACTCTGTTTGAGTTTGGAGGACTTGGTGGGTGTTGAGAGGTGACACTATGGTCGTGGGTGCGACAGGAAACAGTTTTGCACAGCGACTTGGTTAGGCAACGTGGCTGTTAAGGGTTTGCGGAGCACTATAATTTTAGTTGTAACATAAGAGTTTGAATTATCATTGCAAGCAAAATAGATGACATGACAACAACTTATGTTTTTATTGGTCAAAAAATTAACTGTTTCAAAATAGCTTTATTTATTATAGTAACTCCCATATTTATATTACAATTATTAACCATACAATGTGCAGCTCGGTACTGGTTTGTGACATTCATATTTCTTAATATTAGAAATCAAATTCAAAAGCAAAATTATATTGATTTGATTTGCCAAGTTCGTTCAGTGGTGACCGGTGAGCAAAGCATGGGTTTTTCTGTACGTGGCCCATTCCTACCCAACTAACGCATTATCCACACGGATACGCTGTTCGGTAACTCGTTTTCGGTTAGGCCACCTCATCCCTAATCTTACATTAGTTTTCATTTAATTATTATTTACTAAATATATTGTTAATTTGAATCTCAATTTTTTAATATGTTATTTTCTTATATCTATTTTTACATAAATCTATCATCCACCCATTACTTCATTCACGTGCCCAAATTCATAAGAAAAATTCGTGTATACTTTTTTCTCAACAATTGAATTATAGGAAAAGAAGCACATTATTAGATAACTAGAAAAAAATAAAAATGTAAGAATAGTTCATACTTGCATCTCTGGTATGTAAGTATGTTTCTCTAATCATGTGATATTTGTTTACAACACCGTTATAAAACTAACTGACTACAATAGTGTGGAATTCAGAAGAAAGCTCCACACACTCCACTCCAGTATCACTCACTGCCTTTTATGTTTTTCTCTCTGACTGTGAATCGTGAAGGTGGTCTTTATTATCGTGATGTATTCCTGTTTCTGAATTCAAAGAGGAAAGGCGAGCGACAGTGGCGTGTGTTGTACTGCCAAAAAGGTAGCGGAGTCGTGTTCCTTGTTTGGTTTTGAAACCCCCTTTCATCGCATCTTCAACTTTGGAACTTGGTAATTCTAGTTGTGAGTAACTCAATCATACGCTCTTTTCTTATCATGAAATTGATTGTTGTTGTTGTTGTTATTATTATTATTATTATTTCTGTGTAACGCTATTGAAGCTCTTCAGTGTCTGATCAATTTTGTGCATTTACTCAGGTTCTGGGGACACATAATAATGGCTTATGCGTTTACCTTTGGACTTTCTATGTTTTGCTAAAAGACTATGAGAAGGTTGCATCAATGAGATTTGGCTTTCTCGCAGCAGAAAAGCGTTGTCCTGATCAATTTACAGTAAATTGGATTTTTCATCCTTCATTTTTGAAAGAAATCATTGTCTATAAAACTACGTGGTTGCAGATTGTGGTTTTCAATTTTTTTTATTCTTACTATAATTTGTTCAGCTTTGAGCATCTTTGCAAAGAAGCAATGGAATTCTGACCGGACCCTGATGAATCTGTGAGTTAGCTTGTTGAGCACTTCTTTCTGGTCAATCATCCAGATCACTATCTTCCTCACCAGGTTGGTTCCTTTTGTTTACACTTACACTGCTCAAATGCTACATTCGTTTATTATCTCACTGATTTTGATATTATGCATTGAGCAGCTTCTATTTTCTAAGTTTCATCCTGTACTACAAAGTCTGGGCATCTTATGGCCAGAAGTTGCCTTGTTACTGCATTTCACCATGTTAATCGAATTCAAGTTTACACTTTGAAATTACATATACATTATCAATTAGATGTCAAATGAAAATTTAACGGAATTTTTGGTTTGAGAAAATGTTTTTGTTTTCACTAATAATTACAACAAGCCACCTTGTTTAACTTTGTTTCCTATTTTCAGTTGTATTGGAAATAATGAAACAACATTTTAGTGTTTTTACCATTTCTTGCACAAATTTTTTAAAACCTGAAACAAAGTGTAAAAAAGGTGGTATTCTTGTAATTATTGACAAAAACAGAAACAGAAACGTAAAATATTTTATTAAACCATATAACCCCTAATATTCCCTTCTATTGTCCTACCTTTTGACACCCGATATAGTGTTGTTCTTAAGATGAGTCAGATTTATTATTGCGTAGACAAATTCTAAAAACATTCAGAATTATCATTATATTCTTTTTATGGTAGAAGTAGTTTGTGTCAGCCTATTTATTGTAACGTTTATGCAGGTAGAAAGAACATAAAAAAGACCGAGGAATCTATTATAACATCTATGTCTCCAAAAATGAGTTGCCCATTGCAAGTTTGCTAATTCCAAGACCCGAGTACCCAACTGTTTTTTCAGCAAGAGATGGTTGTATTATACAACTTAAAAAATCAAATAGCTCCTCTGTTTTTCTTTTTTATTTTTTGGTAGGAAAAGTCAAGATTGTTAATCATCAATCTTTATTATTTGTTGGGTGAAACAGCTGCAAAACTCTAAATGATAATTGATATTGGAAGGTAACTTTCTGCCTTAAAAGCTTTGTGCAAAGTGTTTTCTTTTCATTGATTTTACTTATATCACCATTTTGATTGAAATACTTTTTTTTAGAAGGGTTACTTACTAGTTTTTTCTTCTGAATAGGTAGAAATGGCCTTAGAGCCCAGGTATGAAAATACAAATGCGATAATCTAACCATTAAAAAGTCATAATTGTGTATATGGACATTTCTTCTTTACGGTATTCTTTCCTTTGACTATGTATGTGTGTCTCCATGTGCACGCGTGCGCGTGTGTGCATTTTGTTCCTTTGACTATGTGTGTGAGAAAGTGAATGAGAGGCTGCTGCAACCTTGAGAAGCAGCCACAAAAGCATGTAAAAGAATTTCCTTCTCCCTATTCAAACCTGTTACGGGTGGATTTAACCTGATAGGTGTTACCTTTCCCAAACTCATGATCTTTGCACATGACGGGCGGCAATACTCGCATTTTATACCCTTTCCAGGATCGAACCCGCGTGTTACCTTATAGGATTTAACGGAGCTGACCCTGGTACCATCAGGCCAACTCATGATCTTCACGCATGCCGTGCAGCAATACTCGCGTTTTATACCCTTTCCAGGATCGAACCCGCGTGTTACCTTATAAGATTTAACGGGACTGACCCTGGTACCACCAGGCTATGCGAGTGTTGCCACACGGCATGCACGAAGATCATGAGTTCGGAACCAGTAACACCTATAAGGTTAAATCCACCCGTAACAAAACCAGCCAGTCCTCTCTTAATCAAACTTATCTTTAAACGAAAACAGTCTTCATAACTTAGTATAATAACAAAAACAGTCTCCATAACTTAGTATAATGAGAAGTATAACATTCACAAAGTATCATTATACTCCTCCAAGAGACCTGAATCATCAGTGAAGTGAAGGTGTGAGACCTTAACTTAATACCTTTATGAGCTCTCTACCACAGTTACACAGTTACAGAATTAAGAAAATAGAAAACATTCCCTTCCCTAACTCCTTATTTTCTAATTTCCCTAAACCATGATATACCTTTGTTGTTATTCATAATCATAGAAAATGTAGCAGGAAATCCACCTTCTACATTTAGCGTCAAAATCTTTCTATCAAGAGAAACCCAACTCAAAGCCAAATTTCTTCTCTTTTTGACATCTTCCACTACCTGATTTGCAATTAGAGTGGCATCTGGACTTTATCTACCTGCTCTAAAAGCACTCTGGTTTTACTATCAGAGATACACTTCAAAATCAACTCAACAAGACTACTTAAACCACTGGTAAAGCATGTTATAAGATAAAAAGAAAAAGAAAATAAAAAATTATTGTGAAAAATAGTAAGAACATGGGCATTACTAACATGATCAAAAGTACACAACAAAATCTATTATGGCTATTAGTATTATGGTTTCATGGCCTTTAATGTGGCTGAAGAAGTCTTGTTGATGAGTTCAACCCTACCAGTGAACAGACTCATCTCGTCCACGTGCAGTCTCCACCAATTATCTGCCAGTTCCACCACCGTAGCCCTGTCCAGAAACCTTATCCCTTGTTTCCAGAATTCCTGATTTCCGCCGAACTCCGGCAGCCCCAGAATAAGCATGTTCTTGTCGTGGTTGTTCTCCCCAGTCTCAGCTGCAGCCACCCTCTCCTCCCAAGCGGGTTTCTCGGCCCATACTTTCTGGGCCAACATAAGTGTTTCATAATCAGTCCTATCTTTGCTCTTCCCTTTCAGGGAGTTATTGAACTTTCTTTTCATTCTCTTTAGTTTATCTCTTAACTGATTCCTGGAAGGCTTAACAAAGTGGGTCGGGATGTCACCAAAAAAATCCCGAAACGCATCCAGTTCTTTGCAAGCATCCCTTTTAGTCTTTACAAAGAACTCATCCAATACTTTCCTCTTCTTTGCTGAATACCCGTTGGAACAGCTTCTTGCTTGCGGAGCTATTACCCTCCATCTCATTTTCATTGTCAGTGTCGATCAGCAGTAACCTCCTCTTCTTCAAAGGTCGAGAATGTGCCTCGGGGAGCTGTCGTCCATCACCACCCTCCTTTTCTTCTGCTGGCTCGAAGGTTGAGATGCATCATTGCAGTTATCCTCCAACAGGAGCTCCTCCACCGATTGATATTCATGATGAGACCTAAAGAAAGGTTCTTTATTTTCTTTTTCTTTTTGACGGAGGGGGAATACTCGTGAGCTATGGATATTTTCCTTTTTTTAGGAAAAAGAGCTACGACATAATATTTATAGCTATTACAACAGGATCAGATTAGCGTGGTTAGGACTCACTTTATTATATTTTTTTTATGGGTTGTTTAACTTATCTCAAATAAAAATAGGATTAAACAATTCCATCAAAAATAATTGGTGTAATTTTTTATGTTGTACCAATCATCTTTAAGTACATAAAAAATTACAATAATCATTTTTGATAGAGTTGTTTAACCTTATTTTTATTCAGGATAAGTTAAACAACCTTTTATATATATATATCACTTTAGGTTTAAATATGTTTTTGGTTCCTATAAAATATCACTTTTTTGTTTTTGGCTCCTGTAAAATTATTTTTATTAAAATAGTCTTTGTAAAATTTTATTTTTTTTAGTCCTTTTATTTGTTCTAATCCTTTTAATATATCTATTTTTTCATTTTAGTTCCTATAATAGTTTGTTCATTTTGAATTAGTCCTTTTGAAAAAATTTGATAAGGACTAAAAAAAATTATTTACATATTACAAGGACAAAAATGAAAAAATAAATATATTACAAGGACTAAAACAAAATAAAGAACCAAAACCAAAAAAAAAGAATTTTACAAGGACCATTTAAAAAAAATGTTTTTATAAGGACCAAAACCAAAAATTCAGTATATTACAAGGACCAAAAACATATTTAAGCCTATCACTTTATTATGTGTTTAGAAATTGATATGGTTACATGTATATATAAAGACAAAGTGTTGTTTATTTTTTTATTTGTAAATGTAATTATAATATTGAATCATAAAAAATTTATGTGGATAAAATAATCATACTTATTATAATTAAAATGATAATGGTTTAATTACTCATTTGGTCCTTATAGTTACAATTTTTTTTTTATTTCCTATACTTAAAAATATCTTTTTTTGGTCTCTATACATATCATTTTTAATCTTTTTTAGTCCTTGTCATAGGGACTAAAAGGGATTAAAAAAATATGTGTAAGGACTAAACAAAAATAAAAATGATATGTGTAGGGACTAAAAAGAAATGTTATTAAGTATAAGGACCAAAAGAAAAAAATTGTAATTATAAAAACTAAATGAGTAATTAAACCAATGATAATTAACGTGATTGTACATGTAAGTTTGATTCAATGCATGATTATTTAAAAATGCATGAGTAGTCTATTAATTCAAACATTATTATTTGCAAAGTTCAACTGTTCAAGCCTTGTTTAAATTTAAAATTAGATTATATAGTCAGCGTTTTGATATAATAAAAAAAAAAGTTTAGATCATCACTTAAATTTTTTATAACCATTAAGATCAAATAATAGCAAAATCCATTAAGATGGTGATAAATATAATTAAAAGAGTTCGGGAGATTACAGTTGATTCAGGCCGTCTTCCCAAAATCCTTGGTCATAGTTTTTTTCCTAGGCAACCTACAAATATGACTTGAAAGTTAAGAGAAATATCATATATAATGATATAATAAACATATTTTCTGAAATTGTAATTTTTGTCCGTAAAAATCATGTACATGCTTGAAAAGGTCAGATTTTTTTTCCTTTTAATAAAAAATAAAGTCAAGAATTTCTGATTTCCTAATTCCGAAGTTCATCCTTTATCATTGTATCTTTAAGATCATGAAGTCTATCAAGTGTCCACGTGAAACTTGTACTCTAATTTAAAATGGAAATCTTAAATGGATGGTTAGGTCTACCCCGCAATAACTATTGACAAACCCAATTCCACTTATATAATACAACTATTGTTCTGATATGCGAGCTCGAAATTCTACTTTGATTATTCTCATATGTTCTTATGTGTTTCTGTGTTTATTCTATGTCATTGTTCGCTTATGTTTTTTTGCATTTAGATTACTTAAATGATATGTTTTTCTTGATCTTATTTTCTTATATATATATTACATATGGCCGTTGAAGCCAAAATGCAATTTTATGTTTACATATAAGCAACAGGTGGGTTGGTTTTATTTACATGTAAGTAGATGAGGCTGAAATGTGGACCGATATTCTGGAGTGTGCTTGGGTGTATATATGAGGTTTTATATGAAACCTTTTTTTATTGATAATTGGCAAGTTTTTGATGCTGAAATCAAAATTGATCTTCTGGACTTTTTTAATTTGTGCTATATACCTTTTCTAACCGTAATAATTGTTTTTAAGTACATGTTTTTAAGTATATGCTGTTAAGTATATGAGGCAGGTGGGTTGGTTTTATTTACTTTTAATTATATGAGGCTGTTAATTGGTGAGTATATGAGGCTTAAATGTGGACTGATATTCTGGGGTGTGCTTGAGTGTATATATGAGGTTTTATATGAGGCTGAAACCTTTTTTTATTGATAATTGGTAAGTTTATGAGGCTGAAATCAAAACTCATAATTTGAACTGTTTAAACTGTTATTGTATACCTTTTTGAACTTAATAATTGTTTTTAAGTATATGCTATGAGGCTAATGTCTGGTAAGTATATGAGGCTGAAATCTGGACTGATAATCTGTTTTGCTGATTTGCATGTTTTTTTTTTTTTCCCATGTGTTTCATGACATTACTCTTTAATTTTGTGGTAAGTGTTATATGGCAGTGTGTCTTCAGGCTTTGCAGCATTTTCTGAATCTTCTTCACGTGATAGCAAGTTGGTTTATTTTAAGTTGATAAATTGGCAAGTGGTTTATTAGCTGAAGCCACTGGAATTGAAGATATTATGGACTCAACATGCACTAAACACCAAAGATATGAAAACACTGAATTTAAGACAAAAGAAAATGGTTTTGTTAGTACTTAGTATTGTAGTGAATCCCAGCTTTGTTAACTCTCTTTTTGGTAGTATATATCAATTGCTGGGGCTTCAGATATTTCACATATTCGATTGGGTTATAGATGACTTTAATTTTTTATTTAGTCAAATTCCATAATCTATTTTAATCAAAGGAGAAACCATTACCGACAAACTGATATGATAAAATAAGAGTTAAACCTTATGGATATAGATGAGGCAATTTATTCAAAGGGTCAGATATAAAGACCCAATTTCTTCCATTCCTCTATTTCTCTATTACTTATATTATACACACTGGCAGATATAAATAGTGGCCAATATTATATTTGACGTTATTAATTATTGTTTACTTCATGAAATATTTTGTATTATATATAAATTTAATAATTAATAATAATTAATACATAGTAGTAATATATACTATTATCAATTTTATTGAAATAATAAATTTATAAATTAATAAGTTTATAATTAAAATTTATAATTTATAATTAAAATTAAATAAATTTATTTAATATTATATTTACTCATTTTGTTATATTATATTGTTTATAATAATATTTATCATTCATGCTATTTATATATTTAATTCGATATATTCCTTTTAAATTTTATATTAATCAAACTTAGAATTGGAAGAAATTATATGCATACAGAATAATGACATTGCATATACATACATTTGCTAGAAATATAAGTATCGAATTAATTACAAGTTGGATACAAATATAAGTTGCATCTGAATATTGACATAAAAGTACAAGTATCAACATAAATATATTGATTTACATGGCACGAATCAGAAGATAAAAATAACATCAGCACAAACAATTGACTTTCTACTTTAAAAAATAAAATAAAATAAGAGTAAATTAGAAGAGTCGGGAGATTACAGTTGATTCAGGCCGTCTTTCCAAAATCCTTGGTTCTAGTTTTTTTCCTAGGCGACCTACAAATATGACTTGAAAGTTAATAAAAATATCATATATAATGATATAATAAACATATTTTCTGAATTTGTAATTTTTATCCGTAAAAATCATGTACATGCTTGAAAAGGTCAGATTTTTTTTTCTTTTAATAGAAAATAAAGTCAAGAGTTTATGATTTCCTAATTTTGAAGTTCATCCTTTATCATTGTATCTGATTTTAATTTGTAAGGGGTGACTCTTTTATAATTCGACGATAATATATATATTTTTTGCTTAAATATTTTTTAGTCTCTCAAATTTGGAATAAGTTTGTTTTTTGCCTTTCAAATTTAAAGCTAATCTTTTTGGTTCCTGTAATTTAAAAAAAAATGTTTTAGTTTTTTTGTCCAAACGTTGTTAGTGAATCTATCACATAAAATTCACCTATTAGTATTCCTGTTAGTAAAAATATCACACCAAACTCAATTGATGCTACACAGTGGACTCAATCTGCCCTGTTAATGATGCTACAGGTAGTCCTAAGAGATTAAAATAGACTTTTTTCAAATAAGGATTAAAAAGATTAATTTTAAATTTAGAGGACCAAAAACAAACTTACCCCAAATTTGAGGGATTAAAAACATATTTAATTCTTGTTTTTCTTATATGAGACTGTAAGTTACTTTTATTTATTTAACAAATTTTTAATAATCTTAAACACGCAATTACTCATTTAACAAATTTTTCCCTCCTTAGAATCAAGACTTTGGGAAACATAGTATGTCATATCAGTGTTAAAATTTTTAAAGCCACAAATATGTGATTTCAAATATTTTATATATATTAATATTATATATTGTTATCATTATATATCTAATTTTCAGTTGGTCTAATCACGAAAATAAAAAAACATTTTATCACATTTGACAATTATATTTGGACACTTGAAGTAAGGCTAGCCCAAGGGTAAAGTTACTAAAACTCAAGTTTTAGACCCACCAACAAAAAATTATTTATTATTAGTATTTATAAAGGCAAAAGGTCACATATGTTAGTGAAAAGGTTACATATATTGGTAAAAAGACCCAACATGTAGCTTTCTCATTTAAAGTAAAAAAGTCTCTATCAAATTTTGCTTTAGGCCTCATTTAACATTGGACCGGTCCTGACTTGAAGTATACGAACACCTAAATGACACCCACAAAAAGAGAAAAATATGTTGAATCAGCTGCCACAGACAAGCTTATTTAGAGTGTGAAAAAAAATTGAAATATGAAACTAAAAAAAACTTCAATGAGACAAACAAAACAAAATTAGGGTGCGAGAAAGCAAACAAAAATGAAACTCTAAGCAAGAAAGAACAAGTGTGAAGAATAGAGGTGGTAAAATGGGTCAAGCTGGGCCAAACTTGCTTGCTAAAATATGAGATTTGGGCTCTAAATTTTGAGCTTGTATTTAATGTGGGCCTTTTTAGCCTCATCTGATAAAGCCTGTGTCATAATTAGGCTCGGGCAGGGCTAGCCCGGTTGGGTTTGGGCTACCCACTTCTTTTTAAATTTTGTTGAGAGAAAATAAGACTAAGAGAAGTTTAGGAGACTGAAAATAGTTACTAATGCATTGTCTCAAACTTTCATTTGTTTGACATAAGCTTTAATATTTGATTTTGACAAAGACTACTTATTACATGATTCTAAATTATATTTTTTTTTGAGTTACATATATTTAAGATACTAGGAGACTTTTGAAACTTTAATTTGTATGACATAGGCTACTTACAAAGTTACAATACATGTATTACATTTTGAACTTTTAAGCTATATATGTATATTTACCATGGTATAAGACCTTTGCAACATTTACAAATTCATATGCGTAAACAATTAAATATATAACTACTTTTACTAGAATTTTTATAAATGACAAATGGCATTATCTTATAATATATAAGTGTTTTTAGTATTAAAATTAATTCTAGTGATTGTCCTAATATTACATTTCAATCTTTTTCTAAATGTAATAATATAATGAAATAATTATCTATATTTTATTTATTACACTAAAATAAATGTCAATAAAAATAATTATCACAATATATTTCAATCTTAATATTTTGAAGAAAAGTAAAAAATTCAACCAAAAAAAGAAAAGAAAAAAAATGGCAACCCAACTCAAAAAGCCTCCAACCCACGTAGGGTTGAGCTTGGGCATCAAATTAGAAGATTCAGGTCTTTTTGGCCCAACCCATTATAGCCCGTGGCCTGCAATAGACTGGGTAGCCTATTTTTCCACCCTTTAGTGAAAAAGAACAACTTGGGAGAAGGAAACATGAATTGGAGGAGACAAAACACAAGCAAGAAAGAGAGGTGCGAAGGAAAAAACAAAGAGGAAACCCTATGCAAGAAAAAAAGGAGAGCAAAGATTCTTGAACAACTCAGGGGAAGGAAACACGGACTAGAGCATAGCAAACGCAAGTGAGAAAGAAAGAGAAATGCGAAGAAGAATTGAAAAAAAAAACACAAATTACAGGAGAAAAAACCTAAGTAGGTAGAAAGACACTAAAAGGTTTATGTTGGTGTGATGTTGGAAAGAGAGGTCGACAGAGAAACCATATTGAAGGAAAAGTTCAAATAAACACTTACATTTCAAAGCATCAAAGGTTGTGGTTCATCTTTCCATTGTTCAGTTTGAATGCCTTAAAGGTAGATGTTGTTGAAATAATCCCTTTTAGTTTGCACCTTGTAATCATTCTATAAAATTTGTGATTTATCCCCTATTGAGATGTAGTCTAGTAATGGAGTTTATGCATAAATGTTTGGAATGAAAATGGAGAACGATATTGTATGAGTCTTATGGTAGCGGTTTATTTGTTGTTTCAATTTTAATAAAAATGAAGTTATTGTATTAAATTACATTGATTTGTTTCAAAATTAAACTAACAAGAATGTGCAAGTCTGGTTGGATACGAATAATGAAGCGATTAATTCATGACTTATGCTAGTTACTAATGATGACCTTTGGCCTCTAGTTGATTATGAATAATGAAGTGGTTGATTCATGACTTGTGTTAATTTAGGCTTTATTGAACACATTTTCCATCAAACTAAGGTATTGTAACAATTCTATTAGAGTAAAACCATTGACCAAATTCTATACTGAATTAACAACTTTTATGTAAGTATTTAACCATATGTATCTATAACTGAATTATGTATTGCACAGTCATGAAGGTCATTGTTAGTAAAAAAAATTGTATAAAATTACTCACTTATCCATACAAAAGGATGCTTACAATGCAACTTTAAGATGGTGAGTACCATAGTACTAAAATTCAATGGTGAATGTGCATTTTAATTCGATGGTGAAATGTGATTTGGTAGTTATAAACATGACAGACTATGGTCAATTTAGGGGTATTCAAATCCAATCTGATCCTGAAAAAAATCAAAAATTTATGCGAAGCGATTATTTTTTTATTTTTCTAGATCATCTTTTGATATAATCGATCAATTTGGTTTGAATTTTTTATTAGTGTCTCCACAATCGATCCAAACTAAACCGAACCAATAATATTTATATTGATGTGATTTCATTATATATGTCACTAATACAACTATGCATTTAAGCATTATAACATAATATTCTCTATATTTTGTGTGAATATTAAATACATGTTTGACCATTTTAATAAAATATATTCGAAAATATTTTGCTTACTTCTTTATTGAAGAATGCTTCACTTGCAAACATATATATAATGTTTGAATAGTATATTTTACTTTTAAAATGTAGGGCTGTATTGTTATAATTACAAACTAATGCCTATTATCTAATGTTTTAATATCATATGGCTAATTTTAATTCTCTAGCCTATTAATTAATGATTTATCAGATTGGAATTAGAAAATTAAAATCTTGCATTTTTCTAATTGATTTGAATTCATCCAATCCAATCCAAACTGCATTTTATCGGATTGGATCGAATTTTATTTTAAAAAATAATCTGAACCGAAGTGCATAATACTTTAGTTTTTGGATCAAATGACCTTTTGACTCAAAACTGATCTGCAAACACCCTAGGTGAAGTAGTCAACAAGTAACATACATATTATCTGTCACAAATTTAAGCAAATGATGTGTGCATCTCATAACATATTTTGCATGGTATTCATTACTAGTTATATATAATGATGTAAATATTTAATTTTTTAATCTATTATTATATATTAATTTCCCAATTATGAATCTTAATTTCTCAAGGGAACAAAATCAATAATAAGCATTACGAATAATAAATCTCAAAGGAATACATACACACACACATATAAAAGGGATCAAATTATACTAGTATAACTTACACTAACTATTACATTATATATATATATATATATATATATATATATATATATATATATATATATATATATGGGTCAAGATCCGTTAACACCAAGTGTCAAAGTTAGTCAAATTACACCTTCAATAACTTTTTATAGAATGCAAATTTAACCAATTCAACCGTTGAATTTAATGTTCTTATTAATTAGAATAAATATACAAAATTTCATATAATTTCAAAATTATTTAATAGTTTATCACATCACTTTATTTTGACGTATAATATGATATTAAAATATATATAAATATTTATTTTTGGATAACACATGTAAAAAAATCCAAATGATGTGAAATTTGATATACATGATCATGACAATAATATCACATAATTCAACAGTTAGATTAGTTAAATTTGCATTCTATAAAAAGTTATAATTTGACTAACTTTAACACCTAGTATCAACGAATCCTTACCCATATATATATATTGACATTTAAGGTTTGTGATAGTTAATTAGATGATATTATAATTTTTATTAAAGAATAATACCAAAAACACCTAAAAAAATTATATCTAAGTTTTGGCCTCTATTGATTATACACAAAATATAAATAATGGCAAGAAAAACTTTAATTATAGTAACATCCAAATTGCAATTATGCGGTCCACAGGTGAGCAGTCTGCTTAAAATTGTCAACCAATTTGTCTTGCAAAATAGGCGCCTCTTTCCTTTTTATTTTTAAAGCAAGCAGTGTAGTTTCAATTATGCAGTGCAACTCCTCCATAATTTGTAATATAGCTTATCATCCACGTTTTTAAAACAGTGTTAATAGCTTGCTATATTTTCTAACAATGCATCTGTAAAGTACCCCCATTCCTAGTGCAAGAGCAACTACAGTTCATTTTGGTTTCAATGTTCTTGTACTTTATATCTTATACTCGTGAAGTGTGTTGCCTCCTTAATGGCATGTTTGAGTACCAGATTGTATGCCTAGTTGCTTAGTTTATCTTTCATTAATGAAGAAACAAATTGTAACTCAACCACTGGACAGAGGCCCCCCAAAAAATTGAATAAGGGAAGATCATATGCTCAATCTAAGTAAAGCAAACTTATTTTTTATTAAAAGAAAGAGGTAATTCTCAATTTATAGTTAAAACATAGAATCATCGTTATTTAGCAACTAATGCAATTCTCAATCAATTTAATATTTGACCATGTCCACAATGATTACTTGAAGCATAATGATAATCAAATGCCAACCAGTCCACAACACATACGTAAGTTGGTAGCTTTTTTTTCAATGAAAAATATTACTAGGACTCGTAATACTCCACTATATACAAAGTTAGCAATGGATTCTTTTTCCTGTTAAAACAAACAGGCATACAGAGTCAGTATAGGGCAAAATCAGCAAGCGAATCTGTTCATACTCAAACACAACGAGAAAGGGCAATAATTTAGGAAGTGGAAGAAGAGACAAGACCAAATGAAAGGAAGACGCTTCCTTGTCCTCAAACCCACAAGATGCAGTGAAACAGGAAGAAGATTACTCCAGCCCTACATCTACATGAGACAGTAGGAGATCAAGAATTCAATATGCTGAAATTTTGAGAAAGAGGGAGCAAGACAAGATACTGGTTCAAAGCAATGACAAACAAAGGATAGGTATTTACAAAGTCACTTCCACACCTAAGTTAATATATGAAACAAAAGAGTACAAGAGAAAGTGTGTTTACTTGACAGCGTTCTAAGGACTCTATTTATAGCACTTGAATGTGGTGAGTCATAGTTATGACATTAATGACTAAATAGTTACGTGAATAACTAAATATATTTTGAAACTAAATAGTTATGAGTCTTTTTAACAATTAAATATTTTGAAACTCTTGGTGTGGGAATCTGAGCTAGTGTTGAGGTTCTTCGATAGACTCAACTGGTATCAAGGAAATGGAAACAGAACAAAATGCAGAATCGGATCAAGAAAGAGACCCACGAACTCTTATTCAGTAGAATAAGGTTAGTGAGACAACATGAATACAAGTGTATCCCTACGGCAACTTCGAGAGCACCATCCTCTCCTAACTAATGATTGTGTCCAACCCCCTAACTGACTCAGTGACTCCCCTCCTATTTCTATTTATAGGTGGTCTATTTACATTCTTCAATTAATTTCCTCTACTCCTTATTAACCCCCTTCACATATACCCTTTCTACTATCAGACGCCTATTATTCTTTTAGATTGAGCATATGAAACACTATACATTAATGACTAAATAGTGAAGTGGATTAAGGGTGAATTCTTAGCTCAAAGTGATACTGGCCAACTTAGGCCACTCTCGAGCTTTATTCTGCTTACTAAATTGAGTCTTATTGTATTGACCTGAAATAAAGAATAAAAGAAATTACTCAATATAATTTTTTACTTGCAAGTGTATGATAGACAGAGATAACAAAATTGTTTCCCCTTAAATAGCATGAAGAGGTTAAAATAATGGTTAAACAAGCTTGCTAACTGTGAGAATATAGCTATAGATTATGGATCTATCTGATTCTATCTTATAATGATCGATTATGCAGCTATATATAATCGTGACAAAGGAAGGGAAAACGTGAATGGGAAATATTAGCAAAATTTGCATAAGCTCTAATTTATAGGCAAAATTTGCATGAGCTCTAATTTATAGGCAATCAAACTATCTTCAGGGATATCCTTAAAGCATGACAGACCTTATCAAACATTAGATCAGGATGTGAAAAGGTTAAACCAACTGCATGCAAGATCAGTACATATCACAACCTGATTAGTTACAACCCTTTCACCCTACCCCTTCTATTAGCTTCCAGGTGATTAAGATCAACCACATCTCCACATTTTCAAGTCAAAAAGAGCAACAGCTTCTAAAAACTAGTAACTGTTTTTACCCCAAAAAAAATAAAAAGGCACCTAAATACTCTGAAATAATCAGAAACCTTATCACTACCCAACTGTTTTTACCAGGGTTTGAATCTGAAAACTACGTAAAAGAGTGTAAGAGAAACAAACTTTAAACATAATAACATCAAGAGGAAAAAACATAAAGGCACTAAATAGCATGTATAATACCAACTAGGATTTGTTATTCCTACTGTGAAACATAGTTAACAGTTAAATTGTAAAGTCTGTTTACACTCCAACTTTATCTAGCAGCGTCACCATTTGAGGAAAAGTGACATCAAGGTAACTGTTATATTGTCGCATATTTGGTGGCCTGCAGGAAACACGAACTTCTTGTAAACGTTAGAATGTTAATTGGACATTCTCTATGAATTTAGCAGCAAAACAGTGATATTTTAAAATCTCATGGGAAATCCTAATTGTTTTAACTCTAAACATTAGTTGTTTTTCTAATATAATTTTCGACTCAAATTGCCTTTGATTATTGTGGCTTGTGAGTAAGCAAGACATGAAATATTTTATCTAAGAAAGGCAAATTGAATCCATGACCACCAAATCTCACCTTTCCCTGCAATCCCATGTATCATTTAATTTAAAAAAATAGAAGAAAAAAAAATGTACAATTAATTAGCAAGGATGGGGAGAGTAGAAAATAGGTGAAAGAAAGCATGATTTTTCACATACAAGGCATTGTGCATATAACTTTTCGCTTCCCATAATGCAAGATGGTGAAAGGGATTGGAGAACGGTGCATACCGTGATTTTTCTGATGATCATCTTCTTCACTTGTTTTCCCCAATGAGCCTGGGGAGTGACACTAGACTCTCTCTATACATAGCAGACTGCAAATTGATGCAGGACAACTGTGGATGATCTCCGCCATATGTGAGATGCTCAAGCAGCTTTCCTTTGTCACTAATTTTCTCTAATTTTCCCGGGACATTTGATCCAAAAATTCCACCATCTTTGGTGACGCGTATCGGGGAGAATTGTTTGTAAGTAACGATTGACTTAGTCCAAGACGATTTAACTTTATATTCTTTCATCACCCATATTTCGGCCCTTGCACGGCCTTTGACCGAGCAACACACACTGAGACATCCTCCCACTATCCTCAAACTATAAACTTTATATTTTTCCCTAGTTAAGTCATCTAACAGAGGAATCTCTGATAAACTCCTTTGTATGAGATCAAAGGAAATAACGATAGGAAGCCTTTTATCCTGGGAGAAAACCAACGAATGAAGAACCACATTCAAGAGCGACCCAACTCCGAATTGATCGCCAAGATCCTCGTATGATAAGTTAGTAAGGTCGTCTATGATCCAGGAATTGGTTTTGAAGGAGAAAACGAGGATTTGAGCTTTAACATTTGTAGAAAGCGACAATGCAATAAGAATTAGCAAGTAGTGATCCGTTGAGGAGTCATACCCAAAACCATATAGACCGTTTAACTCAGATCCAAAGGCATGTCCAACGTCTGGTATTTGTTTGTGGAATCGTTTGTGGACCCCTATGGATGGATTCCACAGAATAAGATCACTCCTGTAGAGTAAAAGTATAAACCCTCTGCATGAACCCACAATCTCATGTTTGTCACGACGATTATTATAGAAACGATAGTTGCGACGGCGAGGGGGGGATGGAGGGGGGAGAAGGAAATACACTGGAACAACAGAATGCTTGTTGATCGGTGCCTCCATGTCGATGGATTCAACGTAAAAATCAGTTGATCGGAGACCACAGAAAGCCATGACTTGCACACACACTTGAAACGCAAAACAGATCTCACCGGCAATCTCAGAAGAATTTCTCTCACCAACTCAAGAGGAAGACTGTCGCTCACAGTGTGCCTCTTCTTCTCCATGCTCCTCTTCCTCTTCCTCTCCTCTTTCGCTACAGACACAATATAACACTTCGTTTAAATGATAAGACCAACACAAGACTAGGTAAGCCTTTAATTATTTTTTGGTACTGCAAATTTTACTTTTTTGTTTCTGGTTAAAAATAATTTATTTTAGTTTCTATATATGTATTTTTTATATCAATTTAGTCTTGTTGTTAAGTGTGTATTAACTCTGTAAAATAAAACTGTTACAAAATAAAAATTGATAGTGTAAAACTACTACAAATTTTCTAGCAATTTTTAAATCACCACAAATTACACATTTTTTAGCCTTTTATTTAATTTGTGATGGTTTAAAAACTGCTAGAAAATTTGTGGTAGTTTTTCACCGCCAATTTCCATTTGGTGACGATTTTATTTTAGGAAATTAAGACATACTTAATGACAGGGACCAAACCGACATCAAAAGTATATGTATAAGGACTAAAACGAATTATTTTTAACTCTAGGAACCAAAAGATAAAATTTGCATAATTATAAGGACCAAAAAAGTAATTAAACCATTTTATTTCTTATCTTTTATCTTTTATCAATTATCTATTATAAAAGAAAGTTTTGTCATGCATGTAACATTATTATATTCATTTTTTTATCTAAATTTTATCGATTTTTTTATTTTTAATTCATAATAACACATTATTATAGTAATTAAGTGATTATAACAAATATATATTCTAATTAAATTGATCAATTAAATAATTTTATCTTAAATTAATTTTAATTTTATATAATGTGATTATCAATTTATTAAATTTTTAGGAAAAAAAATTGTAAAAATTTACTATAAATCATCAATTATATTGTTCTAAAATGAGGTTTTACCGCCTGGTAACATCATACGATTTTTTCTGCCAAAATATTGTTGAAATTTATTATTTATTTTTGGCTTAATGTAGCTTTGTGCCACTTAAGTTTTATTATTTTGCAGATTTTGCACTATGTTTTTTTCTCTTGTATTTTGTCATCCTATTTTTGAAATCTTGTAAATTTTGTCCAATCATCAACTGTTCATTAAATAAAAATCCACAAAATTCACAAAATTTGAAAAATAAGATAGCAAAATATGAGAAAAAAATACAATGGCAAAATCTGCAAAATAAAAAAACTTGAGTGGCACAAAGTGTAATTAAATCTTTATTTTTTAATTCATAAAATACATAATTACAGCAATTAATGTAATTATGACCAATATATATTCTTATTTGAATTAATTGAAGTAATGTAATCAATATTTTGATTCAGATGAATCAATAACATTAATATATATTTTGATTTGAAGTTATAAACAAATTCAAATTAAGAATTAAGAATATTTTAAAATAAGGTAATTAGTCATATTTATGATCTGAACTAACATTCAATTATTTTTTAAAATATTTAATTATTATTATAAATAACTTATTGAATGAACATCAGACTTTGCGAGAATTTCTGTTATATTTAACTTGTGGATGATGGTATTTGGCAAACAATTTCTGTTTCAAGAGGTGGACCGCATATATCTCATCTCTTGTTTACCGATGATATTCTTTTGTTTTGGAGGGCTAATGAGTACCAGGCCCATCTCATTTCTAATTCTCTAGAGGCCTTTTGTAATGACTCAGGCTTGAGGGTTAATTTTCAGAAATCCAAGCTTACGTGTTCCTCAGGAGTTAGCATAGCCATGAGGAGGAGATTTCAATCTATCTGTAATATTATGGAGGTGCGGGACCTTGGTAAATATCTAGGGTTTCCTTTGCTCAAAGGTAGAGTTACCAGGAGTTCTTTCCATGGAATTCTGGATAACATTTATCAAAGGTTGGCTAGCTGGAAGGGAAGAATGCTGAATAGAGCTGGGAGACCTTGCCTGTTGAAATCAGTTCTTTCCTCTCTTCCTGTTTATATAATGCAGGCTCTTTGGTTTCCCACATCCTTGTGTGACAAGATTGATAGGATTTCTCGTAATTTCTTTTGGTCTTCTTCGGGAAACAAGTGTGGTTGGAACTTGGTAGGGTGAGATAAGATTATAGCCAATAAAAATGATGGCTGTCTTGGTGTGAGAGAAGCTCGGAAGACCAACATCTCACTTCTTGGTAAATTGGTGGCAGACCTGGCTTGTAAAAAGGAAGTGCTTTGGGTGGACGTGTTGACTCACAAGTATTTATGCAATAGGACCATGTTCAGTACAAAGAAGGTCAATGATGACTCTTACATCTGGACAAGCATCATGAAATTAAAGCTAAAGATGAATTAGTTGATGGATTCAAATTTCGGCTGCTTGGTGATGGAAATACGTCCCTTTGGTATGGAGATTGGACTGCTTCTGGTTTTGGCACATTTTGTTCATGTAGTTGATTCTAATATGTGTCTTTGGGATATTATCCAGAATAATTCCTGGCACGTGGACTCTCTTAATACTACACTTCCAGCTAACTGCCAACAATTATTGTCTAAGGTGGATTGCGCTTTGGTCAATAACTTTATGGATAGGTGGATTTGGAACCACGATGATAACGATGATTACTCGGCTTCTTCGACTTATAATTGGTTGAATATTTCAGATGCATCAAGTTTTAATTCTTTTCAGCTGTCCTTTAAATGGCTATGGCGGACATGTATTCCAGAGAAGATTAAGCTGTTTTTTTGGCTAATCCTTCATGATGCCTTTCCTACAAATGAGTTGCGTCATCATCGCAACCTTGCACAATCTCCAGCTTCATTCTTGCTCCCATGGTGTGGAGTCTAGTTTTCATTGCCTTAGAGATTGTCCTCATGCGAGGGAGGTTTGGACACACCTTAATTTCCTATCTATAGCCTGGTTTTCTTACTTCTAATCTGGCTATCTAGCTTAGGACTCATCTCAGGAGGTCGTACTGGGTTTTTATTTGCAGCATCAATTTGATGGATTTGGAGGTGGAGGAATAATAGGATTTTTGATGTTTATAAGTGGAGCATTAACCGGGTTTTGAGAAATAGTCATCTTTTGCGTGATGATATTATTATTATTATTATGCTTCAAGACTAAGGGAAACCTTGTGCTGTCCCTTTTTTTTTACTAGGTGGTCCCCTCCCCCAATGGGATTTTGTAAGCTGAACGTGGACTGGTAGTTGTATTTATCCTTCTAACCATATTGGTTCTGGAGGAGTGTTTCGTGACCATGCTGGTCAGTGGCTTCAAGGCTTCTCTGCCTTTGATGGTACCGGTGATGCAGCTAAGGTGGAGTTTATGGCCGTCTATCATGGGTTGTATGTTGCCTGGGATAGAGGCTTCAGACAAGTTTGTTGTGAGACAGATAATAGGATTGTTTTCCAGATCACGGAGTCTAGGTCTTGCCCTACTCATCATCCTTATGCAGCTCTCATTAGTATGATTGTTGATTTCTTGGATCGAAATTAGTAGATTTCCTTTTCGCATGTGAGTAGGGATGTAAATAATGTTGCTCATTTTCTTGCTAATTATGGAGTTTGACTCCCAAGATATGTATATTTGGAATGTTCCCTCTCCTCCCCTAAGCACCTTACTGTTGAAGGATAGCTTAGTGTGAGTCTTTGTTTCTTATTTCCGGTGAATCAAAAAAAGACCTTGCGAGAATTTTTTGTTCTACTGCAACATGTCTTCCAATTTTGACTACACTGCAAATATCGGTGTTCAAGATTATTTCCCTATAAAATCTTCAAAACTTTAGAGCCTTCATTTTTATTTATTTTACTTACTTTATCTTTTTATTATATATTTATGTTATTGTTATTGAATTTTTTTGTTTTTATTTTATACTTTCTATCTTTTTTTTATCTTCTTTTCTCTAAGGTAAGCTTCTACCTTTTCTCTTCGTTCTCTTTGAATTCATTTTTAAAATTTTCTTAATACTTAACATTTAACATTTCTTAATTTATTTATTTTTTGATAAAAACAGAAAAAAAAAATCTAACATACAATTAACTAAAAATACAAGAAAATATGCATGGATTATTAAAATAGTAAAATCTAAAAAAAAACTTTATTTACATAAACCACTAAAACATCAAATAAAGTTTAAAATCTCGATATCTCTAACTTTTTACCTCAAGAAATTATAAACATTTAAATATTATCCAACAGTAATATAAAAATTTGTAAGTATTTTATCTTTTGCAATTAATACTTAAATTTATGTAATTAATATTATATATAATAAAATATTTATAAAACTTCTTTAAAATTAATTTTTATTAATAAAAATAATTATTGACAATTTTAAAATTAAATATTTTAAATATATTTATCATTAAAATAATTTTGTAATGATTAAATTAATTTTTTTTATTTTTTTATTTCTATTTTTTTTACAAAACAGCTTTTAGCTTAAAAGAAACTTTAAAACTAAAATAAAAAAATAAAAATTATCAAATAATTTCTACTTTATTTTTAAAACTCTTAATTTGAACTTTAACTTTAAAATAGCCTTAAAATAGCCTTTAAGAGACACCCTCCCCCCCCCCCCCCCCAAAAAAAGGCCAAATATAACCTATGTAAAAGTGGGTATATGGCCCAATCTGTTTAGTTCGATGAAATCTATAACTATACTTCCACAGGGGCTTGCAAGGTGCTTTTTTATTGTGTATTTAAAAGTATATTTCCTGTTTTGCCATTTTTGTGTGCTCTCTTTTTGACCTTTTATGGTTATGGGCTTTTGTCAAATATATTGTAGGCTCCAGAGTTTTATTCTGGTCCATTAACATAAGCCTTTTTTATATAGTCTGGCCTATTAATATAAGTCTATTTTATATGACTCTTTTTGATTGTTTAGATCCAAAAGCTACACGACAACTATAGAGGATATTTATGTATGCATGTTCGTGAATCGTGCTTGAGCTGTAAAGGTCGACACTAAAGCTCAAAGCTGAGTTTGTCAAGTTTGAAGTATCAAACATCACTCTAGATGATGTGTCATCTCTCCTAAACCTACCTATTACTGGGACCTTATGTCACCACCAGCAGTCATCTTAAGAAAAGGTGATTAGTATTTTAATGCATGAGCTCGAGGTCTTGTACGATGAGGCATTTATTCAGACCAACAAAAGAGCATGTGATTACTGGGACCTTATGTTACCACCAGCAGTCATCTTAAGAAAAGGTGATTAGTATCTTAATGCACGAGCTCGAGGTCTTGTACGATGAGGCATTTATTCAGACCAACAAAAGAGCATGTGATTACTGGGACCTTATGTCACCACCAGCAGTCATCTTAAGAAAAGGTGATTAGTATCTTAATGCATGAGCTCAAGGTCTTGTACGATGAGGCATTTATTCAGACCAACAAAAGAGCACGTGTGACACTTGAGTGGTTGGAGAACATGTATCGTTCATGTGTAGAGGTTGGCGAGGTCATCTTTGTAGCAAGAGCTTATCTCTTACATTTGGTTGGCTACACGATCTTTGTCGAGAAGAGTTCTACACATGTGCTTGTCTATTACTTGGAGTTTTTCCATGATCTTCGTTCATGCAATGTGTATGTTTCAGGTGCCTCTGTGTTGGCTTACTTGTACAATCAGCTTAGCATGACCATCTTTCATCATACGAAGTAGCTAAAAGGATACATGACCTTACTACAGGTACTAAATTTATTTTTTATTTACTTTGGCTTTTGGGTATTTTATTTTAATGAAAATTAATTTTGTTAATGGTTTTACAGGCATGGATATATAAGCATTTTTTGACCATTGGCCCTCGTCGACCGATGAATATGCTGAGGGCAGTCCTCGTGCTTATAGATGGATGGCTATACAGGGCTTCGGGCAGGTGTTGGCGACTAGGTCAACGCTAGATCAATTGCAACTATAGGATGTCATTTGGACACTGTATAAAGAGCATAGACATGAGCGACCTTCCATGACATCTCTTATTTCTTCGACTTCGTCAATCTTGGACTTCTACTTGAGAGGGTGTTATGACAGTTTAGGCACGTGCAAGGAATCCCTTGCTTGTCCCTTGACCATTAACCTACCATCGAGGAATGTCATTAGCAGTTTACTTATCGACATCGATGGTAGAGGAGAGCTTGTGCCTCAAGGTTATTTGTAGGCATGTGTGGATGGCTATTTGGATTGGTTTCACCACGTTTCACATCCATACATCATTTGCCCAGCAAAGGGTAATCCTATGAGAGGCATTTTGCCAATACTTGTGCAATACCTAGGAGGCAGCTAATCGGAGTCTTCTTCGAGTGATTCTCATGATTGTCAAGTAATTATCCATATCTACCTCCCGTATGCATTTAACGACAATCAAATCTTCATAGTACTTATTTATATTCTTTTTTTTTTTGTAGATGTTGTTTGATAAGATAACTTAGAATCTTCAGCATATGCTTAATCTGAGGATGGTTATTGAGGTCATTGATGCTTATACCTACATGCAAGACACATTAAGACTCACACAGTTAGGCACTGCACCGAGATGTACATATTAAAGGAGGAGGAAGATCGGCCAATGATGTTTTGGATTTTATTTTGTATCTCGTGTTCACTATTGACTATTTTGTATATTATATTGTTTCATGCTATGTTGACTTATTTCGTACGAGTATCACTTATTTTGTAATATTTCATCATCATTATTTTGTATTTTTTATTGCTTCATGTTATGTTCACTTATTTCATACGACTATGTTCACTTATGTTGACTTAATTTGACTTATTTAAGACAAACAAAAATTAAGCACCAAAATTAACTAATTAATTTATATTTTATTTAAAACTAATCAACTAATTAAAAAGTTATTAAATTTTTTAATCAAAAATAAAAATAACTTAAATACACAACATTTTTTCGTTGTGTATTTCAAAGTCACACCCCCTATTACCCATTATTACACAACAAAAATAATGTTCACAAAAGAAACATGTTTTCGTCAAATATATTTTCGTAAAAATAAAAAAGTAAGGTTATAAACTTAAATATAAAGGGTGTGAGAATAAGTGCCCATAGATGCATAGGCATTCATGTGGCCTGTCTATTTATATTTGAATTGGATTTTTTTTTCATTAAGGTTTGAAATGGATGGTGATGGTAGTTCCAAAACATATTCTTTCATTTATTTTTTCTTGTATTCTTTATTATCTCGGTCACAAAATGTTATTTGATTCAATTTATTTTAAGAAAATAATTATTTTTGAAAATTTAAAAAATATTTCTATAAATAAAGTTAAAACAAACATTTGCTAATATTTCATTTTATTAGAAAAATGTATGAAGAAATAGGTTGCGACTGTGAGGTCACTAATTGCAGAGGCTCTGTTGCAGCCGCGACAGTCTCTAACAGGAGAAGAGAAAAGTGTGAAAAGAAGAAGGAGAGGGAAAGGAGAAATTTATAGCTTCTCTCTATGGTCTTTAGGGATTTTTGTCATTTTTAGCCTAGATCTACTTCACAAGCTTGCTCGACATAGAAAGTATAGCAACAACAAGCTTTAGGAAATATTTGAGTCTTTTAACCGTAATTGCTTGTTTTCATCACACACTTCCTAGTTGGATATAATCATACAAATACTATTTTATGTAGCCAGTGTTACCAGATTATATGTTTGATTCACAAGTTTGTTAGCTATAGTTACCAGAATATGTGTAACATGTATATGAAAATTATAGGAAACCTTTGGTGTTTCAAGACGAAGATACTTGTTTTTGACAAATTGGAAAGTGTTTTAATTATAAACCTTTGGTGTCTCAAGAAGGAAAAGGAGCAACGTTTTTTGGTGATGACAGACTTGCACTCATTAAGGGCAAAAAAGTCATTGACTTTTATTTAAAAAAAATAAAATAAAAATTACATGAAGAAACATATTATATCTGGTATTTTCAAGTGATCCACTGTAGACCACTTGGTGGTCCACCGGAGCATCCATTTTAATTTTCGTTGTCTAATATTACTTTTGTAGTAGAAAAATTCAAGTTTTATAGAATCATATTGAACTATGTTTTTTTCTCTATTAAATTAAATTTCTTTTAAATAAAAGTAAGACTGAAATCATCCACGTATAGAGATGGCAATGGGTAAAGTAGTATAGTATCTGTCCCCATACCCGTGTTTGAACAAAATAACCATACTCGCCTCCACACTCGTGTAGGTAATAACTTTAATCCTCATTTCCTTACTCGTTGGGTACCTATATACTTATACCAGTACTTGTTATTCGCACTTTACTTAAGTGTAAAATTATTAAATCAATAAAAAAATTAATTAAAAAATTACTACAACTAAATTGAGAAATCATTCTTAAATCATGCAAACATAATCATACAACATTAATAACATAATCATTTAGTATAATTATTCTTAAATATAATGTTTTAATTTTTTATTAATAATTTATGGAGGTTTGAACCTATGACCTATTAGATGTGAGATGCTATTTTGTTTCACTCGACCAATCCTTTGGGATTAATAATGTACATATATTTATATATATTTGAGATATTTTAATTAAATAATAACCAAACAACATTATAACATAATCATTTAGTATATTCATTATTAAATGTAATGTTTTAACTCTTAAAGTTGATTAATAATATATATATATATATATATATATATATATATATATATATATATAAGATATTTTAATTAAATTGAATTATTGTATATACATAGGTGTGGGTATAAGACAGGGTGGGTACTATAATACCCATACCTGCACCCATCCCATTAAATTTTGTGGGTAAATTCTCTTCCCTGGATCCATTCTCATTAAACAGGTATTTACCTTACCTATTACAGATATTTTTTTACGAATATCCATAGGGTATGGATAAAATTGTCATACGTACCCACGTAACAAACTTGATGCAAACTTTTCTTTTTCTACTTACATTAATTGAAAGCATAAATGGTTAGAAATGAAGAGATGGAAAATTAAGAGGAGTGCTCTATTAACACATTCTTTCTCTAACACACCTTTTTAATATACTTTCTATTATTGATTAAAATTGGTTGAAAACTATAAAATCATGAATGAAATTCATTATACAAAGTGAGACCTATAAAATTTTCAGATTTCCAATAAATGTTAGTTAATAATAAAAAAACATGTTCAAGAAAAATGTGGTAGAAAATGTGTTGCTTACATTTCTCTATTAAGAATGTTCCATTTTTTTAGTGAAAAATAATATTAGGAAATTGTCATCATATTTAACTTTTATAACTACAATTGGCTACCTAAGGAAAATATTTATGCTATAAAAGATATCCTCAAATTAAACTTTTTTTAGGGACAAATAATAATAACCCATAAATATAGTTATGCATTAAAAAAAGTTAATATAAATTCTGTTTATGAAAATATACATTTTTCTTTCATAAAAAAAGTTTTCATTTGTCATTTTTTTTTTAGAGTTGTAACCTAAAACCCTATTTAGGTTGATTTTTAATTTTAAGTTTTTAAATTTTTAAAAATCAATACTAATATTCAAATTTTAATTTTCAATTTCATTTTTCTTAATTTTTAAATTTAAAAAGTTGCTGTCCATCAAAATTTCCTTAAGCGTCTAAAATGATTGGTGCATGCTGAGATCAACCTTTTGTGGATTTCTGCAATTCCCACACCCTCCATCTTCACCTTCACGTATAAGGTATTTGATACTCCAATAATGCCTACAGAATAGGCATGGCAATAAAATCCAAACCTGCGGATACCATTCCGACCCCAATTCGATTTTGACTAAAAAAACTTGCTTTGACCAAGGTCAGGTTTTCCCCAACATGTAAAAGTGGGGTTGGGGATGTAACTCCCTGCCCCGTTCCCGTCCCTGAATCTGCCCTACTACACTTTTTTTACAACTTTATATATATATATATATATATTATTTTCATACTTTCATGTTCTACAATTATTAAAACTATGAATTAATTATTTTAATAGTAAATAATTTAAATTATAATAATATTGAATAATAAACTTAAAATTATATATTTAACTAAAAATATAATATAATTTCTAATTTTTTTATTTTTAAGTTCTTTGTTATTTATTAATTTATATATATATATATATATATATATATAATTTAAATTAAAATATAATTAATAATTTATTTAAAAATATATAAATAAATTAAAATTATAAAAAAAATGTACCAAGTTTTTCACGAGTTTCCCTGAACTCAACAAATCCCAACAGAAACAGGGATGGGTTAAAAAATTTTAAACCGGCTTCTTGCAAACCCAAACCTGCCCTGTCTTTTGTGGGGACGAGGACGGGGGGAACCAAACCTGCCCCCGATCCACCCCGTTGCCATGCCTACTACAGAACCATGGCCTTTCCCACAGTTATCGACACGAATTTTCTTCCTTTTAAATTTTAAAAATATTTCTAAAAATATTAAAGTCTAACGTATTTTTAAATGTATGCAAGAATAACACTTTTAATTGTAATATTTATGAGAATGTGAACAGCCCACTAGAACTTCTACACCTTCCTCATCGTTCCTAGACAATAATTAAATGGGGCCTAAGTCACTTATTTTACGTTAAGGAAATAATCTTTTCATACCATAATATCGATGGTGATGTAAGTGACAGTGTAATGTAAAAACACATTAACACTTAAATTTAATGAGATGTAATAAAAATTATAATAGTAAAACGAGTTGTTTATATGTACCAAAAAAAGAGTTGTTTATATTTCATGAGTGAGGATGACTATCTAATTTAAAAGCCTTTGTTGTACAAGTTATATTTATTAAATTGTATATTATTTTAAATTTATTTAATATTTCATTAATTTATTTAGATTAATATAATATATATTTTAAAATATATTAAAGTAAGGATTATTTAATTATATTATATTATACTCTGATTACATTTTTTTACATTTAATATAAGTAAGAGTTTAATGAATATGCATTATTAATGTAAAAATATTTTATATTGTAACTCAATTAGAAATAAGCTTTTATATGACTTTTAGGATAATTATTATCAAAATCAACAAACTTACCATACATAGTAATTTGTGATTGAATAACAGTATAAAAAAACTTTATACTATCAATGTATATTCTTTTTTCTTTATAAGTAATTAAAACAATAAGTAAGTATAATTTAACGTTTTAATTGATAAAATTATATTTTACATAAAATAATAGTTTAATTACTTATTTAGTCTCTATACTAATTAAATCTAAAATAATTAAGTGACGTAAGTCAAAATCTTTTACAAAATTACCCTTTTGGTTTTGACATATTCTGTCCGATACAAAGTTCCAAATATTTTTCTCACCGAAGAGTTTGATAATAGATACATTACATGCGGTGCAAAGAGACCCACATGCACCCAAAGCATCTGAATGGCGGTGGTTGAAAGATCCCCCTGCCGTTTTGTCCTTTATACCGAAATTAAATAAGAAAAAAAAAAGAATTATTAAAAAAATCCGTGTAATGCAACATGTTCGAAGTCCACTAGCCTGAACGTTGAAACTTATTAGAAGCCAGAACATCCTAGTACCTCTGTGGTCTCTGAGGGTGTATCTGTTGACCCAGGTATGTAACAATCTTCCACCTTCAATCTTTCCAATTTAACTTGTTTTATCAATTGGTAATGTTATTCTGTAAGTTATCTCAAGCGAGCATGTGTTTTCCTTTGCAAATTTGATTAAACCTAATCTTTCTGATAATCTCAGCTCAAATTTAAGAGTCAAATGGTTAAGTTACAATGTATTGATTCCAGTTGCTTTAAATTCTCAGTAAAATTTGTCAATGTCAAATGGAGTATCAATTACTCTATTGCTTTATACGATGTTCTTTTGCTTTGTGTTTCTGATGATGATTAATTGCTAGTTGATATTAAGTTTGGGAGTCATCGATATGAAGCTCTAAGCTTTTCTGGTTGGCTGTAGGATTTTCTTTTTCTCATTTAAGTTTGATATATGATAACAATTGTCTTCCACAAAGTGGCTAGTCTATGCTGGGAGAAACACCCACATTTAGTACTTGACCGTACCACAAGTAAGATTGGTTCCTGCGGAGGATATATGTGAGAAACCAAGGAAAAAATATATATCTCAGATGGAGTTCATCACCTTTATGTTTTATTGGTTGATTTCCTATAATGTATATTATGTAATGAAATTACTTTCTTTCTTTCAACTTGTTGGAAATCCTACATCGACTAGTGATATGACCAAAATAGTATATATAGTGGGGGGCAATTCTCACCTCATAGCGAGCTTTTGGGATTGAATTAGGCTCAAATTCAAATTTTAAGATGATATCAAAACTTATCCTAACAATTGTTGTTAGGTTTATTAGGCCATCCGTTGTCAGACCACCACCCATAGATGTCTAGCCTTGAGAACTTCACGCTCGAGATGTCCAGTCCTCAGCATGAGGGGAGTGTTGGAGATTTCGCATCGACTAATGATATGGCTAAAGTAGTGTATATAAGTGGGGGTAACCCTCAGCATTTGGGATTGAATTAGGCCCAAACCCAGAGTTTAAGACAACCCCAAAAATTGTGTTGGCCCTGTTTAACTACACAACATGACATGTTTGCTGTCTTACCATTCTCTTAAACCTTGTTAAGAGAAAGATATGGCATTGGCATATGGAGCCATTGCCAAATTAATTGAATTTCATTTATTTCTTGTTTACCATTTGAGATTCTTAACACTTTTCTGGGATTTTGATCTGATCCTTCAACCTCAATCTGCCCTCTCTTTAGTTGGTAAGCCTTGTTCTTTTGAGCTTCCATATTATCTTGATTGATTTTCTAAATTGGGTTAAGAACTAACTTGACATTTGTTGTTTTTCTTGCTTTTTATATTGATGTTTTTCAAGGTATCATCATCTTAAATGGCAGTAATAATGGCTTTGCATGGTTACTATTATAACAATATAAAGTTGGGAAATCAACGAAGAGCACCAGACAATCTAGGTTTTCCAGGCTTCATTTCAGTTCATAAATTGCCAAAGAGTAGAAGGTCAAAATCTGATAAGTCAGAGAATGATAAATTTCCTAGACTCCTGGTGGAAATGCAACAGACAGAATTGCCTCCATCAAAATATGGTATAAATGGTAGAGCTGTTAAAATGGTTCCAGCAAATGAGCTAGTGAAAAGAAAGACAATGTCAGAGAATAAAGTGGAAATGGGGAGCAGTTCAAAGCAAGCTGTTAATGGAGCAAGTTTGGTAAGAAGAGATCCTAGCCCGGCCTTGACAAGGACAATGAAATCTAGAACCTCTAAAGAACTTCCACCAATGGAAGAGCTAAAAGTTTTGCCCTCAGATGAAGGCTTCAGTTGGGCCAATGAAAATTACAATTCCTTGCAGAGATCTATTGATGTTTGGTCTTTCGTTTTTTCTTTACGTATTCGAGTTCTGTTGGACAATGCAAAATGGGCATATTTAGGTGGCTTTACAGAAGAAAAGCAGGTAGGTTCTGAAAGTTTATTTGCTGCCAAATTCTTCTCTTCCTGATTTTAATCATTGCTGGTGGAAACCCTCCCAACAAACATTTCTTCAACACTCATCCCAATTAGTTTTCTAATTGATTAAGTTTCTGTTTGTGCTTTTCTTTGCTGACTCGACGTATTTTAATATTGCATTTCAGAAAAGCAGAAGGCAGAAAACTGCTTCATGGCTAAGGGAGTGTGTATTACAGCTTGGCCCAACATTCATTAAACTTGGACAGTTATCATCAACAAGGTCGGATTTATTTCCCCGTGAATTTGTGGATGAGCTTGCAAAATTGCAGGTACTTTGTAGATTTTTTGTTCACTTTTTTCAGGCTCGTTGGAGATTCATTAATGTAGAGTCTATTATTAAACTTGGATGCCTGATTTGATATATTAAGAGTTTTTATTCTTAATACAACATTTTTGTAGGACAAGGTCCCCGCTTTTTCTCCAAAGAAAGCAAGAGGCTTCATTGAAACTGAATTAGGAGCTCCCATTAATGTATTGTTTAAAGAGTTTGAAGATCGGCCCATTGCTGCTGCTAGTCTTGGTCAGGTGAATTATGCCTATGCAGACAATCATATTTTCCTCATTTCTTGTATTCTAACTAATGATCTTTAATGTGTTGATATTAGAGGTGGCCTTTGTGTAGTGTTAGAACACTAAATTTGAATGCCACTTCTTTGTAGTACAGACAATCAGATGAGATGATTCAATTCTTTTATACTTCATTTTTGGGGGCCCTATTTGTAGGTTCATCGAGCTATTCTGCACAACGGAGAAAAAGTAGTTGTCAAAGTTCAAAGGCCTGGCCTGAAGAAGCTTTTTGACATTGACTTGCGTAAGTTGTGGTCATTTTGTTTCTTCCATTTCCTGCGTCTTGTGATTTTGATAAAGTTAATTCACGCTAAAGATGGACCAAAGGATTTCTGAATTGCTTGAAGAAATCCTCAATATGATTAAATATATATAGATGATTTGCAATCTCTAATATTAGGAAACTAGGAAAGTAGGATAACAATACATGTCAAATCCTAATTATGTGCAAAAAAATATACAGCCCCTAAATAGAAGATATTTTCCTTAAATAGGATATACTTTCTAATACTCTCTTTCAAGCTAGAGCGTACAAATCATCTGCACCAAGCTTTTTACGTGTGAAGTGGCTTCAAGGACCAAAAAAGGATATCTTCAAGTTTATCACTAGAATTAACAAACTCAATAGTGATTTCATTAGAGAGATCTTTTCCCTTGATAAAGTGTTAGTCATTTTCTATATGCTTCGTCCACTCATGAAAGATTGGATATATGTAAAGCCTCTTTGATTATCCCAATACAGCTTCATATGGTCAACATTTTCAAGCTTATACACACAACGTAGCTGTTTAGCCATATAAGTTCACATGTGACCATTGCCATGGTTCAATACTTGGCCCCTACACTGGACTGAGTAACAGCATTTTGCTTCTTGCATTTCCAAGATACAAAATTACCACCAACTAAACACAATATCCCAAAGTAGACCGGCCATCAATAGACGAACCACCCAATCTGCATTGAAGCATCCCACACCTTGAGCATTTCATTTGTCTTCATATAACAGTCCTTGACCTAGAGCATTCTTAATGTATTGCAAGATTCGTACAATTGCATTCCAATGATCAACACATTGAGATTGCATAAATTGACTCATCGTATTGCCTGCAAAGGAAGTATCTGGTCTGGTTATTGTGAGGTAGTTTAGTTTCCCAACGGACTTCTTGTACCTGCTCAGATCTGAACAAGGCTCCCTGTTCTGGTAATAATTTGCTGTGTTGATCTATTGGAGTGTCAATAGTTTGCAGTTTATTGCACCAGTTTCTTCTAATATATATAAGGCATATCTTTTCTGTGAAATTGCAATATCATTCCCAAACTGAGCTACCTCAAATCCTCGATACCAATAAAGTATTTGAGTTTACCCAAGTCCTTGATTTAAAAATGACCAAACAAATGCTTCTTCAACAGAGATATTCCCTTGGTTCATTACCTGTAATAACTAGATCATCCACATAAACTACTACTAGATGCATACAACAACCAAATGAAGTATGGAGAATAAAAACTGAATGATTAGTTTCACTTCAAGTCACAACAGTATTGAACTTACAAATCAAGCTCTAGGAGACTGTTTTAACCCATAAAGGAATTATTTCAACTCACAAACAAAGCCTGAAATAAAACTTGCCTAAGTAAAACTAGGTAAGGGGAAAGAACAGAGAGAAGGGAAGGGATTCATACTAAAAATGCAAATAGCTGTTTACTATAAATAGGGGGGAGGGGGAAAGTTAGGTAGTTAGAAACTGATTTAGTATTAAGGAGAGGGAGGTGCTCTCGAACACACCTTATTATTGTATTCTTCCATTCTTCCTCTGACTACTCTAATCAGGGGACCCTGAATAATATCTTGGGTTATTCCAGCCCTAATTCATCATTCAGTTCTTCTTTTTTGCCTTCTAACCCAGTTCAGTCTATCACTGTGGTACACTGGTATCAAATAATCTAATAACATGCTGTTTAAAAATTGCAATATTTACAGTGTAGGACTATTATGATGCCAATCAGTTCTGTTATACTGTTGCAGTTGTTATTGCCCTTAAAACTCTAAACCCCTACTGCCCTGCTTATTTCTTCTAATGTAAACCTTTATTCTGTTACAACTATTGTACTGTTATTATTAGTTTTATTATTACTACAACATATTTTGTATGCTGATTTATTTCCTTAGATTTAACCCTATAGCAGGCAAGTAATTATTGATATAGGTCCATAAATAGTAAATACTTTCTGTACACTTATTTTCAGAAATAATATTTGAAAAATTCCCATTTTTCATGTCCAAAATTGCTTTTTCCTTTAAAATAATATATAAATAATCAGTAGTTGTGTCTAGCAAAGGGGCTTTTCCATTTTTTTCCCCCTTTCGAACAGGTGTGTTCGGGGCAGGGGGGGAGGGGGGTTCAGCAATGCTGAGATGAATTGTAATTATGATTTTGTTAGAATTGTAAAAATGAGTATGTTTGTAGTTTCTTAGATGCCATATTCTGTTATTATTTCCTTATTTATCACATCTGTATTTTAGGATGTTAGGATATTTGATCCATGAACTGTGGGATTTGATCAGATCATTATTGACCAGGATTTTCCGTTTTAGTTCCTACTGTACTCTATTAATATATGAGGTATTCTCACAAAACCTAACAGATCTTATAGAAAAATCTTGGCATGAGTATCAGCTTTCCTTTTGACTGACTGGATAGGTCTTTTATACCAAGCTGAAAGAGCCATGTTCAAGTTGGTTGAGAAGAATTCTTATAAGAACTTTGGTAGAACCACACCACAAAAGCTAGCTACTGTAATTAGAGCGCCCAAGGCCTTATAAATCCCACGCTAGAATCCCATACTTCCAATGTGGTACTCAAGTTTCATACCTTCCAATTGGATCCTAACATCTCAGTATGCTCTGTAGCCCTGGTGCCAACATGGGCTGGCTACTAGCCCTTTTGACTAGTCCTGGGCGAATGTTGCAACACTGACTTCACCACCCACGCTGCTTGTTTGTACCTGAGAGACATGGTGGAAATCTCTAATACCCGTTGATAAGAACCTTGAGAAAACCACATCACCAAAGCTAGCCATGGTAGTTGGAGAGTCCAAGTCCTTATAAATCCCACTCTAGAATCCTACCAATATGGACTCAAGTCCCATACTTTGCAATTGGATCTTAACAAATTCTAACATGTTTCAATCAATGCCTGTGACATATACTTCCATACATTGTTTTCAAGAAATTCAAAGAAAAGATATGCTTATTTATATGTTTTATCTTATTTTGAAGTCACATGAATATAAATATTGTTTCAAAGACTGCGTTATTTTTATATAATTGAGTCTGATCAATGGATCTGGCTGAGTTTTTTTTTATAACTGTTTTGAGCTTTAGTAATACCAATTATGGTCAACTAGTGAGATTAAAGCTTGTTAGTTGTTGAAATTTTGTTTTACTCTAACAAGTTTGCTTGTCCTGTCCAGGAAACTTAAAGCTGATTGCAGAATATTTTCAGAGAAGTGAAACTTTAGGTGGTCCAACTAGAGATTGGGTTGGTATATATGAAGAATGTGCAACGTAAGTAATACAAACATAGTGTTTGAAGCAAATTTCTTCTTCCCTCATTGCATGTTAAAGCCTTAGACTCTTGGTAACTTGTTTTGGGCTTCATTTAACTACTATCATTAATTACTGTGTCATTGGTATTTTGTCTTGTGTAATTTATATTGTCCTGCACATACCTTATGTAATTTATATTGTCCTGCGCATGCTACTTTTCAGGATTTTGTATCAAGAAATTGATTATATAAATGAAGGAAAGAATGCTGATAGGTTCCGCCGAGATTTTCGAAACATAAAGTGGGTCCGAGTACCTGTATGTTTCTTGTTGCAATACTACATCCTGCTGGATATTCAGATAGTTTCAGCTTCCTTGAAACTTAATTTACCTCTCCTATCTTCCTAATCTCCTGCTTAATATGTTTTAAACATGTTGAATGTAACAAATATAAATTGCTAATGTCTAGCTCTAATGTTAATTTTAACTACATATCCTTCATTTTCAACTTTGCAGCTAGTTTATTGGGATTATACTGCATCAAAGGTGTTGACTTTGGAGTATGTACCAGGTTGTCAACTTGACTAGTGCATATTACTTGTTTTCTTCTTTTTCTTTAGAGGTGGAAGCTAATAAATAATTTTCTTTCCTTCAAGGGTTGTATGTCATTATGGCATTGAACTTTGGTTTTACTTTCTGGAAACAGGTATCAAAATAAATGAAGTGGATAAGTTAACTTTGCGTGGTTATGATCGATTACGGATCTCATCACGAACTATTGAGGCATACTTGATTCAGGTCCACAGCCTGTTTCTCTCTGAAACTTGATCTAATATCCAATATTCAATATAGTCATCTCTTTGGTTCATGTGAATGTTTAATTGCCTATATGCCTATGTTTTAATAAAGAGAAAAAAGACATTGTTGCTTCATGATGTTGATAAAAGTATTTTGAGTATTAAATCTTGCTTGTCTTTTAGATATTGAAAACAGGTTTCTTTCATGCTGATCCACATCCTGGAAATCTTGCTGTTGATGTTGATGAAGCAATTATTTATTATGACTTTGGCATGATGGGGGAGATAAAATCTTTCACCCGAGAGAGACTGCTTGAACTGTTCTATGCTGTTTATGAGAAGGATGCCAAAAAGGTCTAGTTTTCTGCTATACTTGCATCTTTGAAAACATGGGACATTATCATAACAAGTACTTTTCCAATCTGATATCTTGATAAACTATTGTGAGAACATGTTTCCTGTTTTTGTCTTCATGCTTGTGTCTTCTTGTAAAGTAAAGATGTGTAAGATTGCATGGAACTTGATAGATACCAAATTATGAAATTTAAATAGGAATTATATGTTAGGAAACTTTAATTTGGCGACGCTATTTAGGAAGAACTTCATTGCAGTTTGAAAGATGAATACAAGGTATACAATGATGGATTAGCAAACCTTTGTGCACCAATCCCCAAAGCTTAGCTCTTATGGAAATGTCCTTTATTCCTTATTAGGAAAACTGCCCTCCTGAAGACGAATAAGGAATCCCTCATTTATAGCCCCTTCAACCTGGACTATTTGCAAGGGATAACAACCTCAAAAAAATATCCTAACATGGGAATCCCCCATGTCATGAACCAATAACCCCAAAGCTTGATACCGTATTAGAAATGTAATGGACCTAACTCAACCCCCAATATTGTGATAAATTGGACCAAGACATACATTTTTTGTGCACAATTTGAGCACTCACGCATCATCAATATCCATTTTTTAAATGTCAGAATACTAATCGAAATTCATCAACATATTTAGCACTTGTTGATGTTAAAATATATGGTCAATTTGTAATCATGACGATTGCTTATTGTTAGCTAGCGATTAAGCAGTAAGTTAGCTTCAAATTATGTACAAATTAGCACCTTCATCGATGCTAATCACAATAAAATAAGAGAAGAACCATCTTCAGTGACCTAATATCATTGCTATTCTGTTGCCAAGTTCCTCAATATTAAACTACTTTATTAGGTGGGTTCTGTTTTCAGTAAGATTTAGATTCCAGTGACTTTATTTTCCAGCCTATGGTCTTGAGAAATTTCTGGACTAATAAAAGTATGTGTATTCACCTATTTATACTTATAGGATAGTGGTAAGGTTGTAATGCAACACATATAGTATCACGAGTAGATTTATTTGTAAGATACAAATCATGTATACTGACACTATTTCAGCTTGGATCATTTATAAGATGCAAATCCTAAATTAATTACACATTAATTACATGCAACTGTGTTTACTTGTAACAAGCTAAAATCTTTGTAACCTTGAGCTTGAGAAGGAATGTTAAAATAGTAAGTCTAGATTCATTGGCATATTAATCACATTAGAATAGATGGATCAATGTCATTATGATGACTGCTGATAATATACATGCTATAAATAAGATATCAATGCACTGTCTGGAGACAATTTCCCTCAAACTTTTGTTTCAACAGTAATTTCATTGTTGACTTGACCTCCTGTTTTTAGTACAATTACAGTTGGATATTTATAACTGATTAACCAGTGACGCTTTTCAGAATAAGGAATATGAAGTTACTCTAAACTTGAACTTAACATTTCCAGGGGGCCCTTTCACATTTACTATTTTTGTTGACAATGGTGCAGGTTATGCAATGCCTTATAGATCTTGGAGCACTCCAACCCACTGGTGACCTGTCATCAGTAAGGATATTTAGTACCTGTACTCTTATAAGATGATCATATAACAGTTCGAAATTATGACTCATATCTTGATCTTATAAATTTCTTTATTTGGCTTCCAGGTGAGGAGATCTATACAGTTTTTCTTGGACAATCTTCTAAGCCAGACACCAGATCAACAACAGACTTTATCTGCAATTGGGGAGGTATGTGAGTATTTAGTTATTGGATCAATAATATCTTAGTTCCTTTATAATTATTTTGGGTGATTGTTTCAATGTAAATGAGGATATGCCAAAGATGGAAACTCATTAGTTTTCTAGGTTGTTCCAAGTTATTTGCAGAATTTCTACTATATGATTTTATAATTGATAGAGTTTTGTGGCAGGATTTATTTGCAATAGCCCAAGACCAGCCATTCCGTTTTCCATCTACCTTCACCTTTGTTATTAGAGCATTTTCTACACTTGAAGGTTTACCTGCTTCTCTTCCTTACTCTTTCTCTCTCTCAATTGGTGACCATTCTTTGAACTATTTTTTATTCTTTAACACACCCATTGCATATTATTAATTTAATTTCACGTTGATTTGTGCATTATAAGATGATATTTCACCTTTTTCCTATGGATAGTGCTGTAAGACTCCACAATTAGAATAAATGTGTAATTATTGTAGCTTGTATGATGATTTGGATATTTGATATGGTTAGGACAGATCCCAAATTATTTGCCTTAGATTTAGAGCTATTCTTGGCACATAGTTATTTCTTGAGTGACTTTTAATTGTGCGCAAACTTTATCCTCATGTTATCAAGTGTGTTTTCTTGGGTTATGCTTTTGACAAAATGGGATAGAAATTATACCATCCTTCAAGTCGTCTTTTTTAGGTTTCTATGGATGTCACCTTACATGAAGACCAATCATACTTCACTCATCCTCAGCTTCAAGGGGAGAGCATTCCAGAAGCCTAGTCCTTCTCTGAATCCTTCTTTCCTTTTAATGATATTCCTCTATCTTTGCTGCCTGAGCCTGTACCAGTGCACAAGTCAATTGAGGCTACCCTTTCTAATGCACATGTGATCTAGCACCTCCCGTTGGTACCTCATTCAAACTAGCTAAGGTCAACCCACCAAAGGCCAAGACACCAAAATTGATGTATTAAAATGAAGGTGGATCTATATTGTGAAATATTAGTATGATGGTACAGTGGTTCGGTATTATGCAAGATTAGTTGCTAAATATGGAATTGACTACTTGGAGACAGTTGCTTTAGTAGCAAAGTTAAGCACTATGAGGCTCTTAATGGCCTGTTTAGATACATATTAAAAGATCTTTTGAAAGCTTATCTTTTGGACTAAGTACTTTGTAATGTAAAAAGTGGTGTTTGGATGTACATTTTTTTTTAGCTTTTGAAAAAGTAAAAACTCTTAGTAGAGCTTATGGTAAAGCTAAAATTTTCAACTTTTCAAATAATTATCATTTTGAATAAACACTTAAGAATGTATTATCTAAACACAATATTAACTTATTTAAAAAGATCTTTTCATAGTAGAGTTTCTAAATATGCTCTTTTTCTATAAGTTCTTTTAGAAAAGTTTGTCCAAACAGGCCTAGTTTGATGTAAAAATTGCCTTGCTTAATGGAGAATTGGAGGAGGAAGTTTATATGGAGATTCTACTTGAATGTCATTTCACTAGTGGAAGGATTAAGATATGGCAAGGTGAAAAAGAGCCTACACAGGCTGTAGTAATCTCTCTGTGCTCAATTTGGAAGATTCATGAAGGCCATGATATCCTTTGGGTACAAACCAAGATCATACTCTTTGCTTTAAACATTTACAAGAAGGAAAACTCACTGTCCTACCAGTGTATGTTGATGATACCATCATATCTATGGATAATATGGTTTAGAAATGACTACTAAAGGAGAGATTAGTAGTTGAGGCTGAAATGAAGGACATTGGGAGACTGAAGTACTTCCTTGGAATAAAAGTTTCCTATTCTAGATAAGGTATCTTTTTCTCCCAAAGCAAGTATGTCCTTCATCTTCTCAAAGAGACATGAAATTTTGCACGTAAGGCTACTAGATTACCAATTGAGCAAAATTATAGAATGGGAAATGACAAAGTCCGCCCCAAGGTTGATAGAATTCAATACTTCATGTGTTTCTTTGGGACTTTAGTAAGCCAATGTGTTAATTAAAGAGAGGTTTCAAAATCTTAGTAAGTTGGGAATGATGAATATCCGTTCGCCAACATAAGGAGTGATATAAGACTCCATAACTAGAATAATTGTGTAATCATTGTAGATTATATGAATATTAGAACAAATTATACGTTTGGGACATATCCCAATTTATTTTTCTTAGATTTAGCTCCACTCCAGGTGCATTGTTATTGCTCCAAGTCTATATAATGTTACTCACTCTACAGAATATTTCAGAAATAATATTCAATTTTAATTTTCCATTCAAGTGATAGTAAAACCTACTAACCTACTTACTGTATAAATGGCATGAGAATGAGAAAACAATATTTTTCAATAATATTTTTTTCTTCATTATTTAATCTTTTATTTTACATTTTATTTTTCTGCAGGCTTAGGTTACATACTCAATCCAGATTTCTCCTTTGTGAAGATCGCTGCACCTTATGCACAGGTTCAGACATTCTATGGCCAGTTATTGTTCTTATTCTCTGTTAAAATGTAGTACTCATATGTACTTATCTTACAGGAACTTTTAGATATAAGGCAAAAGCGGCGCACTGGACCACAACTCGTGGAGGAGATAAGGAAACAAGCAGATGATGTACCACACCTTGGAACTTACATTTTAGCTTTTCATTCTAGATGATGTTTCTTTATAATATAAAAATCTTATATGAAGCATTATTAATTATGGCATTGTGTATTCACTTAAATTAACAAGTGTCGTGGGAACGTTTCTAGGCAAGAACCAATTCGATATCAATGCCATACAGAGTTCAAAGAATAGAGGAATTTGTCAAGGAACTTGAGGCAGGAGACCTTAAACTCCGAGTCCGAGTACTTGAGGTGAGCAATTTCTTTTTCTTCACATGGTGTATGTTTTATATCCAAATTGAATCGCACTAGATCTTACATTTTCTTATGGAGATAAGCCATTTCCAATTAAGGTTAGTTTGATAACTCCTTAGAATTTTGGTGGAAGATTCTGGGACTTGTCTATGAAAAACTATTCCCTAGACTTTTAACCCCAAGTATTAGAGGTCATTATAGTGTCCAAAGTAGTAGACTTTTTGCAACTTTTTTCTCCCTTAATTGAAGCTTTGTAACTTGATTTGATAGTCTGAAAGAGCTGCTCGGAAAGCAACGATATTACAAATGGCTACTGTGTATACGGTATTAGGGGGAACCTTGCTAAATCTTGGTGTCACTTTGAGTAGCCAAGGCAATCAAGCTTTTGCAAATGGATCATTCCTTGGTGCAGGTGACATTTATATCGTATAGCTTTTCTCAAATATTGTTTAATCATGTTCACGTTTACATCAGCTTTATTCTTGTGACTGATTGGTATTAACTTGTCCATATGCAGGCGTTTTTGCGGCACTATTTTTGAGGTCTATGCAACGGGTGAACAAACTTGATAAGTTTGAGAAAATGATATAATTCGTTCCCACCAAATTAAATTCCTTCAAGCATAGGCGTGATACTCTTGATCTCCATTTTCTTACTCATCAACATTAGCATTCATATTTTTCACATAAGCATAATAAGATATACGAAACCCTAAATCTCAAACCCTAAACCGCGCAGAAATATGATTGGAGGGTGATAAAACTGCAAGAAACTGTTCCTTCATGATAAAGTGAATATCATAGTTTGGTAAGGAAAAGGGAAATTTGTCTTTAACCATAGATACAATAGTTAGCCAATTAACTTTTTGTTTTCACATTTGCATTTTAATTATGGCTTCCCCAGTCCTCCAGGTTAATTTAAGTATACGCCCTAGAGGCTAATTGTATATTGACCGTACTAGTTTGAATTGTACCATGTCATTTATTCACTATACAAGACATTCCATTCATTGTGTTATTTATTTATTTTAATGAGTATAATAAAGTCTTTAGAATTGTAAGTTCAATACCATATGGTGTGAGTGCATAACTTAATTGTGACCTATTTGGTAAAATCATAATACTACTCTTAAATGTCACTAGTAAAGTATGATTACAAATTAGGATATTAATAATGTAAATAATACGTTCTTAGATTGATGACTTTTATCTCACAGGTTGTAGATTTAAAAATCAAGTCTTTGCATTACCACAAATCATAGAAATAGTGTATTGGATTAACCTGTCATGAGAATATGCATGAATCCTTTTGTAAATGCCGCAAGTTTGTTAGGTGTAAATGTCATGCCAAATACATTTTCAACACTTGACACTCTTTTGGCACATATCAGATACTCCTTGTTAGGTATCTAATTTTATTTATTTATTTTTTTGGCTCAGATACTTGAACCGACATCTTTAGACGAATGTACACACTAATTAATATTATTAAAAAAATCATTTTTTAACCTTTAGGAAGTCAGTTTAAAATATAATATAAAATATTAAAAATAATGCCTCTCGCTTTTTTTTTTTAAGGTTTATTATCATAAAAAATTGTGAAACTTAGCAAGCTGGCCTTAGAAGTTGAATACACCTTTTTTGAAAGATATAATTTCACCTTGTTTTAAAAAATTTTGTACAGAGACCAAATGCTTACATTATAAAATAATATCTCTTACTATTCTTTTGTAAGACTCGCTGTATCTCTTACTATTTTGTGTGTGTGTATATATATAAATAAAAGAATTTGCAAATATTGTTTATTAATTTAGATCTTTTGTTATGTTTATATTTTATTTCATTTAAGTTTTCTATCTCTCTCTTTCTGTGTGTATGTGATGTCTTAATGTCCTATATTTTGGACATTTGAATGTCTTAATGTATGTATCAGAGTCTATACTTCATAAATGACATACATGCTCCTTCAACTTGAAATCACTAAAATTGTAAGGAGTTGTATAATGTTAAACATTGCTCGTGACACTCTAAATTTTTCTAATAAATATAATAATGTGAAAAATAGCGTTTATATAAAATATTAACGTTTTGGGGTTTATTTTTATTTAATTAGTAATTTTTGATATTTAAATAATAAAATTTATATAAAAATAATAGAAAATTAAAGTAATTTAACTATTGATTTATAAATTAATTTTTATCAATTAAATAAATTTAAATTTGAACAAATAATTAAAAGGAATAAAAACTAAATTTTTATCGTGAAAAAATAATATTTATCATTATTTTGACTCTTCTTTACATTTTGACTAAAGGAAAGTTAATATAAATTTTTAAAAAAATTCTGCGTTATAGGTCTATCACACGTGAGATTAAGTGGAGGAAAAGCTAAAGAGTTGTCCGTATCATAAAGTAGAAAGTTTAAGTAAAAAAAATAATTTAAGTTGACTAGTCAATATCACTTTAAAAACTGCCACACAATTTTTACTTAACTAATTTTGATGACAACATGCACGGTCATAGGTGTGTGCACAAGGGATGTCTTACAACTGCATGAAAATCATAAGTCTTTTCTCTACATAGATATTTAAGTGAAAGAATTAATAAAATATAAAATTATGCATGTTGACCAAGTATTTAGCATACAAACCAAGTGGATTAAAAGCCGAGTAATATATAATACTCGTTTAGGGGGCATGTATGTATTTACTTCAAGAGGGGAATGGGAGTTGATCAAACCAATGGACAAGTAAGATATAGGGAAACAATTTACTGTAGGACCTATGGAACTGGACAGCCGAGTCCTTAACCGCTTAAGATGTCCAAGTTACGATGTCATTACCGATTAAGAACTATGGATGAGTGATCGACCTCAATTTAGGAATTTCTAGAAACATTACAACATGCTTATTGCACTCTAGCACAACATGAAATTTTATATAAATAAGAAGAAAATAATTGCATTAACGTCTTCAATTGTCCTCTTTCATCTTTTCTGTACCTTTGTTTCATTTTCGGATGTTGCTTCCATTTTTATTTTTATTTTATTTTTTGTGCCTCTCATTCCATTTTGGTTTGACGTTTTGCTTAGGAAGGGTCTTGGTCGTGGATTGTCGTATGAGCCAGAGGACTTTTTGCTTGGTTTATCAAATTGAGGTGAATTGAAATGCTGAATTTTGGCTTATTCTAGATGAATGGTGAAATTGAATGGCTAGTGAAACGTTAGATGTTGAATCCGTGAAGCTCTTGTGATGTAAACAAGGAGGCTAATTAATTAATATAATACATATTTAATATAATTATTGCATTGGACAATTGTGTTTTGATGTATGTGTTATCTTGTAGGACTATGATAGATTGAGACCTGAGGATGAACTTAATTAAAACGTCTTTCTAAGATGGTCAAGGAGACTAGAGTGAAGAAGGCTCATTCTTAGTGGATAGGTGAGGACGCTTGGAAGTGTCTTCATGATTACTAGGACTTTCTGGACTTTCAAAAAATTCGATTCAAGCCAAGAAGAACTGTTCATCCAATCAAGGAGAAGTTGCCCACACAAGTAGATCAATTTCAATTCATGCACCCACCATGCGTATGGTATCTTTTACATTCATTATTAACTATATGGTCACCTCCATTAACATTAGTTATATTTACTCTACGTACTTTTATATACAATTTTAAGGCCACATGAGCTAGGTAGGACAACCTTAGTTAGAGTTGGGTAAACGCGTAAACAGTTCAACCCGTTTAAGGTTGTCCACATTTCTTCAATTTTTAATGGGTTGGGTCTGTCCAATCCACAAAATAAATAGGCTATATTTTTCTTGGTTTACATTCTCCCTACATAGCCCACGGTTAAACGGATTGTCCACAAACCAAAGATAAAAATAATAATTTAAAAATATATAAAATTAATTATAAAACAAAAAAATTAAATAAGAATCTAAATTATGATTTTTATTTTATTTTCCTTCTGTGATATGACATTTATTAATAATTGATGAATTTAATAGTATGATAAATATATTAATAAAGCACAACTAAATAATTAATAAAAAGTCCAAATAATTAAAATGAGACAATGAAAAGGGAGGGAAAAAGGACATTACCATTGATCAACAACTAACATTACCAAATATCCCTAAAATCAACCAAAATATTAAAAATTCTAATAAAATAAACTAATTATTAAAATTAATTTTCATTTTTTTTTAAAATGCAATGGTCCATGGGCTAACCCGTTAAAATGTGAACTAAACACATTAAGCGTGTGAGTTACAGAAATCAAGCCAAAAAACTCGCATTCTAAATGGGCCTCTTTTTATAGGGTCTTTGACCCATACAAGGTTGCAGGCTAAACATGTTGTCTGCATGTTAACCCATATACCTAGCTCTAGCTGCAGTTGCTGAGGTCTTCAAGGCAACACACTAGAAAGAAGGACCAGTGTTGAGTCAATCATAGATTTGAGAAAACATATCACCCTAAGAAATATCACTATTATCGCTGGACAAAATTCATCGATAACTATAAAAATATGTTAGTAATGCAATTTTATCGACAGATAACATCGTTAGTAATTATTATTGACAGATTTATCAATAGATTTTTATATACGAAATTTACCAACCAATTTCTTCGTGGAAAATTATTGACAATTTTTTTTGTAGGAAATTAGCAAGGGATTTTTTTCGAGGGAAATCATTGATGAATTTTTCTGTAAAAAATTATCGACAGATTTTTTCGTGGAAAATTATCAACAGATTTGTCTGTGAAAAATTAATGACAAATTTGTTTGTCAATAACAAATAGCAATTAACAAATTCAAACTATGGAATCTTGATTATTTTTTCCTTTGTACAATCTTTTTATTTATTATAAAATCTCCATTCTCCATCTTGAACTTATAACAATTAACAAGTACAATATTATTTAAAAAACAATAAATTGGTACAAGCACAAAGAGAAGAGTTTAAAATGATTGAAATTAGTTTTGATTTAGTTCTTAGCACCATGGAATCAAGGACGATAAGGAAAAGAAGGAAAAAGAGATATATTTACCCATACATTGTAAAAGCGTTATCTTTCCAAATATCAATTTGCTAAATATGCCCTATACTAGCATAGGCTAAATTAAATACTTCTTTGCTTCCTCTTGCACAAACTAAGCTTGTTCCTTTGCTACTGCCAACCTTGCTTCAACAACACCACTTCCAAATTTTAGGGCTGCTATTTCAAAACTAACTTGATCTTTGTAAGAGTTGTAATAAAGTAATTATGGATTGGTGCATACTACAGTCAGTTGTTATAGGAGTTAGCCTTTGTAAGAGCTTTAACAAAGAAAATGTTGAATGTATGATATTATGCCTTGAATCAAAGAGAGTGCTGCAAGCAAGCAATTGGTGCAAATAGAAACATAATGATAAATTTGAAAAAAGAACATAAAAATATCAAACTTACTATGCAAAAAAAGAACATAACTTACTATGCAAAATAAAAACATAACTTACTAAGCAAAAAAAGAAATAAACAACAAACACCCATATATAAAACACAAGTCACCACAATCCCCCTCATTAAAAATACTGTAAAATCAATAGTACATGGTTCTTCGTAAAATCAATAAGTTAAATGAAAATACAAATATAGAATTTGGTATTAACAATACAATCTTGGATTATTACTTTTTTGTTTCTATTTAATCAAGGTTACTTTATAAAGAATTTATAAGCTGAATCCGCCTCTAGCAATAAGTTACAACAAGTTGACTCTGCATCCCAAATGTCACTATAGGTTGATACTGCATAGGGCAAGGCTCAAGGGTGTGTTTATGGTACTGGAGATATGTCCTCACATTATAGGCTAGGTGTGACATATCTGATTTAGAAGTTGCAAGCACCATCTAGGAGCACACCCTCGATGTCTTAAGCCATTCTTTATAAAATAGTTGACCAAATTCATTGGGCAAAACAATAAACTGAGTGAGTTGAGGAGCTTCTTCAACAAGAACACGAATGGACTCTAAAGGACAAGGATGTTATGCTTGAGTAGATTCAGCATTTTTCAAAGAGTGTAGCCTCACCCAATTAATTAGATCATCCTACTGCCATCCAAACTATAATGAGAATTTTTCTGACAATGATGATCAACACATCCATCGCAATTAAAACATTTATTTATGATTGTCTTTGTTATATCTTATTTGCATGAATTTGTATTATGATATTTAAGGATTTACGTTCTTTTATTTCTTGCCTTTATGACTTTCATGATTTTTATTAACATTAATGTTGTGTAATATTAGGAGTTTGATTAGTTGGTTAGTTTGATTTGAATTTAGTTAGTATAAAATTACTTTAATAAAAAAATATATGATTATTGCCAATTGCTAAGTCCTCAGTAACTATACATTGCCATTACTAATGGGTTAACCCCTGTCGCAACTAAGGTTGTGGCGGGACGGCGAAAAAGAGTTTTAAAAATAAAGGAGTCACCACCAATATTTATTAAGGAAAAACATTAGAAAAACCTAAAAAAAATGGTCTACTGAAATCAAATTTTGGGCTCGGAAGTCAATTACGTGTAGGGAAGGTATTATCATCTTACAACGTCTGTCATAAAGACGGTTACCTCTAATTGATCAAGCAAATTATTAATGACTTTTAAAACATTTATCTCACCCTAAAAATAATTGCAAGAAGAATTTTATTATTATAAAAAAATATTTTTATTTTATCTTAAATTTTATTATTTTTTGAGATCAACAAGAGTGGGCCCCTGCTCTTACGTATCTCCCGGTGCAATGGAGAATCAGACTCACGTAGTTCTTTTGGTAGAAAATATTTGTGTGTTGATATTTTTTATTTTCATTAATTTTGAGATTTTTGAGCTGTCACGGCTCATACATCCTAAGATAAAATTGACAGAGGTGTACACCTAAGCCAATCTATTATTTTGCTTTTAATCCAATATTTATTTTCATAAGAAAGTAATTTTAATTTAACATTTTTCTTTATTCATTATCCATAGATATGAGTTTTAAGACATCAAGTTGTACAACTTACGCCTCAAAATCTAAAGATTAAAGAGATGTCGTATCTAATTAATCTTTTCTCTAAAGAAGATTTTAATATTATCAAAATATTGAGCTAAATTATGAAATTTGATTTTAGTGGTTGTTTTACCTTCTTCTTATTATAAGTAGAAACTTTATATTTTTAATTTAGAGAATAGTTATAAAGCAGCAAGCTGTCACAGCTTGTGTCCTTAAGCCTTAGGATTAAGAGAATGTCGCATCCAAATAATCTTGTCTCTATTAAAGATTTTCTCATTTTTATAATATAGATCTTATAATTTGTTGGTGTTTATAATTATGGATTCTTGTCATTTTTATGTATAATTAAATTATAAAATTTGATTTTAATAGTTAAAAATGGAATTGAAATTTATTATGTTTATTCTTATTATTATTATTTTTTATTTCCTTCTTATACACGTGAAAACACAAAGGGAAACAAAATTTAAACTTAATATATTTAACTTAATGAATAGAATCCGAAACGAGAATCAAATATTACCATTTTTTTTAACGACAACCTATTCAGTATTTATTTTGTAATAAGTTGTTAGTATTATATACCTTTATTATCTTTATTATATAAAAGAAAGAAGAAATCGTGAAAAACTGGAAAGTTAGCAATCATTTCGTTCACATATTTATATATAATTATACGTTTCATATTTAGATTTTAATTTAAATAATAAAACTTTGTGGGCTAAGCCCATTATTACTAAGCAAGTTAAAAAAGGAAAGAAGCAATTTCAGTTGAACCCAATTTAGAAACCATTCTCGATGGGGCTCTACCTTATGTCACGAAAGAATATAAACAAAACAAAGAGGGTTTCTCCTCCTTTCTGGAACGTTCATGAACAAAGAAAGAAGAAAAAGGGAAAGCGTGCGAGGGTGGAAAGAAGAAGGGGAGATGCGGTGGTGGAGTTGGTGCAATCGGCGGTGTCGTTTGTGGCAGTGAGAAGGGTTGCGCGTGGTGATTGTGTTCATCAAATGGCTACGGGAAAGGGAGCTTGTCGACGACACTGTGACAGAGAGACGCCTTTGCGATGCACCAACGCCGCCGTCGCAGCGACTTGGCGGCACCGACCCAACGCTAACGGCAGCGGCCATGTTTTTACTTTCTTGCTTGACCTTTGTTTTTCGTCCTTCGGATTGTGTTTATATTAGCATTTGTTTTCTTTGATTTTGGTGATTGGTGGCGATATTGGGGTTTCACACAGGCAAAAAAGGAAGAAAAAAAATGCAGAGGAAGAATCCAATCGGGACAATGATGAAACTGTTGTTATTTCATTTTCCTTTTTTTCATGTTTTTATTACTTAGTCGTTTATTTTGTTTGAAAGTTGTGTTTGTTTTTGCAGAGAAACAGAACATCATAAACAAGCTATAGAAGGTTAATGTCACAGAAGCCAGGAAGATCGTGTACAGAATAAGAGTAATTTCATAGTATCAAAGTGGGCACATACAGTCAAAGGAGCAAATATTCAAAATTTTAATGGTAAAAACTTCACTAACCTCTCGCCTATTTTGCCTGCGGGTTGCCGCTTGAGCCAAAGACTTGAAAAATTGCCCCCAACTGGTTGTGTTTGTTTGGTTACGGTGAAACCTCTGAAACAGCTATGATGTGGTTCACTCAGTTCTCTTGGTAGACAATTTTTTTTTAGACTTGCAAAAACTGTAACCCCTCTTTTGTTTTCTGTTGGGCAAATTTATAGGCACACGGGAGCTTTCTCGTGAGTTCCTCTCCCACTCTCTCTTTATCTTTTTAATCCTCTCTTTTCCAATTGAGGATTTCAAATTCTTTCTATTCAATGTCAATGAGTTTTAGCTTTTCTTCATTATTTAGAATTGCAGTTTCCTTTTGTAGCTTCACTTTGTTTTCATATGTTTGATTTACTTGCTCTAGGGCAGGGAGACATGCACGAAGATCAACCTTGCAGGGGGTAAACCCTGTACCATCAACATCTATTTGATTCTCCTTTCATGTAATGAAACAGAAGGCAGAAGCAGAATGCAGAAGTCAAAGTAAACAAAAGAGCAAAGGTGTCTGTCTGCTCAAGGCGAGGGGTACCAACGACCTACTAGCTTAGAAACTTGCATTTTGTCTATAGTATACAGAGATGGCTTGATTTGAAATTTTTTATTATTTTTTTTTATTCTTTGATTGTAATTGGACTCGTAAGAAAAAGCTTTTGGATTATTCATTTGCGCATTTTTTGGTTTTCTATTTATTTGCCTGTGCTATTTTGTTTTTGTTATGGATTGAAATTGACCCAGTATAATTGAAGAGGAAGAGGGCATAATCTGGGCCTATGTTAACTCAAATCAAATAACAACAAAAAGGACAATAATAAATATATATAAAAAGAGAAAATAAAACCAAAATAAATAAAAAGAAGTGGACAAAAATAGGTATTCACAACCCCTTGGTAAATTATGAAAATAATTTAATTTTGGCGTCAATTTTTCTTGGACTACCAAGAGCTTAACCTTGAATATTACTAAGTGTTGTCATCAATGATAGGAACTAGATTCAATAGAAACACAGAACAATATTATTGATTAGAAAAACAATAACTATTACAGAAGATGACTCTTGTAATTCCAGAGCTACTGCTTCTTAAAGAAGAGATAATTTCCTCTCTACCTAACCAATAAGTTTCCTAACAAAAAAGATACTCAATGCCTTTTCCCTTAGTCATGTCCTCTCCCTATATATGCGTTACCTCCCCTATCTAACTAGCCACATCAGCAATTATAATTAATTCTCTATTCTTCCCACTTCTTAGGCTTAGTCCCAAACCTAGTATCCTATCACTACCTGCCCCTCGAAGAATAGCCTTGTCCTTAAGGCTGAAATCAACAAACTAACTTCAGAGTACAAATTCATCCTAGCCACAACTGAAGGTGTACGGGAGTGAAGTTCCACATTCGAAGTTGCCTTGCTCGGATTGGACAAGGATCTTGTAGCCGTTGAAAGCAACTTCCTCCAAGGTCCTAAAGCTTGAAGCAAGTTGACCAAGCTTTCCATCATACAAGGGAATAAACCTTTCCATACCTTGTTTCACCTTTCTACTTGCATTGAATTCATTAATCATATTATGTGCTTTATCACTTCTTCCCCCTGGAAGAACAGCCTTGTCCCCAAGGCAGAAATAAAGAAATTGATATTTGCACAAATTTAGGTCATCCTAGCATATGGCATCCTCCCTATCCAAGCCTTTCCCTTGCACTAAGTATTGTCTACCTTCCTTCCAGACCTTCTCCTTTGGGTTAGGGACTTAAAGGAAGTATTTTAATCTAAGTTGCTCTAGAAACCATAAGAGAATGGTTGCATATATTCCTTGAATTCTTTGAGTTGGGTCTTGGCCCATAATTCCAAAACAAAGCTTGGTTGGTTAAATTCCCCATTTGATTTTCTTTATTCAGCAATCACATGTCTCGGACAAATTTTGATTTGGCCCCATATGTGTAGAATTAGACCCACTTTATACAGTATCAATTTTGCCCCTTTTTGACTTTGGGCTAGCTCCAACAACTCTACTTCATTCCAAGCTTTAACTGCCTTTCTAAATAGACTAACCTCAATTTGGATCTAGCCCGTTAGGTTTAAAATGAGACCTAACTTGCAAAACTCCCATTCTACCCCTCTAACTTTCATCTCCATCAAAATTAGTTTGTGTGAGAGGAGCTCTGCTGTTGTCGTTGTTGACAACACCCATGGTTGCTCTAACAATAGTGGCTTACTAACCACCACCTGTGAGTTAGTATCCGGCAGCTCCAGTGGTGGTAGAGGCATGAATGGGTACTATATAACATGGATTTTGACGATCGATGTCTGCAACTTTTGACTTGGCAGTTTCGGCAGTGGAAGTTTGGTTGACATGTTAAAATTGCATAGCTCTGTCACCATTGAAATCTATACATCGATAGTGGCTCCTATCTCTTTCCTCCTTGGCCTCTTCATCATGCCTTCTACAACACATTTTTCCTCCTTCTTCATCTCACCACGAACATGTAAGTTGCTCTCGCCTTCCTTTGTAATCAATCTCTCAACAACACTTCCACCATCACTCTCTCCAAATCTTCTAATCATGGCAATGGAAAATGACTCCCAGTCTACATCGAGGTCTTTTTGGCACCAAGACTGAAACCACATCATTGCTTCACCCTCTATGCTCATGAATACCTATTACCTTATCACACGAGTGAATTTCTTGCTCTGCAAAGAACCTTTCAACTTTAGCAATCCACCTAATAGGGTTTGTTCCCATAAAGTTCGGCAGCTCTGCCTTCTTGGCCCACATGTTCTCCAACTCTGGTAACACTAGCTCTCCCTCATCATATTTGACAGGTTGGACCATTGATAGGAACCAGATTCAATAAAAACACATAACAATATTATTGATTGGGAAAAAAAAACTATTACAGAGGATGACCCCTGTAATTCTAGAGCCACTACTCCTTAGAGAAGGGATAATTCCCTCTCTGCCCAACCCATAAAGTTCTTGACAGAAAAGATACTCAATGCCTTTTCCCCTAGCCATGCCCTCTCCCTATATATGCGTTACCTCCCCTAACTAACTGTCCACATTAGCAATTATAATTAATTTTCTATTCAGCTTACTTGTTGGGCTTAGTATCCTATCAATCAATAATACTTACTGACGATTAGATTACCAACAAAATTGTGGCCATCAATAACATGTTGATAATGGCAAATTATAGTTGACTGTTTACTATTATCAAAAAAATTTTACCTTCGATAATGGGGAAATTTCTTATAACGCAACCAATAAATATTCAATAACTTACCTTAGGGTTTTTTTTTTTTTTTGTATACAATGACTATAATGAAAATATAACCTAAGACTCCATACAAATTACCCAACCCCCACCACTAAACTGTCGCTAGTGGGTTAACATGCCTTAGTTATATACACCTATAAAAAACATAGTATAGTCACGGGTGTTATATAAAAATTAATGGATAGTCCAACATGTGTTACTTAAAAAACAAATAATAAAATTATAGCCTTTCTAAAAATATGGGAAAAAAAGTTATAAACAATTTTAAGTTTAAATTATTATAATTTTACAATATTTGTAACTTTTTCACTCCAAAATAATTACAAATTCCTTCAAAATCCCTATACGTTCAAAAAAACGTTATAACTCTATTTGAAATTATTTAATTTATTCCATCCGAACATTGCCTTATGGAGGACGCTTGAAAAAAATACTACCCAATCGAAATATGATTTTGTTAATGTGTATCCTAAAATACTTGTTTACAAGATCCGAAAAATATGAGTTTTTGAAAAAAAATATTATAAAATATTTGTTTAAAATATTAATATTATAAATTATATGTATATGATTTTGTAAAAATAAATTAATAAATATTTAGTAATTTTTGACATATTAAATATGTTTAATGTTCAATTATTTTGATTACTTAACCAATGATATATATAGGAATAATTTTTGAAAATTGTGGTCGTAAGTAAACCATGTGCTTTAAAATATTCGCGGTTCTAAAGAATAAGCTTTACTATATTTTATTTGCCGTTTTGAAAAGCTTTAAAAAATATTGATTTTCAGTTATATCTTTACTGAAAGAGCAAATTAAAGGGAATGTAACGGAGTAACAATATTTTCAGCATGCTTTATAGTACAAAACGATAGTATTTTAACTCAATGTACATGGTAAATATTTTTTATATATAACTATTTCATTATGTAAATTAAAATTATTTTATTATATTTTTAATGAATTAAATTAATATACAAATTTGAAAATAATATTTAATTTAATTTAAATTTGAAGATGATAATATAATTGTAATAATAATATTTTAAAGATAATAAGATTTATTAGAATTTAAAATAAAATACAGTTTGAACTTGAAAATAATAACGTACTCAAATAACAATAATTAATGCAATTTAATTTAAATTAAAAATAACTATAATTATTATAATTTAAAATAAAACATGGTTTAATGTTAATTTAAAGATAATACTAACATATATTTGTAATAACAATAATTTAAATTTAAAAAATTATAAAATATTAAAAAATAATCTCACCATCGTAAGATTATATGAAGATCATTATGTAATAAGAGAAAAGAAAAAAATATAAAAGGTGAGTTAATTATGAAGAATGCTAGTTTTGTTTTCTAAAATGAATACTCAAATTTAAATTTATAATATACCAGTATTTTGTTTTTAAATGAAAGAAATTAAACATGTAATAGGCTTTTGAGTAGATTTCCCAAGGATGCGTGCTCCTTATATCTGAGGATGGAAGGTGATGAATAATTGAATACGCATACCATCCATTTATCTTGTGGTGGTTCTTCTTTTGCCTTTTAACATCTTCATTAATAGAACTCATTTTTTCACTTTCAATGCCTCACTCTCTCCGCTCGTGGGGCTTGAATTGAAGAGGAAACATGCATATCACATCTATACTTGATGACACTTGCTTTGACAAATGGAAATATATCATAGACTTGGGCTATGTTTAGGTAATCGTTGAAAAAGTATTTTTGTAAATTTTAATGTACAAAACTGAATTTTAATGCACAAAATAAAGAAGAAAAATATTGTTGCTTTAGGAGCAAAAATACTTTTAAGTACTCCCAACTAAAATTCAAACATGCATTTGATGACACTATCTATCTCTATCTTTTGCCTTGCCACCCAAAATTCAATTTTTTTAACGTAAATTATGTTTTTTTTTTGTAACCATGTTATAGATGCGGCGTATTTATCGGCTTTGTCGATAACTAATCTCTATCAAAGAACCTGGTCGGCCACCTTTAGTGAGATTTTCTCTCCCAACTACGTTTTTTTATCCACAAAGCTTAAACCTGAAATCTTACTTAAAAGATTCAAACCTAATACTTAGACCAACGATATGTTGGTCACATTATCTTCTAAAAACACAAATTGAGGTCCACAATGACAACATAGGGTAATTTATGATAACTTGAAGAAGTAAAGTCAATGCCATCGTGCAGATAATTAGCTGTGCCTTAAATTTAGGGAAGTTAGTTTGGTTTCGTATGATTTTAATACAAAATATCATTCGAATTAAACATAAAATAATAATGTGGTTTGATTTAAACAGAATATTGAATTTGAATTAAATTAAATTAAATTAAATTGTTTTTTATTTAATTTACATCTATTATTTGGTCTTTTGAATTTTTTAAATTTATTCTACATGACTTTTAAAATTATTTTTAATTTGATAACTAATAAAATAATTTGATATAATAAAAACTCTATTAATAGTCATTTGAGTTTTAATCGGTCTTCAAAAATAACATTTATTATCAATTGACACAAAGTTGTTTTAATTTGAACTCAAACAATAATAACATTTATTATCATTTGAGCTGTAATTAGTCTTTAAAAATGGAATATTTCTCTCTCTCTCTCTCTCTCTTTATATATATATATATATATAACATCCTCCCTCTCTCTTTTATTTTATTTTTGTTTTTTAAAAATATAGAAAAGCACGAATCTCCTAGTATATATAAAAGTGAAAATAGTTAACTTCTCTATATTAAAAAAATATAAGTATTAGATTGAAGTAGCTTTAAATTATGAGAAATTTTAAAATTAAATTAAAAGTGGATATATATTATTATTTTTTCATTTATACACATTCATAATTTGATGAAGATAAGTACAAACAAATGTCTTGTCGAGATTGTCCTATAAAAAATGCGTTGTCATCTGCAAAATTTTATAATGAAATTACAACCTTTTAAATTTTTATGAAATATTTTAATACCTGTCTTAAAAATATTAATTGAATACCCTCGAGCTAGTAGATGAATTGGTGAAGAATTATTTCAACTTAATGGTTTCAAATTTGAGTTTTGAATATATAATTGCATTAAATATTTGAAAGAAAAAAAAATTCGTCTATATTGATCTTACTCAACTTGAACAAAATTGTTTTCTATGGAGAATATATCTAGTCTGTACAAAAAGATATTAATTAAATAATATTTTATATTATCTATTAAAATGTTAATTGTGTAAAAAATTAATAAATACGTATGAATTGATTGATATATTTTATATTTTACCTTTTAATTTAATATTTGGTTACTTTTATTACTTATCCGGTACTTTATAGAGGAATAGATTTTTAATTTTTGAATGATTATAATTGTAAACACTCTATCTGTTTTAAAATAATTATCATTTTAAAGATTAAATTTTATTTTATTTCATCTATTATTTTAGAAAACTTAAAAATTATTAATTATTTTAAAATTTAATCTTCGATTATTCATGACCTTTTACATGAAGAAATATTAATAAATAAAGTAATAATATTTCTACCAAAAATTAATATTTTAACCATGATATATGATTCTTGTTATTTTTTACGCAATATCTGACATAGGTGTTTCGAAATAGAAGAAACACGTGGTTGGAGAAGAACTCTTAATGGTTTTTGAATAAATGAATAATTAAATTCCCGAAGATGAGTCCTTACTTCCCGTGCGGTAGAGGGTGACTGTACAATTACTTAGTTTTATGGGGGCTCTCATCCTCTCCCTATCCATCGTTAGAGCCCAACTCTAAATCCTTCTCTCAATTCTTATTTCTTAAATACTTTGCTGACACTAGATATAAAACTTATGGGGTGTACAAAGTTTATTTAAATATGAAAAAAAAATTAAATATATAGAAATATGTAAAAAGTGAAATTTTATTAATTTATAATTTAATAAAAACAATTTGTTGTAGATAATATTTTAATCTAATAATAGTTTTTCTTTTATAAAATTCATCTATCATGACAATTGGTCCAAGCTCAGATGGAGATGGAAGGTGGTGTTAAACTCTTGATAGCCAATATAAAACTTGTTGAATCCCTAAACTCTTGATAGGTTGCTACCCAAAAATAATGCCTTGTATGGCTTCAGTACAAAATTACATGAATTAGAATCGTTGTATAGGATGTAGTGCCAAATGAATAAGGATTCTTACATTTTTTTGGATGGATGTTAGTAACGAAGCTAATATAGAAGTGCCTATAATTAGATCTAGTATTTGGAATATTAACACTTTGACAATTAAGTCATTACAGGTGGTGGACACTATGTTTCAAAATATCATGTGTCTTTAAGAAACTAAATGGATTATAAAGAAAGCTACAGAGTTAGACACTAAAAGATTTAAACTTTGATACACAAGAAAAGTAAGCAAAAAGAACGAAGTGAATATTATTGTAGACAAGAATTAGAAGGAGAGTGTGGTATTGTAAAAAGGATTAGGAATAGAATTTTATCTTTAAAATTAATGGTTGCGTGAGAGACTATCAAAATCATTAATTAGTATTTATGCACTACAAGTAGAAGCGCAAGTAGTTTACAAAGAAAAATTTTGGGAAGATTTAGAGAGGTTAATTCAAGGCTTTCTACAAGAAGAAAATATTCTTATAAATGGGGATTTAAAGGAACATTTTGGCAGAGGCATGACAATTTATAGGAACTTATAGTGGTTTCGGTTTTAGAGATATAAACAAAAAAGGATAGTCTATTTTTAATTTCTTAATGGCATAGGATTTCAAGATTATAAGTACTTGCTTTAAGAAGTGAGATTACTTATAAGAGTGGAGTCTCAAGGTTGTAAATTGATTTCTTTTTTAAGAAGAGGTTTGATAAAAGAGCATGCAAGGATTATGAGGTGATTTCAGGAAAAAGTCTTACAACAAACATACAATCTTGATTCTTGATGTTCATTTTAAGAGTCAAACAGAAAATCCAATAAGTTACAAATTTAAGAATCAAGTAGTGGTAACTCAAGAGTGATAAGCATGTGGTTTTAGAAAGGTTACTAAAGTAGTCTTGGGTGAATCAAAAGGCTTTTGATTAAGAGATAAGAAGTCTTGGTAGTTTGAAAGTGTTCAAAAAAGATAAGAAACAAAAGGGAGTATCTTAAAGCTTTTACACAAGTGTAATAACGTCAAAAATTAAGCAAAGTATCTGAAGGCTAAAAATGAGATAAGAAAAGTGTGAGTGAATCCATTGGTGTTGTATGATCCATGTAGCCAACTTCACCTAGTAAGACAATAAGGCTATTGTTGTTGTAGTTGTATTTTTTTCATTAAGATCAACAAAATAAATATCTTTTAATGAGATTATGGTTAAAAATAAAATATATTAAAAATAATCACATTAAAATGGTTCATTAAACATTTTATTATGAACTATGTTTTTAATATAGTCTGCATATTTCTCATCTTTCTTAATATATACTTCCTCCATTTCATATTGATTGATGTTTTAGCATTTTAAAAAAAATCATATTGATTGATATTCCCAGTTTTCAATGAACTATTAACACTTTTATTTCAAATTTGCCCTAAATAAAATGAACCTAATGATTTTTGAGTATTATGTCAGTCAATTTTTGAAAAGAAAAACAATGATATTTTAGTAAAATTGTTTCACTAAGTAACTTATTTATTGTCTTTCTTAATCTGTGTAAAAAAACCTTAAACATCAATCGATATGAAACAGGGGGAGTAATAAGAATATTAATCTTTTGGTTATGTCACTTTCAACAATGTAACATATAATTAATTCTATATGACAAAAAACATGTAATGTTATTGATTGTTTTATCAAGAGGAATGTTAGCAACAATCTTTTTTTAACACTTTCTCTATTATTGACCATAATTTGTTGAAAATCACAAATTTTAATGGGTCTCACTTCTTGTTTAATAAGTCTCTCTCCTAATTTAGAGGTAGAACACACCAAAATTTGTGATTTCTAATAAATTTCAATCCATAGTTGAGAAAGTGTTAAAAAGAGAGTGTTTTGAGAAAGTATTGCTAGCATTTCTCGTTTTATCAATCTTGTTTAAGTTTCTTTACTACATTTTGTTGATCGTTCAACCCTGTCAATAATGTAATTATTAACCTCATCAACAATGTCATTTATAAAAGAGTAAGCATTACTCTTCCTCTTATTTCTTAGTAATTTTAAATATAGCATATGCTGTTGAAAATTTTGGCGTGTGCTAAAAATAATTTGTTTTAGTAAATCACTCATTAATAGATATTAACTTAATATTTTTTCCATGTTTTCTCCTAAAGTGTCAATATTTTTCATCAATAACTTGTAAAAGTTATTTGTTAAACTCATTTGCCAAATAACTCTTATGCGCAAGTATTTAGTTACCATTTTGTGTAGGTACTCATATTCAATTATGAGAAAGCTTTGTTACTCATAGTTGTTCTATTTAGCTCGAACAAGATTGTCTTCCATAAAAGATAATTGTAGTATGTAAAAAAATACTTTTAAATGGCTTATGATGAGTTTCAAAATCAATTTCTTCATTAATTAAGTTTGTTCTGCGTTTATTTTAGTTTAGACTTTGGAAAATAATATTTTATTAGAACACTAAAAACTTGAAAAAAAATATTATTTATTCAAAAAACACACATATACATACACAATAAAATTTATTTAATATATACAAAGAGTTATTGAAAAGAATAATTTTATCAAAACTTGATCTTTCATCATACATACCTATACATGCATACATAATAATAATAATAATAATAATAATAATAATAATGTTTTGATCATATGTTATCTTCTAAAAAACATCTAATAGTGTTTGAAATTTATTATAGGTTGTTTTGCCTGTTGAATGTAATAGTGATGCATGATTTATAAATACGAAGCGATAGTTATTAAGTAAAAACAAGTATATGTTATTTTAATTAATTAAATTTGATTGTTATTTATCAAAAAATATATAAATAATTGTAAAAAAAGTTACATATAAAAAAATTGAAATTTGAAAAATATTAAACGTTAAACAAGTTATTAAAGAATGAAATAGAAAGTTAGATAAAATAAATGAAGGTATAATTTACATAAATTTTTTAAAAATATTAGAAAATACCTTGTGGCAATTTAAGTAGAACAAGTCAGTGCCAAATGTTAACCATTGCAATCATCACCCAAGAGGAATAGTGAATTGGTGATTTCATATGTTTTTGGTCCTTCAAAAATATGATAGAATTGCTTTTAGTTCTTAGAAAAAAATTTCTTGAATAAAGTTTCTCAAATATTAAAAATACTGTTAAGACAAAGGACGATTTTATGACCCTCACTTTATTTTGAAAATAACAAACAGTTTTCTAAACAATTGTCTGATTACTTGTAATACTGCATGTCTTCATTATCGTCTATTCACGCTTTTTTTTTTTTTAGATTCAATAACTAACTCCTTCAGATGATGCTTTGTTGATTTGAGTTCTATAGTTTTTTTTGAAAAAGAGAAAACCACCTCGAAAGAAAAGACATTTACATATCTATCTTCGATAAGAGTTTACTTTACACATAAACGAAGGAATTTGTATGCAGATGTCAGTACAGAAAGCAAATATGCCCACTGCAACAAGATTGAGTACGAGAAAGGCTAGATAAGTAGACTGTTTTATCTTATCAGAGCGACTGGTTGATGAAAGGCATTAAATGCTTCAATGACTTTTTTATGCTTTTACAACGCTAAACGAAGGATGTCTCCAATAGCTCTCACAACGGATACTTTTGGAAGAATCTTATAAATAGAAGAAGAGACCTTAGTCACTCTATTCTAAATATATTGCTTGTAAACGCTTCCTTGAGCTTCAATGTACATTTGTCTGATAAGACGTTAGCTTAAGTGTGACAACTCACACTCAATCATTTCATTAAGAAATTGGTAGAAGCCTAAAGAGGCTTTGATTCAAAGAATATTTGGGTTTTTGCTTGGAGAGGTAAGTTAAAAACTACTTGGGTTGAGCCTGAAAAGGCTTGGATAAAAGAATACTTGTATCTTGTTCAAGTTAATGGGACTTAGTAGTTTGCCAAGAACTAGATGTAGTTTTTGGGATGAGACAAACCAGTATAAATTCTTTGTACTTCCCTGCTTTACGTTTTCCTTTCGTTTTTCTTTAAACATCTTTTGAAAATCCTTTATCTAACACTTCAGACGAAACGTTCTTGAAAAGGTTTTTGAGAAATTTTTTAATAACACAATTCAATGTCTCTTCTTGTGTTATTCTTGTGTTTTATAAATACCCTAATTAGATCCATGTGCTAAACTTTATTTAACTTTTCTGTTAAATGATGGTCATATCAGCATCACAGTTACCATTAATTTGCTGATGTGGCCGTTCATGTTAACTGTTATATTTAAGTCACATTAGTAACATACTTTTTAAATAAAATTATTACATGTTTAATCCTAAACCACATATTTTTTTAATTCTAAAGCAAAAATAATTACATAATTTTTTATTAAAAATTATCACTGGACACTTTAGGTAATGAAATATTTACTTGGAAGCTAATATTGCCATTATTAAAAAAAAAAGTTAAACAAAGTTTAGCACATAAATCTGATTAGGGTATTTTTAATATTTAAGAGACTTTATTCAAATTTTTTCTTCTTGAGAACTAAAACCAATTCTATTATATTTTTGGAGGACTAAAATCATATTTAACCTTTCAGATTTTTAAAACAATTTTGAAATTTTATGTATTTTGATGTACTGTCAAATGACTTTATTGAAATTAATATATTTTTATTGCTATTTTTAAAAAAAAATAGAATAATTATAAAAAATTTAAAGGTAAAAAATGAAAAGTATTAATATAGCTAATAAAAGTACAATAATGAAGTAATAAGTAAAATAATTTAAAAAAATATCACGTGAAAGAAAACTTTTATATATACAAATGTGTTTTCTTCTTACAAACTCCTATTTAACTTAATTTCTTAATCTTAACTTCTTAAGTAATATTAACTATTATTATTATATTGTTTATTTTCACTTTTTTTATTTTTATCTTAATTAATTTTCCATGCACAAAACCGAATTTCAATATACAAAATGAAGAAAAAATTGTTGCTTTGGAAGCAAAAATACTTTTGAGCTCTCCCAATTGAAATTCAAACACTCCAATTGGCTCTATGTAATTAATTATTGTGATATGGTTTTAGAGTTGCTTATGCTTGTTTATGCCAGTGCTAATGACGGATCATGTTTTTACTGACATGGGTGACATTTGCATAGTTACAAGTGGCTACCACGTGTAAGTTTTGGGTAAGCATTTATAAAATTAATTTTGAATTAAATTAATTTTGTAAAATTGAATTTGAAATGAGAAAAGTTAGTGTAAAATTTTCGGTCCAATACAAAATTTTTCTATTGTTGCTTTAACTTAAAATTAATTTTGGATCTAAAATCAATTTTTCAACGTAATATCAAATATGTGAATATTTACCTAAAATCACGTTAACTAATATTTTAACATGATTTTGAAATACTCAATGTGTAACCAAACATGCCTGTTTCTCAAGATTCACATGACAATATTTAAATACTATCTTACTATATAACTTAAAAATAAGTAGATAAGTTAGATTAGTTAAGGAAAATTATAAATATACATCCAATTTATCTTTTACTCATTTCTATCGTATTTCTTTATATATATATATATATATATATATCTTATCATATCATTTAAAACATTTATCATTTTCTTTTTTTACTTTTATCGGTTTCCTTTCTATCTCTCTTTCTTTTCCACTTCAATCTGTCCCAAAATTGGGTTGACCATTATCATCACTTGTTAGTTAATTATAGTGTATATAAAGAAGATAATTATGTTAAGTATGACTTTAAAGATAATTATTATAAAAGTCAACAAACTTAATATACACAGTGTTAATATACATAATAATATGTGATTGGATGATAATGTAAAAAGTTCATTGCATTTAAATTAAATGTTATAAAAATTAGACAATCTCATCTTTTATTTTTCATTAAATGCTTTTTTGGTATAAATAAATTTGAAAGTAAAGTTTAAATTATTCAATAAAAAAAAATTATTTCATTTATTTTGTAAAAATTAAAAAAATGTTAATTTTTTTAGTATAATTTTTTTCAAAGTTTATTAGATCAAGTGTTTGAGGAAGAGGATTCTTTCTTGCTTTCAAAAAACTGAATGAAATCTCGGCCTTTGTTCATTTTTAATATTTAATAATTTTAATATATAAAATATAACAAACACTTGCATGAATGGTTAGATTTTTAAACTGGACACTCTCCAGTTTTTTTCAACTGGAGAGGATCCATGTCTCTTGAGCTACATTGTAAGTTATAAACAAAGAAGCACGAGTAAAAACAAGGTAAATAAAATGATAATATTTTTAATTTTTAACATGACATATAGTTTTGATTTAATTATCTTTTTAGCGCAAACTCTATCTTTTAGTTTTTATAGTTAAAAATAATTTGTTTTAGTTCTTATATATACACTTTTAATATCGATTTAATCTCTGTTATTTTAAACCATCACAAATTGAATAATAAATACTAAAAAATATCAATTTGTGCTTATTTTACACCATTAATTTTTATTTTATAATAATTTTATTTTACAGAATTAAAACACATTTGACAACAAAAACTAAACCAATATAAAAAAATGTATATAGAAATTAAAACAGATTGTTTTTAATTATGTGGACTAAAAGATAAAATTTGAACAATTATAAAAATTACAATTTTTAATACTGTAACATAACGATTCGTCGAAAAATAAAAAAAGGATAATGATTAATGGCTTGTGATTCTTGGATGATACTTTGAAATTCAAGGAGCCTGACGAGTTCTAGGTTGATAGGTGATTTACGCATGTTTGGTTAGGTGGATGAAAATATAAGAAGAGAAAAAAAATTTAAATTTGAATTAAAAAGAATGTGAAAAGAAAGAAAATTTTAAATTTTTATTTTTAAAAGTTAACTTTTTTTTTTTTTTTACTTTCTTTTCAATTAAACAAAAAAAATATTTCATTATCCGTATTTTTTTTCTTTCCTCTTTTCTTTCTTTCTAACCGGTATATCATTTTTATTTACTATTAAATTTATCTAATCTCTTTAATTTTATCCTCCACCTTTTACACTAGATTTCTTCTCCCTTCTCAGATCCGCTCCACCAGCCGTCACGGGAGGCGATTTTCGGCTGCGGCGTTTCTCTCTCTGACACAAATATACAGCTTTGGCAATCAAGTGTTGTGTGCATTCAATGGAATAAATGAACAACTCATAAAAAAAAAAAAAATGGAATAAATGAACAGCACAGATTATCTCATCTGCCACAAATGAGCATAAAGTAAGATACTACAGACTTGGGAAACAAAGTAAAATAAAAGCAAAGAATAAACCCCCCATCAATAAAAGGAAAAGGAAAAATAAGACAAGCGCGCGCATGTCTTTACAGAGACTCAGAATCAGATCTGTTGAGGAAGAAATTTGAGAATCACGGGCAATTAACGCAAATGGGTACGTTTTATTCATACTAAACGGCCCGAATCCAACATGAAGAATATGGAGAGGGGAAACCCCCTTGAATCTGAGGGGGCGAAAGAACCACCCCTTACCGGCGACGGCGAGTTGGGAGCTACAATAAATCACCAAACAATGGATCTGATCTATCTAGATCGGAAGCGAGGGTTTAGGTCGGAGTGGGGATTGAGGCTGCGCCGCCGGAGTCCACGGTGGCGCGTTTTCCGGCAGACCAAACGACGAGGACGTCGCCGGAATAAACTATGGTGGCGGTGAATGAAAGAGGAGAAGTGAACTGAAGAGAGAGAGAGTTGGGAAGGAATCTGGTGCAATGAGTGTAAAATATAAATATTAAGATCAAATCAATCTAGTGGTGAATAAATGCCGTCCACTATAAACTTCATTCGTCAGTCATTGAAAGATTCAAGTTTAGATATGGAAAAAAAATGCCATTCCGACAGAACAGGAGTGGCTTTTGAGTAATTTCACTTGTCACTTGATGCATGGTCCACGTGGTTGCGGATTTTATTCAATATTTGGTTCTGCTTTCTGCACCCAAAAAAAATATAAAATAAAAATCACTGCAGGCAAATGATCAAACATAAGCATAAATAAAACCACTCATAGTTCCCACTCTCGTTGTCTCATTTACTCCATTATCCAACCACTCATACACAGCTGGTAAGCAATCTCTCTCTCTCTCTCTCTGCATTTCCCAACCGCACAACTTGGTCTCCCTGTTATATTTGTTACTTCTTAAATTGAATTAATATCAAGTTAATTACTGTTGTTGTGGGTGATCATTCTTAGAGTTGTTTTTGGATTTTGCTTTAGTTCTGCATAATAATGATTACCAGGAAGTGAAGGAATAAGCAAAGATCAAACTGAATAGATAGGGTGTGTTGAGATTGTTATGTTCAAGACATTCTGGTATTATTTCTATTCTTGTTTTTAAAGAAATTAAGCTAGTGAAGGAAGTTACACAGGGAAAAACAAGAATACTTTAAAGGTTAAATATATTCTGATGTCTAAGATGACTAAGGATGACTCATATATCAAGTTAGGAGTTGGAGATTCTATATGTTAGCTTGTTAGTTAATTCTAACTACAGTCATATATCATATTTTGTTTTACAGATTCCATCTTCACCCATCAATGGCTCCAGCAGCTGCCTATTCAGAGTCCATAAAGCCCAGAGGTCATTCATTCATCAAACTTGTTTTCTTAGATATATACATACTATTGGAGTTTTCAGTGTTTTTGATGCCCTTATTTGATTCATTTACCCTATGACTATGAGACTATTAAATATTTGATATATTTACCTTCTGAAATCTCAATAATTAATTAAGAGGCTTGATGGCTTGGTTGATGTTTTTTTTTTTTTTCTTTTTTCTTTTTTTCTTTCCAACAGATGTTTGCATCGTTGGTGTTGCACGCACACCTATGGGTGGGTTTCATGGTGCTTTGTCATCTTTACCTGCCACAAAGCTGGGCTCTATTGCTATTGAAGGTAAGTGGATAAACCTGTGTTGGTGCATATTACATTGCATTTGAAACTTTCTCATGTTGATATCTTCTGTGGAGATATATGTAGCTGCTCTCAAAATGGCAAACGTTGATCCATCACTTGTACAAGAAGTGTACTTTGGGAATGTTCTTAGTGCTAATTTGGGTCAGGCTCCAGCCAGACAAGCTGCTCTTGGGGCAGGAATTCCCAATACAGTGGTTTGCACTACTCTTAACAAACTTTGTGCATCTGGTTTGAAAGGTCTCTACTTCATCACACCTCCAACTTTTTCTTTTTTTATTTGGTCTTATTTTAAGGACAAGATTTATTAAACTTGGTTTGGTTATTGCAGCTACAATACTTGCAGTACAGAGTATTCAGTTGGGAATCAATGATGTTGTTGTGGGTGGTGGTTTTGAAAGCATGTCTAATGTGCCCAAGTACCTGCCAGAAGCAAGGTTAAGATTGCCCTTTTATGTGACAGTTGAGTAGGATTTACTTCATGTGTTAAAATGTGCTGATTCAATACTAAAAGTTCAGGAAAGGATCCCGTCTTGGACATGATTCTGTGGTTGATGCTATTTTGAAAGATGGTTTGTTGGATGTGTATAATCAAATCGACATGGGAGACTGTGCTGAGATTATCGCAGAAAAATATGGAATTACAAGAGAAGAACAGGTAGGTATTTTAGGGTACCTTTTATTCATGGCTCAAGTATGTTTTTAATCTAAATTTTTGTTACTTTCATTCTCATAAATTTTACAAAAAATTAAAATGGTTTCTTTTACCATTTAGTGAACATGACACGATTTTCACAATGCCATATCAGCGACCGTTCTAAGTTAGATGCATATCATATCATCAACGAGAATAATTTCAAAAATTTATTCATTAATGTTTGAGCAGGAAGGATCATTTATAATAAATAGCCTTTTGTTGATTTTCTGTGTGTTCCTTCAGGATAACTCTGCGATTTTGAGCTTTGAGCGTGGAATTGCTGCTCATGAAAGTGGTGCTTTTAAATGGGAAATGGTTCCAGTTGAAGTCCCTGGTGGAAAGGGAAAACCAGCAACTGTTGTTGATAAGGATGAAAATCTTGACAGGGTAATCATCCGATTAACTTGAATCACTAACGTTAAGGATGTCCATACATAAATAAATTCGAATGTAAAAACCAATATGTTCTTATGCTCTTCCTTTTTTCTATGAAAGTTTGATGCTGTTAAGTTACGCAAACTCACACCGTGTTTCAAAGAAGGAGGTACTGTCACCGCTGGCAATGCTTCCAGTATGAGGTTAATATTTTATCTCAATGTTCTTATGTTTATCCTTCTATGTGTGATATGTGACAATACAAATGAAGTGTTATGGTTAAAATGAAATTGGTGATGGTGACAGTGATGGTGCTGCTGCACTGGTTTTGGTGAGTGGACAGAAGGCACTGGAGCTTGGCCTTCAAGTCATTGCAAAAATAAGGGGATATGCTGATGCTGCTCAGGTAAATTCAAAATTAAAACTAATAAGGACATGACATTTTGGCCCTAAAATGTCCAAAATGAAAAACAATATTGGTGTTCACTTAGTTTTTAATGTTTGGTATTGTCATATGGTTTGATGTGATTGTGGCGTTCAGGCTCCAGAGTTTTTTCCAACAACTCCAAGCCTAGCCATTCCAAAAGCTATCTCCAATGCTGGGTTGGAGCCTTCACAAATTGATTTCTATGAAGTTAATGAAGCCTTCTCGGTATGGTTTAATTTTACGCCTAACCTTAACTAATTAATTAAATCCTGTAGAAGCATTGTCAATTTATCGTGGTGTGAATTTTAATTCTTCGTATTGTTGTTATTTTGTAGGTTGTGACTCTTTCAAATACCAAACTGCTTGGACTTACCCCAGTGAGTTGTCGTCCCTTCTCATTATTATGTGAACATTACTCTTAATAGAGAGAAAAGAAAACTATAACCATCATTTAGCTTTATTTTTGTGGCCAATAATAGCTCTGAACTTTAATATTTTGCAGGAAAAAGTAAATTTGCATGGTGCAGCTGTAGCTTTGGGTCATCCTCTTGGTTGTAGTGGCGCTCGTGTCCTGGTGACACTTTTAGGGGTATGTTTTAGTTAGAATAACGACAAACCTACACCTTATTTTTTGGGTGTATGCGTTAAAAAAAAAAACAGAGATAGTGAGAAAAATAAAGGAATAGAGATAAAATAATAAATATGGAAAATGATGTGATGAAGAACAAAATGAGATATAGAAAAAAAAAATGAGGTAAAAGTGAGATGAAAGAGAAAGTAAATGTATGATAAGTGTTTTTCTTTTAATTAATAAATTTTATTACATTTTATTTTTTTAAAAATATTTGTATTGAGTATAAGAATTGATTTTTTGTCGCTCTCCAATGTCTTCCATCTTGATTGCTTTTTCTTTTTACATTGAATGAACCTACGTGTGTCTCTATGCATGCAGGTACTGAAGAGTAAAAATGGGAAATACGGAGTTGGTGCTGCTTGCAATGGAGGAGGTGGTGCATCTGCCTTAGCTCTTGAGCTTCTGTAATGTTCCTTTCAGGTAGAGCCATCGCGTCTCCAATGTTCAACAAAATCGGCCTTCATTTCTATGTAATATGTAATTCTAAAGCTAGTAAAAAATTTACAAATAATAGCGGTAAAAAAAAAAAAAAAAACAAGTTAGAATGCCCTGTCTATGTGAACTATGATCTTTAAGTTTGTCGTTTGGTCCTTGTATCTCGCGTTACTTTCCAAGATTGAACCTAAAAATTGTAAAGAACTATGCTATTATGGTGTGTCCACTTGTGCATTCCTACTGTTATTTGCCAGTCAAAGCTTGGTTGTACTTGCACCTGTACCATTTTTTTTTAATTTTCTTTGAAAAGTCTTGGTGAATTTCTGGTTTTGGTTTATCATTCAACATCAAGAATTTCTTTTTGGTTCTGCTTAATCACTATGGCCAACAATGTATGTTTATGTTTGATGAAAATGGGTTGATATGTTTTGACATCAAATCCACTATATTGATAGGGATGAGGGTTGGTCTTGAATCCTAAACAATGTGAAACTTTTTGGTGGAATGAAACACTAGCTTTGAGAGTGTTTGCAGATTAGATTAGATTAGTTTTGAATAAAAAAATCATTCATTACTTCTGCTTTCTTCATCCAATTAGTTTGATTTAAAATTTAAATTTAATTCATTGTAAAATGGTTTGGATTGCATCAATTTTCAATTTTAATCTTTCTTTTATTTTTCTTTGGAGAAAATATTAAATAAGTGATGAGATACATAATAAAAATAATTTAAAATATTAAATATCCCTTCTATAAGTTATTATATAACTAATAATATAATTATTCAAATATATATTATTCAAAATAAATTTACACAATTTAATTATATTTATATATATTTACTCAAATAGTTACTAAAAAATTATTTTTAATTAAATATATGTTTTTATAAATAAATATAAGTTATGTGATAATTTTTAAACATATAAGAAATAAAAATATGAACATGAGTAGTATCATAAATTTACAAATAAAAACATAAACATACGTATAATGTATTTATAAGTTTAGGGGCTAATTTGACCGTCTATTATAATTTTAGAGACTAAATTGATTGATAATGTATAATTTCAGAAACCAATTTTAGTATTTTCTTAATTTTAGGGTCAATTTGACCAACCAATACAATTTCAAAAGACTAAATTGGTGATTCATTCTTCTTTGAGATAGTTTTTCCAATTGATTACTTTTAACTACTATTTTAATTTGTGCAATACACAGAATAAATGTTTATGAGTTTAATTACTATGTATTATCAATGTAAAAAAATTTATACTGTCAATCAATTACAAATCATTGTTAGTATGACTTTTAAGGTAATTATTATAAAAGTTAACAAACTTATCATACATGGTGGTTTTGTAATTCGATGAAAGTGTAAAATTGTTTTACACTGTCAATACATAGCCTATTTTCTCAATGTTTATTTTTTATACCTAAAATTTATAATAAATATTTTTAATATATAAATTATATTATAATTAAAAATTACAATAAATAAATATTTTTGAATATATAAATTATATTTTAGATTTGTGATTAATAATTTATATTGTGATACAATATTATTTTTAATTATTGATAATTTTCAATTTAGAACTAAAGATATTGAAAAGGATATATTGAAAGAAATAAGAAGTCAAGAAAAATTTTTAAAAACGCTCTTGTAGAAGAAACATTTCTAAAAATGTTTTCATTGAAGAATAATTCATAAAAACGTTCTTGCTTAATATAGCTATTTCAATTTATAGAAGACACATATGCTCCATTGAAAATTATTATGATAAATATAATTAAATATTTCCTGTCATAAATTTAAGGGTGGGATTACATATTGGATCATAATTTTTTTTAACATTGAAACATGCTTGATTTACTAACCACACAAAGTTTATCTCAACACGGCTTAAAAACTAATGACATGCGTAGTGCTGACAAATGCGACTTAAAGTGACCAAAGAATTTTTCCTAAATCTCTTATTACTTTAAAATATAAAAATTTCACAGTTAAATATTTTTAATGCTACTTTTAACTTGTAATTAATTTTTCATCACATTATATGAGTTATACTGTTTCATCATTGTAAATAATTTTTCATCATATTATTAGTAAGTGTTTAAGAACAATACGTTTAACATGGGTTATACTGTTTGCTTTCATGCCATGCATTTCTAATTATATATAAAAACAGTATAACTAATCAATTCAATAGTAATTGTTGTTTAATATCTCGTCACAAGTCTGTCTTTTAGTGTTGTTAAAATTAGACTAAATCAGTGATCAGACCGAATGATCGGAAATTAGACACCAGGTCAGTTTATTTACTCTTGAAAACCGAATTTATAAAGAACTAGTGGAAAATCAAATAAATTGGTTTTAAAACTGGCAAACTGAGCATAACTGCTAGTAAATTAGACAAACTGATTCAATATTTTTTTATTTAATAAAATTTCATTTTTTTATCTTTATTCTAAACATTGGAATAATAAATCTTTTTATCTAAAAGGCTAAAAGCCTCACCCAAAATGGAATTTATAATTTATAAGAGAAAATAGACTATGCACTGATGGTGTAAAACAATTTTACATTGTCATCTAATCACACACCATCATGTATGGTAAGTTTGTTGACTTTTATAATAATCACTTTAAAAGTTATACTAATGATAAATTTTGATTGATTGATAGTATAAAATTTTTAACACTGACAAGGCATAATCATTAAACTCAATTTATAAATGAAGTTTAATTTTTAATATTATGAAATTATGTTAATTATGTTATTTTGTGTTTAATATTATTTAATATATTATATTAAAAATTAAAATAATATTAGTTAATTATTACTAATTTAATCATGTTTAAATCATTAAACTTAAATTAGCCCATTTACCAAGTTAATGATAAGTCCAATTTTAAAAATCTTGGGATGCATTTCGATTATTTGTGTATTTGGTTTCATGTTCATCTTCTCGTGACCCACGTCATCCAAGTGAAGCAACTAAAGATGGCTTCTATATATTTTGTGCATGTTTGGTTCTACATTGAATTTTTTAAAATCACGTTGAAATACCAATTAACGTAATTTTAGGTGAATTTTTATATGTTTGGTTCCATGTTGAGGAATTGATTCCCAATTCATAATTGATTTTGCAAAGTAGCTTTTAGATCAAAAAATTTATTCTGAGTTTTACTATTAATTTGCTTTTATAATAAAAATATCCAAACATTAATCATAGCCACATGACACTTGTCATGACACTTTGAACATTACATGGCACTTAACGTGCCATGCCAGCTATGTTAATGAACGTGAAAGGCGAATACGATTTCAGGGACTTTTTTATTATTTTGCTCCATCTAAGGACTAAAGTGAGAGTAATATTCTAATTTAGGGACGAAAAAGGTGATTTACTCAATTATAATCCATCCTTCTAACATCTCCAGGTATAACAGTAATTTAGCGCAGAGAAAATACAAACATACGTAATATTAGTCATATTCAATTTTGATGATGGTAGATCACTCTTTCACTCATAAGCCCTTTTTTATTTTTAATTTTTTTCTTACTATTATTATTGGCTTAAATATACTTTTAGTCTCTGTAATACACTGTTTTTTTTATTTTGGTCTTTATAAAAATATTTTTTTTAAAATAGTCCTTGTAAAATTCCTTTTTTTGATTTTGATCCTTATTATTTTGTTTAGTTTTTGTAATATATTTATTTTTTTATTTTTGTCCTTATAATATGTAAACAATTTGTTTTTAGTCTTTGCTAAAAAATTTTCAAAGGAACTAATTCAAAATTAAAAAAATATTATAGGGACTAAAATAAAAAATATATATATTAAAAAGATTAGAACAAATAAAAGAACTAAAATTAAAAAAAAAATTACAAAGACCATTTAAAAAATAATAATTTTACAGAAACTAAAAACGAAAAAAATAATATTTCATAGAAACTAAAAATATATTTAAACTGAATATCTTTTTTTTGATTAGTTAAGAATTACAAATCACATAGAAATGAAGGCCGATTTTATTTAACTTTGGAGACCCAGCTGGCTCTGCCTGAAAGGGACATTACAGAAGCTCAAGAACCAAGGCAGATGCACCACCTCCTCCATTGCAAGCAGCACCAACTCCGTATTTCCCATTTTTACTCTTCAGTACCTGCATGCGCAGAGAGCCACAAAAGATTAATTCCTATATTCAATACAAATATTTAAAAAATAAAATAAAATGTAATCAAAGTTATTAACTGAAACATACCCCTAAAAGTGTCACCAGCACACGAGCGCCACTGCAACCAAGAGGATGACCCAAAGCTACAGCTGCACCATGCAAATTTACTTTTTCCTGCAAAATATTAAAGTTCAGAGCTATTATTGGCCACAAAAAATAAAGCTAAATGATGGTTATAGTTTTCTTTTCTCTCTATTAAGAGTAATGTTCACATAATAATGAGAAGGGACAACAACTCACTGGGGTAAGTCCAAGCAGTTTGGTATTTGAAAGAGTAACAACCTACAAATTAGCAACAAAACGAAGAATTAAATGTCACACCACTACAAATTTAGATTGCTTCTACAGGATTTAATTAGTTAAAGTTTGGCATAAAATTAAACCATACCGAGAAGGCTTCATTAACTTCATAGAAATCAATTTGTGAAGGCTCCAACCCAGCGCTGGAAATAGCTTTTGGAATGGCTAGGCTAGGAGTGGTTGGAAAAAACTCTGGAGCCTGAACGCCACAATCACATCACGTCATATGAGCATACCAAACATCATATTATATTGTTTTTTCCATTTTGGACATTTTATGGCCAAAATGTCACGTCCTTAGTTTTAATTTTAGTTTTGAATTTACCTGAGCAGCATCAGCATATCCCCTTATTTTTGCAATGACTTGAAGGCCAAGCTCCAGTGCCTTCTGTCCACTCACCAAAACCAGTGCAGCAGCACCATCACTGTCACCATCACCAATTTCATTTTAACCATAACACTTCATTTGTATTGTCACATATCACATATAAAAGGATAAACATAAGAACATTGAGATAAAATATTAACCTCATACTGGAAGCATTGCCAGCGGTGACAGTACCTCCTTCTTTGAAACATGGTGTGAGTTTGCGTAACTTAACAGCATCAAACTTTCATAGAAAAAAGGAAGAGCACAAGAACATAGTGGTTTACATTCGAATTTATTTATGTATGAACACTCTTCATGTGTGTATAGAAGAACTAGTGATTCAAGTTAATCGGATGATTACCCTGTCAAGATTTTCATCCTTATCAATAACAGTTGATGGTTTTCCCTTTCCACCAGGGACTTCAACTGGAACCATTTCCCATTTAAATGCACCACTTTCATGAGCAGCAATTGCACGCTCAAAGCTCAGAATTGCAGAGTTATCCTGAGGGAACACACAAAAAATCAACAAAAGGCTATTTATTATAATCATCCTCCCTGCTCAAACATTAATGGTGAAATATGGTTTTAGAAAGTGGTTTTGATTTTTGTACATTTTTTTTAAAGTATTCTCAGTATGATATGACATGCATTTAATTATATCATGTCATATATCATCACCTTAGAATAATTAATCTCTGATATAACATTATTATTTGTTAGATTCATGTCATGTTACTACTGAATATTAACATAAACTACTTTTAAAAAAAGTTGTAAAATTTTCCGAGGATGAAAGTGATAAAAATTTAGATTAAAAACGTATTTGAGCCATGAATATAGAGTACCCCAAAATACCTGTTCTTCTCTTGTTATTCCATATTTTTCTGCGATAATTTCAGCGCAGTCTCCCATGTCGATTTGATTATACACATCCAACAAACCGTCTTTCAAAATAGCATCAACCACCGAATCATGTCCAAGGCGGGATCCTTTCCTGAACATTTAGTATTGAATCAGCACATTTCAACACGTGAAATAAATCTTACCCAACTGTCACATAAAAGGAAGAAAATGTTCTATAGTTTGGGACCACCACGAATCCATGATCTAGCTAGTCTCTATGTGACAAGTAACAAAGCTTTTAGTTTATAAGAAAGAGTTAATAAAACTCGATTTCGTGTTAAGAGAAAATTGGTCGAAACCATGGACATGTAGTAATGCCAAATCATACAATAATTTCTCCATTAAAGGGCAATCTTAACCTTGTTTCTGGCAGGTACTTAGGCACATTAGACATGTTTTCGAAACCACCACCCACAACAACATCATTAATTCCTAGCTGAATACTCTGTACTGCAAGTATTGTTGCTGTAATAACCAAAACAAGTTTAATAAATCTTGTTCTTAAAATAAGACCAAATAAAAAAAGAAGAAGTTGGAGCTAGGTGCAATGAAGTAGAGACCTTTCAAACCAGATGCACAAAGTTTGTTAAGAGTAGTGCAAACCACTGAATTGGGAATTCCTGCCCCAAGAGCAGCTTGTCTGGCTGGAGCCTGACCCAAATTAGCACTAAGAACATTCCCAAAGTACACTTCTTGTACCAGTGATGGATCAACATTCGCCATTTTAAGAGCAGCTACATATATGTCCACAAAAGATAACAACATGAGAAAGTTTCAAATGCGATGCAATATATGCACCAACACAGGTTTATCCACTTACCTTCAATAGCTATGGAGCCCAGCTTTGTGGCAGGTAAAGATGACAAAGCACCATGAAACCCACCCATGGGTGTGCGTGCAACGCCAACGATGCAGACATCTATTGGAAGGGAAAAAAAAATAATAATAAAACATCAACCAAACCATCAAGCCTCAGAATTAATTATTGAGATTTCAGAAGGTAAATATATCAAATATTATTTCTTTTCTCTCTTTATTATTATGCTTGATTGATGAAATCCACAAGTCAACAACAAACAATAATAGTCTCATAGTCATAGGGTAAATGAATCAAATAAGGGCATCAAAAACACTGAAAACTCCAATAGTATGTATATATCTAAGAAAACAAGTTTGATGAATGAATGACCTCTGGGCTTTATGGAATCTGAATACGCAGCTACTGGAGCCATTGATGGGTGAAGATAGAATCTGTAAAACAAACTATGATATATGAATGTTGTACAACTAATTAATAAGCAAACATATGATTACAATGATCTTTTGGAGAAATAACCACATATTTATCACTAAAGCCGATTATAAGATGAACTAAACAACAAACACGCAGATAATCACTTGATATTTGATCACCCATAGTTATTATCATAGACTTCACAGGCATCACAATATACGTAACATTTCACTAGTCTAATTTCATCAAAAACAATATTAGGAAATAGGAACAATACCATAATCCCGGGACAGCAAAAAATTTAACACAATCTATTTAGTTAGTTTAATATCCCTCTCTCTCTTTTCTTTCCTTCCTAATTAATCTTTGACGCTTAGGAATAAGGGAAGGGTGCTTACCAGTGTTTTGAGTGGCTGGGAAATGGAGAGAATGGGACACGAAAAGGTAAGAGTGTGAGTGTGCTTAAATAAAGGAAGCGTAGCCGCAAAAGTAGAGCCACGTCGTGTCCTTTGTCTTATTTGCATATTATTATAAAAATATTTTTTTCAAATTTATCTTTGGTCGACAGTGTAAAGTAATTTTACACTATCATCTAATCACAAACTACCACTTATTATAAGTTTGTTGATTTTTATAATAAATATTTTAAAAGTTATATTAATGATAATTTCTGATTGGATAATAATATAAAACTTTTTATACTGACAGTACTTAACCATTAAATTCTTTATCTTATTGAAGGCTGGGTTTCATTTTCATTTTCAAACAATCAACTGCTTTTTGTGATGGGAATTATTTTTTCTATTATCCTTTCTCATATACTTTGTATTTCTGTCTTTTTCCTCTATCTTTTCAAATATTCTGGCGTGATTTGCAACGAGAAAATAATATATATTAAAATTAATTTTTAACTAGTATAAAAAAATTTATACTAATAATATATATCCATTAAACTCTTTTACAACTTAAACTATCTATACTAGGAGAAAAAAGAAATTTCATGCTCCTTTACATATAGTTTTTTTTTAGAAAATAAGTTATGCACTGATAATGTAAAACAGTTTTACATTGTTATCTAATCACAATCCACCATGCATAGTAAGTTTGTTGACTTTTATAATAACTATCTTTAAAGTCATATCAACAGTGATTTTTGATTAGTTGATAATATAAAATTTTTTACACTGACAGTGCATAGTCATTAAACTCTTTTTTTTTAAGAGGATTAAATAGAAAATGAGAAGTATAATTATTTAATTTTAAAATTGGACTTTGTATGTAGTTAGTGGGGTACTTTTTTTATATGCAATTAAAATATAATAATAATATAGTTTATGATATTAATTAAGAAATAAAATAGTCTAAAAATGTAGAAATGAAAAGAATACCGCCATTATAATAATTATAGATAACTAATTACATAAATGTAAATAGGGTATGAATCTCAAAAGTCGTGACTATATATTTTTTGAGCCTCTATATTGAATTAAATTCAATTAATATTTTTTAATTATTCATTTAAAAAAATTATTGTTCAATGTTTTTAATCAGTAGTAAACACAGTAAGTTATTTATAAGTTATGAATAAAATAATATTTTATCAATTAAATTATTTTTAAAATTTTGAAATCTGAAAGTTTTAAATATTTGTATTTTGATTTAATTTTTTTATTATTAATGAAGTCAGCTTTAACACTGTATATAAAAAAGTAATCATTAACCAAATAAATTAAGTTATTTTATAATATTTTTTTATTTTTTAATTTATATAATTGTTAGTATACTCAAAATGACATGTGAACCACGCGCCGGATCGTCCGATCATGACTTTCGACTTTAGCCACAAGCGATTCCGTTTCTTTGGAGTGGCGTGAAGCACATGATTCTCCATTTTAAAATATCCAACTGTAAGCTTATTATATAACAAATAAAAAAAGTTATTTTCATCAAAATGTTAAAAAGTTAACTCTTTTAATCTAAGTTTAAGTTGTTTACTCCCTCACTAAAGATATCAAAAACTAAAAGTAAAAATATTGTTGTTAAATAATTCAAAATTATGTTGAAATTATAATTAATATGATTTTAAGTAAATATTTACATGTTTGGTAATTCTATATTCAAAATTAATTTTGAGTTTTCTTACAAGCAAATTAATTTTTACTTGAAATAATTTTAGATAGCTTTTACATTGGATAAAAAAATTATACTAATTTTTACTACTAACTTGCTTTAAAAATAAAAACATCTAGAAATAAAGTAAAATGTAAATAGTATATACACTGACAATGTAAATAGTCTTTTACATTATTATTTAATCACAAACTATCACATATGATAAGTAAGTTAACTTTTACAGTAATTACCTTAAGAAGCATTACGATTATTTTTAATTGATTAATAGTGTAAAATTTTTATCCATAGAAATTAAACTCCTAAAATAAATCACTTCACTTCAATTTTAACTAAAATGAATTTTGTAAATCCTCACTCAAACACAAACTTAGCGGCAAATTACAATTGCTGTTATGAACGGCTATAATTGCCATAATTCATAACGTGGCTGAAGTTACATTTTCTATAATTAATATTTCTCAATGTAATTAATGAAAAGCAACTTGTCGTCTTTTCTACAAACTATGTTTTAACAAATAAATAAATATATATATATATATACTAAAAATTGAAAAAAAAATTATTTAAAATGAAAATAAAATAAATTTTTGTAAAAATATAAATATTATAAAACAAATAAAATGGATTAAATTAAATTTCTGTACTCTAAATTTAATTTAGGTTTCATTTTCATATTTTAATTATTTTAATTTAATTAGTCGTTTAATTTATTGTTTATGTTAACTTTTTTCTTAAATGATAGCATATTAAACTAGGGTTCCTTTTTCTCAACCTCCATAGTTGTCTACTAACCGTCCCTCTATCAAGTATCAAAACATCTTTGAATTAATAAAAGTTAGAAGATAAACACAATTAAAGAAAAAAATTGACTAAAAAATAACTTAAAGACTAAATTACATAAAAAAAAAAGTAACTGACACTTGAATTAAACTTAATTAAAAGATGAAAATTATAATTTTATCGATAAAATATTTACCATCAGAATCTTTGGACAGATATCTAAATAATTAATTATATATGTAGAGTTAACAGAGCATTTTATCAAAAGCTAACATAATATCACAAAACATATTTAACCACTCGGGGTGAAGGTGAAACTTGGTGGTGTTTTTCCGAACAGACAACAAATTCGGATGCATAAACAACAAATTTCTCCTCTTGACTGAAATTGTAGCAGATTAATACAATGTACGTAAGCTATTTATTATGAGAAGAATGAATCAGAGAGAAATGACGGGAGAATGAAAGAGAGGGTGCTTACCAATGATTTTGTTTTGTGTTAGAAAATGGATCGAGTTGAGTGTCGAGAAGATGAGAAAGTGATTGTACGCAACTAGAAAAAAAATTGGATAGCATCACAGCCTTTGAAATTTATTTATTTTTATAAAAAAATAACAATGATATGATTTAATAAGGTTTGGTCGGTGAATAATAACTTTTTGTTTACCACAAATAATATTATTAATTTCTGGCCGTTTATCACTGGACCACCAATAATTCATCAATAATTGTAGTTCAGAGTACGTGTCCACGTCTATGTAGGTCCTCCTCCGATTTCTCAAATACTAGTTTTTTAACCGTGTTATTTACGATATCTATTTTAATTTTAATTTCATTTCTAATTATAGAAAATATTAAAAAGATTAATATACAATAATATAAACAATTTTAAATAAGATAAAAAAATATAAAATATAAACAAAGTAAATAAATTACATTATATTATATTTTTTGAAATATTTTTATATATATAGTTTTTTTTGTCGTTGAAACACTTTGATTTTCTTCATAACAAACCATAATGTTTAAGTAAGATTATTCCTCACTCTTGAAATAATAACTTACAATTGACTTTAGAAAAATCAAAGTTGTTTATATGTTGTAATACAATAAAGTATGAATAACACAAAATAAAAGGTAAAAAAATATATATAAAGAATATAAATTGCATCATATTATATTCTATGAAATACCTCTCTGTACATAATATTTATTGTTATATCATTGAAAAATTCAATGATTAACTAATTTGATTGAATACCTATATCATTGTCAATTTCTCCATCAATATATGTAAAAATAATTATTTTTCATCTAAAATTTAAATCTCCTACAATGTATAAAGTAAAAATATTATTGAGGTATATTTATGCAAGGCATGAATCAATTAGAAAATATTTTATTTATGAAGTTATTAGTGATGAATAAATAATTTAAAACTATTTTGCAAATACATACACATATATATATATGAGGCAGGATCCGTTGACACCAGGTGTAAGAGTTAGTCAAATTACACCTTCAATAACTTTTTGTATAATACAAATTTAACCAATCCAATCGTTGAATTTGATGATATTATCTTTATGATTATGTATATCAAATTTCACATCATTTGGACTTTTCTAAATGTATTATCTAATATTGAATATTTACATACATTTTAATATCATATTGTACGTTAAAATAAAGTGATTTAATGAACTATTAAATAATTTTAGAATTGTATAAAATTTCGCATACTTAATCTAATTAATAAGAACATCAAATTTAACGGTTGGATTGGTTAAATTTGTATTATATAAAAAGTTATTGAAGGTGTTTTGACTAACTCTTACACCTGGTGTCAATGGATCATGTCCCTACACACACACACACATATATGTATAGTGAATCAATTACTCATATAATTTTAAAAAATAAAAAATCTTATTTAAAATATTACATGAAGTGATGAAGAGGATTTGTAAATTATAACTAAAAAATATTTCTTCAAAAATAAAATATGGATATATTTTTAAAAAAAATTATATGTAGACATCAAAATAAATAATAATTTAATTTTATAATATCATAAAAATATTAAATATTATCAAAATATTTATCAAATAGGCTAATTTAAAATATTGGTGATTCAATTACTCAAATAAAATATGTTTAATTAATTTTGTTAATTTATATAAAAATTATTTTTCTCATAAAATTGTAGATATTAAAATTTAGAGTAAATTGCACTGACATCTCTTGAAATTTTTCAATTTGCACATGATATCTCCTCCTTTTTTATCCCTACACTAATTTCCTTAATTATTTGAAAAACATTACATTGACATCTCTTATACATCATACTAATTCCCTTAATTGTTTAAAAAATATTACATTGTGTATTTCTATAAGAGAGGTCGTTATAAATGTTAAAAAAATAGGAGAATTACGTACAATCTAAAAAAAAAACTTCAAGAGATATTTATGTAATTTATTTTAAAATTTATAGATGGTAAAAACATACACACGTTTGAATTTAAAAAATTCTTAAAATACATATCTTCTAATAAAACATTATATCCGAATTATTTAATTTTACAATATCCCAATAGCTATCCTAATTGGTCATTTGCATCTTTGCAATATGCAGTCACTAATTGTCAACGTTTTCTCCTTTTTGGTTGTTGAAACAAGAAAATGTATCTTACCCAATTACAGATGGAGAGAAATAATGGGCCAATAAAGAAAGGTGTTGACAAAGTTGGCCCTCTGACAAAATAGCTCACTGCAATTAATAGGTCAAAATCGGAAAAACACTACTACATGTACAGTTGAAAAAGAAAAGTACCATTTGCCTACAATATGACACGTGGCAAAGAAAGCCTTCAAATGTACTGTTTATACTTTTTCTTTTTCTTTTTTGATAAAATGTATTGTTTATACTTTATACTTTATATGGACAGATACCAAAAATGGTTTACAAAGCAAATTATATTTTATGCTCATGGGCACGATGGGGTTTACCGAAAATATTACAAAGCAAATTATAAATACGATGGGGTATAAAAACTAAAAGAAAAGTCAATGTCATTAAATTTTTTTAAAATATTACTATTCTTTTTTTTTTATAACAAAATATTACTATAATATTAAAGTTTTATTCATTAAGGAAAAATATTAAGAATCAAAGGGGGTTTCTCTAATGGGAAAAGAAAAGGGCATACATTTAAGGAGCAAGATGAAAAGAATATAAAATAGGTTTTCATGAGCCCAAGATTCCTTAAGGCAAATAATTAAGATTAACTAATTGTATAATTAAGTTCAAACTTCTGGTTTTTAGTTGTATAATGTTTCTGGCTACGTGAAGAATAAACGTGCTTAGATTCCATCGTTGACTTATATATATATATATATATATATAATTGCCTTTTGAGTTGTTTTAGTGCTCGTTTGGCTAGTTTCATTTCCACGACATACATTTCAATATAAAATTTGAATTTAATCACAATGTGCTGATCGTCTAAATTTTTTTTTATACTGCAATTTTATCATAAATTACCGTATATAATAAAACTATTGATTTTTATAATAATTATTTTAAGAGTCGTGTTTAATATGAATTCTAATTAGTTTTTTGTGGGTTGACCCCAAAAAAAAAATTGTTTTTTGTGTAAATTTTTTTATTGTTAGTACTTTAAAATTAAACTCATAAAATCTGTAGTTAAGATTAATTTTAAAAACATATATATTTTAATTATGTTTAATGATGTAAAATTATTTTTATTAAAATTAATTCTACTTAACTTTAAAATAAAACAAAAGGTGCTTAAATGATATTGGACAGTTAGCCACTTATATGTGTCTTAACTTTGATCATGTTACATGGTTTTGGGAATTTCTACACAAGCATGTTCTTCATCACATGAGTGTCGTTAAACTTAATTACTTGTTGAGATTAAAATCCCCATTCTATGTTTATTATTTTTCTCACACCCATCAACACCCTAGTGTGAGTCTCAGCCAACATCAACCCCTAATGCTACTGTCGTGGAGCAAGTCGGGGTAGCTGTCTCCAGTTCGATGTCAAAGGGCGAACCACGAGGTGAGTGTTGCTGAGTTTGTACTCATGAGCAAGTTTTGTGTGCTTTCACCACAACGTGTTCTTGATGATCTTCTTGAGCGCGGGGACCACAACCTAACTCAAACTAGAATCGACTTTTAAAGAAGCCATTTTCGAGTTCGAAGCGAGTTGCAACTCAACACCGTCGCGAAGGGTGAGATCTTCAAGGGGAATTGAATGATCTCACATGTTTCTTTGTTAATACTATCTCCATCTTTGTCCTTTTCTTTGGGCTCATGGTCTTGTTTGCTTTCATCATGGAGAGATTCTTGAGGTTCTTATGCTTGTTCCCTGATAGTGTTTTCTTGTTTTGGCTAAGATCGCATTTTTAGGTTTTCTCTCAAAAGCAGACATGGGTTTTGGGAGGAAGGATGGTTGCGGTGGATATGTAGTCATCGGTTTTAGTGTCACCATCGCAGTAGCGGCAAAAGTTTTGCAATATGGACTAGGAGAGAAGAGGTAGGGACAAATTGAGAAAGACAAAAGAAAAAAAATTCTCAACCCTCCATTCAAAAATTAATAGATCTAACGATGGGAACCTAGTTTCGTATGGTGGGAGACTTGGTTGGGTTTCCCACCCTAGAATTCACCTATCAAATGAGCCCAAATTGTAGCATAAAATTAAATACTTCTGGTCTTTTGTATAAGAAATAAATGGGCCAATTTTTTTTGTCCTAATTATAAGAAATATAAATTTATTTTTAAAGATATTAATTGTTAAATTTATTTTATATCCTTTATTTATTATGAAGTCTATTTATTAGACACTCACTCATTCTTTATACAAGTAGATGTCATTTGGTTTAAATTAAATTTTGGTGGGACATTTTGATTTATAGCAATTTTGACATTTCAAAACTTACCATATATATTCATTGGTAGAAAAAAAGTATTCCTTGAATTACGAGTAATATTATTAGATATAGTTACCACTTAAATTTTTTAATTTTATGTGTATTTTTAGAATACAATTTAAATTTATGTTATTATTAATTAAAATTAACTAACTTAACTATTTTTATTAGTCTTGATAAATTAGTTATTTTCTTTTTATATAAAAAATCAAAGATAATATTATACTTAGCTATGAAACTCTCCTACATTTTAATTATAATGCATACACTAACCTAGCTAGCCCTTGGGAATTTCAATGTCACAAGTGTTTATACCAACATTTATTGATGAATTAGAACTAGTACTAATTAATGTTGGTCCATTGAAATCCACTTAGAACCATAATTGTAATGTTTAGTCCTGTTTCGAATTGGGTTAGGGCCCAATCCAATTGTAATGTTTAGTCCTATTTCGAATTGGGTTAGGGCCTAATCCATTGGAGATGGCTACTTCGGATCAAGTGTTGCACCAATCCAAGTTATATGGGTTAACTGAAGTCGATACTTAGATGCAAGATGTAACATCCCGGGCGCTGATGAGGGTGGGGAGTGATTAGCAGTGCAAAAGAGATAAGGTACGGACAAGGAGCGACTCCTGGTAAACTTCCAGCGGGAGGGGCACATGAATGAATCGAATATACACCGGAATGAGAGGGATCCAGAGGCCTGTGCAGGTATGGGACTGTACAATTGGGGATAGCTTAAAAGAATTAATAAATGCTACCTATACCAACAAGATGCATCCACTTTTTGGTAGCCTATCACTTAAGAACTCCACAATTAAGCGTGCTTGACTTGGAGCAATTTTGGGATGGGTGAACTCTTGGAAAGTTTTCCAAGAAGCGTGTGAGTGAGGACAAAACACACTGAAAAGTTTTGTATTAGTTTGTGGGGACAGTCTTCAATCTCGAAAACGGCCAGACATTACACAAGATCTTAAGATATACTCGTCAGTAGTATATTAAACCTTGACCCAAAATAAAATTACCTTGTTATACTAAGACAAGGTAATGTAGCTCTTGAGAGGCCTTGAGCCATATATCAGATATTTCAGCACAATTCATATTCTTATAAATACAACTAATGTCATCGTAGTAGTTAAACATTTATTACATACTACCACTATGGTAAAATTCTTACTGACTTGAACATCAAAATATCTTTTACATGTACCCACCCCTTTGCTAGGTGTCTTGGCCGTGGTGAAAAGTTCTCTTGTTGTTAGGAGATCTCAAATTTTGATGAACGTTAAAGCACACTTCGATTAACTTCAATTAGAGTCATGTAAAAAATAGTGATCTCATCTCAAACGCATTAATTCCATACTTTAGAAAGAGCTGTGTATTTATAAATAAAGTTTCCCATATATGAAGCTATTTACTACCTTCTTATATCAACTAAATATTGTTCATTTTCTGATAATCCACTTAGAAATGTCCAGTGTCAAGAAATATACCTTAAAAGTCTCCATATATTATTATATTTGTATTACCTTTGGAAACTATGAAATAAGTGCAACCTCGTTAAAAATTAATTAATTTTATTACGTGTCTTTTAAATTAGGATATTTTTAATTATTCCAAAGTCAGTTAAAAATAAGGAAAATTAGCCTAGGTGAAACAAATATTTTTTAAAGACGTATAGAAAATAATTGTTGAAAACCCAGGCCTTATATATTGAAAGAAATAATTAGTATAGCCAAGTTGATAGCTAGATTAATTGCAATTCATGCAAGGATTGATGCATAATTTGATGTCAATTAATTAGGAAAGAATAAATAATAATAATAATAATAATAATAATAATAATAAATGTTTGATATATATATGTATATTTGATAACGTCTCCTTCTAATACATTTTAAGTAAAAGACATGGATCAGATCTAGACTTTAGTAAAGATATGATGATTATCAGAGATTGGAAGAAAGGTAAAGCTCAGAATCAGATTAGCATCATATTCCCACGTGATTGCTATAAAACAAATATAATTAAGTTATAAAAGGTGGAAGAATTAAATATGCTTTTGATTTTTATAATATATCGTTTTTTTGTTTGGTTCTTGTCAAATTATTATTATTTTTTTAAAATGGTTTTTATAAAATTTAATTTTTATTTTTTTGCCTTTATTATTTTGTTTTAGTCTTTATAATATATATATATTTTTTGTTTTAGTCCCTATTTTCTCGGACTCTATTCATTCAATAGTCTACAACAAGGAAAAACCCGCTTGTGTTATAGAATTCAGATATGATGTGTACATGAGTTATAATCATTTGTCAAATTCTTGACATCATTATTTTAAACCACATCTTTCTGTTCTTTCCTTTTGGCTACCTGAGTTGGTAAATATACAAGTGAGAATAACAAAGTTAATCTTTTTTCACACTTGGTGATTCACATGATTAACTTTAGTTATTACTACTACCAGAAGTAGTAGAATTTCCTACATAAACTCATAACCAAGCGTAACAATTTTTAGTAGACCATCTAAAACTTTTTACTCAGTACTAATAAAAAAAGAAATGCAGGCAAAAGATATCAGATGTTCTAAAAGGACGTGTTATTGTCATCTAATGTCCAGCACCAAGGACAGAAAGAACAGTAAAAGGCAAAAAAAAATAGAAATTACTGATGAAAATTTGTATAAGGGAACAAACCTTTGTGCAAATTCTTCAGTATTGTCATTACAACTGCGACCTCAGCCATATTTTTATAGCTTCTTCCAGCACAATCAAATTTTCTTTGCCTCTAATTATATTTATAAAAGAATAAGGACCAAACATTGGCCCTGGAAGATAGTGCTTCCTAAGGTAATTTCTTTCAACATTTTGTGCATCCTGAATTTTGTTAAAATAGAAATATGAATTTGGAAATGAACTTATTTGTGGATGCATCCTATACTGCATATTGAGAAGATACTTTGGGTGATCCAATGAACTCAACCGCTGAAATAAGCTTCTCCCAAAACCAGCTTCATAACAAACCTTGTACGCAAAAAGAGCAAGCACAAATATAAATATAGATTAGCAATACAAGAGGATTGAGGATGAAGAATTCTCTTAAAAAAACAATTAATATAAGCTTGATAGTGGCTACATACATTACTTCTAACCATGGATGGCAGTTGGCATTCATCGCCAACAAGAGTGGCATGGCTTATTCCTGGAAGGAACATAGGTGTTACTGATTCAGAGTCTTTTAACTGAGCAGCTTCATCTTTCACCAAAATGTTCAGTGGCTTCATGTCTAAAGAGTGCAGCTTATATGAACCAGAGACTGTGGAAAACATCAATGACGATGTGAGCTAACAACACACTCTCTACCACGTTCTTTCTAACATACTTTCTATTATTAGTTAAAATTTAGTAGAAACTACATAATCAAAAGTATAGCTCATTAAATAAGTGGGACTCATAAAATTTTATGATTTCTAATAAATTTTAACCAATAGTAGAAAATGTGTTCAAAAAAAGTGTATTAAAGAATGTGTTCTCATGTTGATGTTTCGAAACAAAACTTTCTCGTTGGGTGCTTATTCAAATATTTTATTGACATAAGTCCATGACGTGAATTTTTCACAGTTCTTAGAGCAGTTAGACATTCGTTTCTCTTCATGTACAACCGGTATGCAGCACCATCAAATGACCAAGAAGTCATCTCTGGTAATTCTTTATAAGAGAAAAGCTTTTCCAATCCTTCAGAAAATAAATCATTTAAAACAGCAAGTTTTGAGATGATTAAAGTGCCTCATTTAAACACACCAGGTTCAACAAGCGATACATGGCTACATGTGAACACAAGATAGAAATACATGATTTAAGAGGCAATGCTGCAGAACAAAACCTTTCTCACAGAAACTCTAGAAATGATTTGCGCTTACTCTTCTCCTTTTTCAACTCATCCCCAACAAATCTATGATAATACGAAACACAATTTTCAAGAAGATCAATCATTGATTAAAGACAAGAACTCAAACCAATAGAACGTGCAAAGCATTCTGCTAGCTGTTGCACACGATGATCCAAATATATATCTTCAAAATCATCACTAATTTTTGGCCTCTTATTGTTCCCAAACAATAGCAAATCTCCCTTTGAACAGAACAAGTCACCAGATTATTTACTATGTGTGCCTTTCACTATGGTTACTACAAGTGAAGCCACTTCTTTGATGGCAACATTTGTGGGAGCACACACAAGGACTCTATATTTCATTTTCAACAGAGCAAAAAGTAGTGTGCCCAAAGTTTTAGCGTGTGTTTGGTAGCTCGTCCCATACGCAAGTCTCTGAAGATTCCTGCGTCAATTTGTGAGTTTTATGCAGAAGCTATAATGCATAGCTTCCATCTTGACGTGCGCCACCTGTTAGCTGACGTGAAACCAAACACATGCTTAGTCTTTCCAGTCCCTGGGGGACCCCATTTGAGCTTCACAGCAGTGTTGTGGTTGCATTTGAGGCCGGATAGACATGCAGAAATTGCCTTATTATGGGATTCATTAGACTCTTATAATAAACTTTGATATGAAGGGTCATCCCTTAAAGCATCAGCTAGAGAGCCACAACTACCACATTCTTCAACCTGTTTTCCAGCATGCATTCATCAGCTATAGCAATGATTTTAATTAATTAACATATAACACAGTTTCCATAAATATATGATTAGAATTTGAGAATCAATTGATCTGATTGGTGTGGTTAGTTTGGTGTCTGAATGGCATAAAAAAATAATAGGTGTTCCATTGTATAACAAAACAATAACAGACAATTTGCATTTAGCAAATCATGATTGTATGTTAGCACCAACTTAGCATTTAATTAAGTAGTGAATAAAATTTTAACATGCTGAATTAAAACTATAATGCCACAACTAAAATTAAGATTTAAACATTTTTTAATTCTTAAAACTATGGTATTTTTTTAATTAGGTCCTACTTAAATTGTATTCATTTTTTGTCCTTAAAAATTATAAAAATTGTATGCTTAGTCCCTCACCAGGGGCAAAAAATATACTATTCTTAAAAATTAAATAAATAAAGACTAAAAATAAATAAAATCCATATTTTTGGAAATTGAGAACATATTCAAGCCTAATTTTAAATTATTTACCTCATCTGTGGTGCATAAGATCTGCTTGACTAGCTTCAAATTACCGGGTATATGAAATGCATCCCAAATTCCTCTATTAAGGCTTACATTTGTCAAGAAAACGAGAAATAGAGTTTTATGCCTTATTTCTGTCAGGTCAATATTTTTGAGGCCTTAACTTCTAAATAAACAGACATGATACGACCCTCAAACTCACACTTTTTTGTGCTTAAAACTGATACAAAACTCCACATCCTTCCAACCCTTTGCAAGTCTTTTACAGTTTGTGGTTTATAATCAGCCAAAACTAAAACATCATCAGGCGATGTTTTGTATGGTTCTCCATGATGAACAAACCTGCCTTTCCAGCTATTAATTTGCAACTTATACAGTTTATTTACCACTGGGTTCTTCTCTAGACCAATCACTTCTGCATAAGGTGCTTGGTATATAATCTCCATACTTGAGCATAGTTGTGCTCGAGTTGCTTCCAATAAAGGGTAGAAATAAGATCCAAGGTAATGACCAATGGACTGAAATGATAGTTCAATCTTCTCTACCTGAAAATCAAAGGTCAATAAAGCTCAAGCCGTACATAACTTGTTGAGCAGGAAAACATTAAATTGTAGGTCATGATCTTACACTTATCATATGTAAAAAAGTCCAAAGTTTGTTTTTGTTTCCAAACTGTGAAACACACATATGCAAAAGCACTTTTTTCTGGATTAAGTGAAAAAGTCATATAGCCAAAAAGAAGAACACGACAGACCCACTAGTGTGTGTGTTTGTATCAAACTAAGCATTAAAATACTTAAGATAAAGCTACACCCAAAAAACAAAAAGAGCTCAATGATGTTTAATATAAAATAACATGCACGAATAGTGCCACTACTAACCTTGTTCTTGTATAAATCTTCATTAAAAATTACACACCTCCCCTACTTTCATGTAATGACCATATATAGTACCCTTAAGTATAGCAACGCAAGAGTCGTGTAAGGAAAATCAATGTAATTTGTCAATAATGATATAATTAACACCAAATTCAAAAGAGTTCACTGTAATTATCCCTTAGGTATATGATTAATTGATTTAATTCCCTCCACCACATTGACAATGGGTTAGTTACAATGACTTTGTCTTAATTTTTATTTTATTTTTTTGAGAATGACTTTGTCCTAATTAATTATTATTATTACGTTGGATTACAAGCATCACGGTGAAATCTTTAGATCTACCAAAAAAATAGTGAAATCTTTAGAAAACAATTATCTTATACAATGAAATTTGACAAGCATAATTTCAAGTGTCTTTACCATACTTGTTTATTTTTATTTTCATAAAAAACTGAACAAAATTATAATAAAAAAGTAAATTTAATTTTTTATTAGAGTGATGTGAGATAATAAACTTTCATTAATTTCCTATATAATAGTATTAAACTGTACGAGTTAAACAAAAATAAATCCTGGGCTTGCCTTTTAAAGAAGAAACTTTATCCTTAAGATTTGATGGTACTTTTTTGTTTTTAGTCAAGAGGAGGAGGAGGGGGTTGGGATTTGGGCATCAAACCTGTTCTTGAGATCTCATATTGCGCATAGCTCCCACTAAGCTATCTCTATAGGGACAAATTTGAGCGATACCTAAACAGCTTATATTTATAACCCAACACAATCAATCTTAAAAAAAAACCATGTCCATAGGCCATAGTCTTCTACTAGTTATATTTACATATCAGCACAAAAAACCAGTAAAATTTGGATGACAAACAGTTAAGTAAGTTGTTCATCAGCGGCAAATATCCTTCTCTCCTCAAGTGCAAGCTTCTTGTGTAGCCGCTTTTGGTGCTCAGAAAATGCCAAAAATAAATCCTTCATATTACTAGCTATCTTGAATTCTTTAGTTCCTGAACTCATAACCTTCAAATTGTTGCTAGTTCCACTCTTTCTTTTTCGTGATATATTCTGCAAAAACAAAATCAATATCAGTAACAGAGGTAACATGTAGACAACTGCCATGGGTTATTATTACCATCTAAAGAACTTCCGGAGTCCCCTCTTGCACCTGTTGAAGTAAAATCGGTGGTACAATTAATTTTTCTAAAACTATTGAGTCAGAAGATTATAATCAAATTTTTAAAAACAATGGATAGCATGGCTTGTATTCTCATTATGCGCACAGTGCCTCTAGGGAAATGGGTGCCCCTACAATGAAAGATTGATCAATGTAATTAATAAATTTAATGATTTTCTTGGTGTCTCAATTTGACCATGCAGCAATTTGACGGTGGGTGCCCCAACAGTCTTGACCAATTACCATACTCCACTACTAAGCCATAAAATATTCTTTTTGTTGGCAAAAAGGAGGAAAGAAAATTGGGTATGGAACCTACCTCTGATATATGCACCAATGCTCCTATTGATGCTTTAATATTTTTTAATCCCACTAACTTTTCAAGTATCACCCAAGGCCTGGAAACGACAGTGAAGAGATTAATTTTAAATAGTAAATGAAAACAATCATACAACACTAACACATACATAATTTTGTAAGCATTGATTGTTAAATTATTAAAACAATTACAGCAAAAAAGAAATTTGCAAGCCTTGTTTCAACGTTAAGTTCATACGTTTCACAATAACAATGAAAAACTGTAGTAGATTGTGCTTGAAATTTATAGGCCAGAAATCAATATTTAAGAACTATACATGCAGAATACCTGCCAGTTGAAGATGTTATGATGCAGTTGGGATTATCCAAAAAGTTACACAGCTCTTGGAACTCTTTTTCAGAATCCACCATAATGGCTACCCTGGTATATACCTCCAGTGACAGACTTGGAAAAATGAAGACTCTAGCTAATACAGAAGTATGTCTCTGTAAGAACTCTGTAATTGTATATGGACATAACTCTTTATCGATATTTGCAATCAATATCATACACACATTTTTTGTTCCTTCAAGATCCCTATCTTCCGTTATTTTGTCATGACAGCTGACTATAAACCAAATAAAAGAAGAAAAAAGCAAATGAAAATCCAAGGAAAAAGTATATGATATATGGGTGTACAACATATAGGCCAATGAAAGAAGGTTCATATCAGTTTATATGAACATGCACAAGGGTAGAGAAAAACTAATAAATAAGAACATCAATTTAGTAATTTTACAGAGGATCAAATTAGGTCTTTGATAGACAATTTCCCAAGGATTTAACCATAAAATTCAAAGGATAGTAAAATCCCACCTACTATAAGAATTGCATAAAAAAAGTACAAAAATTTAACATAAAGATTCATACGACATGCCTATTTAAAAAAGAACACATAGTTTTGACATTATTAGTAGGAAGAGATAGAAATATGACACATCTATGAATGCCATAATGTTCATAATTCATGATTGTAGCAATAGATCACAGCAGAAGTTAAAAAATGACCAAAGGAAAAAAGAAACAGTGTTCCAAACGTCATTTATAAAGTAATTCATCAGTTTGAGAATTGGAGTAAAGACTTTGGTCTCCAAGCATAAATAAAGAGCAAAGCAAATTTTTGTAAAAGAATCCAAGCAGCAGATTAGGGAAGGTTTTTGTAAAAGAGTCCTAACAACTAACAGAGTTAGATGGGCAATCATATGAAGAGAAGTAGAGAACCATAAAAATATCTGAAAAGCAGGAAAAGGTTTTTGAAGCACAATCCAGTGAGTTGAATCCGCTTCTAGTGTTAACCTCTACTATTACGTAGAAACAAACCTTCAGGTGAACATTCATTGACAACAGTACGCCTAGCTCGTCGTGTTTCCTGTAAAGAGGAACATATTATAAGATATCATGCCAGGCACTGAACACATCCAAGAATAGGAAATTGTCCTGTATGGTTATTATTATAATTTTCTCAGCATGCAAGCTAATGGAAAGGACTCATGGTTACATAAAGATGCATATGCTACTTGCCTTTATCATTCGTCCAAAATAACTCATTCTACCAGTAGTGTTTGAGCTTTTGTTGCAGTACGGCACCATTTCGAAGCCAGAAACTCCCTTTGACACTGAAACAGAACAAAATAGGATTAGGAAGAGATCAAGTTATGACAAATCTATGAATGTCATATTATTCATAAGTCATGGCTGTAACAATAGATCACTGCAAAAGTAAAAAATAACCAAAGGAAAACAAAGAAACAATGCTCCAAACTACATTATTGGCAAAGAAATTCATTAGTTTGAGAACTAGAGCAAAGACTTTGGCAAAGACCAAAGATCAAGCAGAAATAAAGAGCAAAGCAAATCTTTGTAAAAGAATCCGAGTGGCAGAACAGGGAAGGAGATCAAATGTACCTAAACAACCCAAATGCATAAAACACGAGTTTTCAGTAATAGAAAGACCACATATTTCATTTCATGCCCAATAACCATTAGTCCATTCAAATTGTGTCACTGCCCATTCTAAAAACAATGGGCCAGGACGTCATTTTTTAACCACATTGTGAGTTGTAATTCCAACAATTTTACCATGTCAATGTGACAATGTCAAATTGTACCTGAATGAAATCCTACATGTTTGCCAGTCAGGTAGAATTTGACTCGATTCTACAGGTCTAGTAAATAAAATCATATGATCCTTAACATTGACATGTGATTTTGATAGCTATGGTTTACAAATCCCTGACAGAGTCCGATGGACAATCATATGAAGGGGACCATAATATCTGAAAAGCAAGAAAATGTTTCTAAAGCAAAACCCAGGGAGTTGAATCCACTTCTAGTGTTAACCTCTACAATTACATAGAAACAAACCTTCAGGTGAACAAACATTGACAACAGACTGCCTAGCATGTCGTTTTTCCTGTAGAGAGGGATATATTATAAGATCATGTCAGGCACTGAACACATCCAAGAATTGGAACCTGTGCTGTACTTTATGCTCGTGGTTACATTACATAAAGATGCATAAACTACTTGCCTTTTCCAATGGTTCAACATAGTCCATTCTACGAGTAGTGTTTGAGTTTTTGTTGCAGTACGACACCATTTCGAAGCCTGAAACTCCCTTTGACACTAAAACAGAACGAGAAGAAAGCAATTCCATTTTCTCGCCAGCCATCTCCAGAAATGAAGCCACTACAGGATCTAGCTCCCATGCAGGCTGAACTACGCAGATATTCTCAATTGGTGCAGCAGTCAAGTTTCTTGCATTTGGCCCATGTAACCAGAAAAGTATAAAGGTGCACAAGCATAATTCCTCTCCTGTTGCCCAAGAATGCTCGCTTTCTTGCACCTATGAAAGCAGGCACAATATCAACAGTACATAAGGATACAGAGGAAGCAATTTAATCCAGAATGTAAGAAAGTTGACCGTTATTTTCACCATCACTAAATAAAAAGACATTAGCTTTCTATTCTATTGAATTTAGTATCTAGTAGGACTTGGTTAGTTTTCTCTCTGTTTTTATCTTCTTCATTAGTTCTCCCCATCAGTTTCATTGCTCCAAGAATCCTTAGATCCATTTCAGCTTCACCTTCTACCTCTTAAAAAAGAACAAAACTTAGATACAATACCTAGGCACTGTTAGTGCTGTTCTCCAATTAGAATTGAAATAATCTATCTCAATAATCTGCATAATAAAAAAATACATTATAGAATTATTCAAATTAGCGAAGTGAAACTCCATTTTTAATTGGAGAACAGAACAAACTCCATTTGTTCCTCAAAAAACTATACAATCGTCTCACAATAATAAAACGTTAGTGGTTGCTAGCATTTCTCGTGGCAATAATAAAATGTTAGCAGTTGCTAGCATTTCTCATTGCTAAGAAATTTACTAAAACACCCTTGCAATTGCATTAACAATGCATGTTGCCAGTAAGGAAAATATCCATTTCCCCAAACTAGAACGACGTAAACGACAAGGCGTAATGGGGAGTGAGTGACGACTGACCCCGTCGACGACAGCGTCGTAGAAGCGAACGTCGTCGTGGCTGAAAGCGTGGCAAGCGCAGACCCGAGCGCCTGGCGCGAGTTGACGACACTCGTCGTCTTGAAGCTGTTTGGAGAGGGGTCTGAAGCGTTCCTTGAAGTCCTCCAGCTCCTTCCAATCCCCAAAGTCTGAGGGCTCAAACGCCTCGTCGTTTTCGTCGGAGAAGTTCAGGTACTTCACTGTGAGAGTCTCTCCCTCCAGCAAAACGCACACCGAGTACCACGCGTCGTCTTTGAAGGCTCTGAACTCCGTCTTGTAGTTCGCCACCGTAACCACCCTCGTTTCCTTCCCTGCCAGCATTTTCTTTCGTCACCTTTCACCGAAAGCCAAAAAAGTAGACTAAAGTAAACTGTGTGTCGCTGTCACCTCTTTATTTAATTTTAATTTTCTTGTTTTCTTGCTGCCTCTTCATATTCTATTCTAACTAGGACTAGGAGTTTGTGTAACTTGCTGTCACTTCGTCCCCAAAGCAAACCGTTTCAAGCAAATGGTTGCTTACAATTTTTTTAAAACACGATCCGTCGTTGAATCAGTCAAAATACTAGTTGAAGTTTTAATAATTTAATAAAATAATAATAATTAAATAATACATAAAATAATATTAAAAAACATAATATCATAATTTTATAATATTAAAAACTAAAAATAAAATATAATTTTATAAATTTTTAACATTTACCTACTTATAAAAATTTAAATTAAATATGTTATAATATTTAAGTTTAAGTTTTATAATACACATCAATATTTATCAATAAAAAAAGTTTATATTTATAATAAAAAAATGGCAAATACTTCATGTTAATTTTTATTTTTAAAAAAAGAATCAAAAATGATATTTTATTAAACATTTTTCATTGACCCACTATGAACCGATTTTGTCGATTTTGACTGGTTTTACCAGTTTTTCAATGCTTTTACCAGTTTTTTTTCCAAGTTAGTTATGTTGTTTATTTGAATTAGTCAGGTGACTAATTCATCGATTTTTCGGTCCAACCGACCGGTTCGATCCGTTTTCAAAACACAGATTGGTTACGTTTGCATTAAAGTGTAAAAGTACTTTTATGACTTTTAATATAAATTTATGAATTTCAATGCATAAATAAAGAAGAAAAAATTATTACTTTGAAAATAAAAGTATTTTTGAGTTTCTCTAACTCAAATCCAAACATACACGTAATTTTTTTTGAGTTTATAAAATTACATTACCTATGTTATTTATTTCAAGCGAGTTACTATTAAATATTTTTTACATTAATATTGATTTATAATCATTTTTGTTAAAATAAAATATGTTTTAATCTCTATAAATATCATTAAATTTAATTTTAGTTTTCTAAAAATTGTTTGTTAATTTTAATCATTACAAATTTATTTTTTTTTAAAAGGAATCTATTTCACTGTTTAATAACAATACAATATAAATTTAATCTTGTCATGTTATATGTTATCTCATAATAAAAACTAATATTTTTGATTCATAAAAACTAATATGATATAACTAGAAACATATCATACCATTATTAAGGGGTAATAATGATTATTTTTTTAAAAAAGTTTAAATTTATAAAAAAAACCAATAAAAAAACTTTTAAAGCTAAAATCAAACTTAATCATATATGTATATAAATACTAAAAAAACATTTAAGGCTTTTTTTTTTTATCACATACACCTTTTATGTAAGTGTAAAACACAAAGATAACACAAGAAGGGGGTTGAATTGTGTTATAGCAAATTTTCGCAAAAGCTTTGCCAGAGATGTATCGTTTGAAGAGAGAGTTAAATGATTTTTCAAAAACGATTTTGTAGGAAAGACGAATGCTGAAAGAGAAACAAAAATGCACACAAGAAGTATACCGGTTTGTCTCACTCAAAAATACAGTCCAGTTTTTGACAACAACCAAGTTTCACTAACTTATCCAGGATACAAGTATTCTTTCAACAAGTCTCTTCATGTTTAACCCAAGTAGTCTTTAACTTGCCTCTCCAAGCAAAAACTCAAGTATTCTTTGAATTAAAGCCTCTTCAGGCTTCTACTAATTTCGTAAAGAAAAAGTTGAACGGGAGTTACCTCACTAAGCTAACAGACGAATATACAATGAAGAATAAATAAAGTTTTTACAGAGTTTTATGATTGTCACAATATCAGAGTTTGATAAGTAGAGATTTTTAAAACAGTGAACCAACTGACTAACTCTGAACCTGAGGTCTCTCTTCTATTTATAAACTTCTCTAGAAAGTATTCGTTGTGAGTGTTTTAAGGGAGACAGTCTTCGTCTGGTAGAAAGAGTCGTTGAAGTATTAAATACAGTATTTAATGTATTTCACCAGCTTGTCACATTGATAAGATAATGCAATTTGCTTATCTTTACAATTCTTGTACTCCATCTTGTAATAGTAGACATAACTGCTTTTCGTTCTGACATCCACAGCATATTCCTTCTTTTAAGCAGTAAAGTAAACTTTCCCTCAAGATTAGGTACGTAGACTTCATTTATTTCAAGATTGCTTACGCTCTTATAGCTGATCAGTGTGCAGATCGTTAGAACATCATCTGAGAGAAGTTAACTACTGAAAACTTTGAAAAACGATTAAAGACAATTCACGACCAAAAAGAATAGACAATAGCAAGCATAAGATACTCGAGTAACCAGATGATTGTTTAAGAAAAGTCATTTTAATTGTTTGTTATTATCAAAATATTTGAGAATTATAAAATTGTTCTTTGTCTTAACAGTAAGTTTTTCCAATTAGGATTATTTCTTAATTTTTGTGTATAATATATTTGTACAATAAACTCCTACGTTTATTCACGAAAATTTTGATGAATATATTAATTTTTGAAAATGTAAAAAAAAATCTATCTTATTTTATAAAATCCATCTTTTAACATTGATCCCGATTATACTAGAATAATTGAAATTCTTTCATCACGTTTATCAATATCTAAAGTACTTGTTCTTGTATTATTTCTTTGTTTCAAAATTGAAAAACTTGACTCTTAATTAGGGGTGTAAATGGCTCGGCTTGGGTTGGGTTTAGGGGTGTTGAAGACCCAACCCAATTAAAAATAAGTTGGGTTGGGTTTGTATTTTTTTTAAAGCGACCCAACCCGACTTTTAATTGGGTCGGGTCGGGTCATCGGGCTGGTCAAATGAAATATTGATGTCATTTATATATTTGAAAAATTCAAAAATAAAATAAAATACTTAATTAGTTAAACTCATTCAACACATGTTCAATTTAAAATACAAGTCTAACCACACAAATTCAACACTAAAAAAAATACAATATATGTGAATAATATAATATTTTTTTTTATTAAAAAAATAATAAATCGGGTTGGGTTGGGTTGAGAATGCATCAACCTGAACTCAACCCAACCTTAATCGGGTTAGCCAAAATTAGACCTGACCCAACCCAACTCACTAAAATGCAGTTGGGTCGAGTCGGGTAGGTTGAGTCCGTGGATTGAGTCAGACCCACTTACACCCCTACTCCTAATAATGATATTGATAGGTAACCAAATTGTCCTACTTTTACCAAATTGTCCTACTTTTCATTTACTTTTAAAAATTCTAAGAGATAGCTTCTACCATTTGCCTTTTTTTTTAATGATAAAATAAGAAAAATTATTTTTATATTAAAAATAGCTGAAATGTTTTTTATTTAGAAAATTACATTACTTAGGTAATTGTATTTTAAGCGAGTTATTAAATATTGTTTATTTTAATAGTTGATTTATATCCGTGCCTGTTTTTATTTTATATATATATATATATACATGTTGTGTACCTTTCTCTCAATTAGAATTATCTCTTAATTTTTGTCTTTAATTTATAGATTTTTTTTTATAATAAGCATATAAATTTATCCATGAGAATTTTGATGAAGGTATTTATTTTTAAAATGTAAAAAAATCAATTCTAATTTATAAAATATATCATTAACATTGATCAAGATTTCGTCACATTTCTCAATATCTAAATCACCTATTCACATATTATCTCTATGTCAGAATTGAAAAACTTAACTCTTGATAATGATAAGTAATTAAAATATCATTTTATGATTTAGAATGTTGAATTTAAGAATGTCTTGGTACCCCAAATTTCATGATTTAGATTGTTGAATCTAAGAATGTCTTGGTACCTCAAATATTTAAATTGTTGGAATTAAGTGACAATATGGGCATAGGCTAGGGTGAACCATGTATTAAGTAGTCTATGGTGAACTACTTCAAATGACCTGTTATAGTAAGTCATTTTGACATGTTAGATGTAATTTTATATTTATTATTTAGTCCAAATAACTTTTATTTTTAATATTTTATTTATTTAGTTCTTACTACTTTGATTTTTTAAATTGGTAATTTTCAAATTTCAAGTTGCTAATACTTAATTCTTCCACATTGCCTCATAGCTGCCCACCAACAAACCCACCACGTTCAATAGTAATCGGTACCAAAAAAAAAACAAGAGTTTGCTTCTTTTTTCTAAACTCAAAAACTAGCAACTTTTATTAAAAAAAATAAATAGAAAAGAAAAAAGAAAAAGAACCCAAATCTCGAAAGTTCAAAAACCCCAAAATAGTTGAACAAGATTTTCATATAACGAAACGAATCCTTTTTTCTTTTAGATTTTGTTTTTAGAAAACATGGATTGGGATTTGCGTATAAAATTGTGTTGCGCATGGCAGAAACAACTAATAATTGGTGTAGGCTAAAAGCACAATTGAAGGAGTTGAAGGGAAATGGTGAGGAGGAAGGAGATGAGGTGAATGATGGAAAAAGCTCCTCCACCATGATGAACAAAAAATGGAAGATCAAGATGCAGTTAATGGAATAGTTGCAACCAAAATACAAGGTAAATCACCATGCCTGATTGATGCAAAACGTTAGAACTTGAAGCAAATGAATCGCCTAATCCTATATGTGTCATTGTTTCAAGTTTTTCAATGTGGGAGTATCAGAGTAATCCTATACTAGGAAAATGATAAAATTAGCAACAACTTTTAAAAACTGGAAACAAAGAAAACTAAAACTAGAAGTTAAAAACAAAAAACTGGTTTCAGTTTTAAAAAATTTTAAAACTTGAAATTAACAATTGTAGGTAAAAAAGGAAAAGAAGAGTTGTGCCATGGCAAAAATCACTGTCCTAAAAGTAAATTTTGGTGGACCTCTGATACAACTCAAAATCTGGTTTGCTCCCTAAGGTTTACACAAAGGAGTGTTTGAACTCGTGCACTTGAGGCCAAAACACGTTGGAGCCTCGTGAACAATGCCCAAAAGAACACAAAGTAGAAGAAATAAAGAAAGGAAAAGTCGAGAAGAAGAAAATTACTCTCTTGGTGTGTCAAGACTCTTGTTGCTACTCTTTTGTATAATGTATAAGAAATCAAACCATTGGGAAAATTTTAAATTAGCTTTTAACACAAAAACACAACTGATGGATATGAATGAATGACTAATTAAAGCCATTAAAAATTCCAACGTGCAAACAAAACAAAACATTCAATGTATTTTTAAAATTTGTAATCAAGTATATGAATGGTAATCAAAATAGCACTTAATGCCATCATTACAATAATCCCCCACTAATGGCAATTAAGTGGTAAAAGAAAGAAGGAAAGAAAAATCTCAAGCAAAGAAAGGTTTTAATTTTGTGCTTAAGTATTAATATCATGAGAATTGAATTAACATGTAGTGAAATGAGGCAACACCTTATGTCCAAAAAGTGAATTAATCTTGAACTTAATAGATTTAAGATGAGACCCTCACAACACACACTTTTACCTTTGAAATCGTGACAGCTCTGCGATTAAATCTTTGCACAATAATTTAGGCCTTTATATATATATATACACCTCAGGTTTCTCATGAGTGCTCTAGAAAGATAGCCTAAATCTTTCATAGAAAGTGGCCTGTGCCTTCACACTCACCTAGGTAGATATATTAAGTGCTTCTCTATAGCATCACCCATATCAAGGGCTATGTATCTATTAAGAGCTCATGGCTCAACCTCACATCAAGCACTACCGCATGCCATAGGGATGAGAAGTGTAGTGCATAGAAGTATTCATATGGTTTCGTTTGACCACTAATTGGGTGTTCATCATACTTTCCTCCACTAATGACTTTAAGCCCATCCCCTCGACATATCTAGGACAATTTTCCTGGGTAATCCTTTTATAAAAGGATCTGCAAGATTTTTCTCACTTTTTACACACTCAAGTGAGATATCACCATTTTTAATTAGACTTTTAACAACACTATGTCTCATACGTATATGCCTTCTCTTACCATTATAAGTACTATTATTAGTTACACCAATTGTAGCTTGTGAATCACAATGAAGAGATATAGGAGGTGGTCTCCCCCATAATGGTATATTAGCCATTATGTCTCTCAACCACTTAGCTTCTTAATCTGCAAGTTCAAAAGCTATGATTCTGATTCCATTGTAGACCTTGCTATACATGTGTGTTTTGTTGATTTCCAAGAAATAGCACCTCATCCTAAAGTAAACACATATCCACTAGTAGAACTTACCTCATCATTGCTTGAAATCCAATTTGCATCACAGAACCCTTTTAAGACAGCTAGAAAGTTAGTGAAATGTAAACTCCAATCCATAGTACCCTTTAGATACTTTACAAGGCGCAAAAGGGCATTCCAATGATCATTATTGGGATTATGAATGTATCTATTTAATCTACTTACAATATATGCAATGTTCAGTCTAGTATAATTCATAAGATACATAACACTACCAATTATCTTTGCATATTTTGATTGAGAAACACTGGTTCCTTCATTTTTCTTAAGATGAATGCTAGAATCATATGGTATTCTAATAGGTACAACATCAAAACTATTGAATTTTTCTTAATAGTTTTTCAACATAATGAGCTTGATTTAGTGAGAAATCATTTTCAATTTTTTGTATTTTAATACCCAAAATCACATCAGCTTCTCTTAAGTCTTTTATCTCAAATTTGGAACATAAAAACTCTTTAATTTCAATTACCACTTTCAAAGAAGTTCCAAATATTAACATATCATCTACATATAAACATATGATAACACAATTAGAATCTATCATTTTACATACACACAAGAATTGAAAGTGTTTACCGCAAACACATAGTTCACCAATGTGTTATTAAACTTTTCATACCATTGTTTAGGTGCTTGCTTTAAACCATACAAAGATTTTCTAAGCTTACATACCTAGTGTTCTTATCTTGGTACAATGAAGCCTTTTGTTTACTTCATGTAGATTTCTTCTTTTAAATCTTCATTTAGGAAAGTAGTTTTTACATGCATTTGGTATATAACCAAGTTATGGATTACTGCTAAAGCTATTAATGCACACATAGTAGCAATTTTTATTACTAGTGAATAAGTATAAAAAAGTCTATACCTTTTTTATGAGTAAAGCCCTTAATAACCAATATAGCCTTAAATTTTTCTATTGAACCATCAGGCCTATATATAAATATATATATATATATATATATATATATATATATATTATTTTATTTATTTTTAAAAAGCTACTTACTATCTATAGGTTTACTACCTTTAGGCAAATCTACTAATTCCCAAGTGTTGTTACTTGTTATGGAATCTAGTTCACTTTTAATTGCCTCTTTCCAAAAGATAAAGTCTATTAATTCTATTGCTTCCTCATAGGTCTTAGGATCCTCTTCTAATATATAAGTAGAAATTATTTCTTCATTTATTTTATCAACATCTTCTATTTCAACTGAAAAAGCTGTTATAAAATCTAGACCAAAGTTTGTTTTTGTTCTAATCCTTTTACTTCTTCTTGGTCATAAATTTCAACATTTTGCATATGTTTGGCAATAGTAGGAATAGAAACAGAAGTAGTAATATCATTCGCAGAATTCAATTTTTTCTTAGGACATACATGCTCAAAAAATTCAGCATCTTAAGATTCTATTATAGAATTATTGTTTAAGCTCATGAATCTATATACAACACTATCTTGGGCATAACCAATGAATATGACATCAATTGTTTTAGGACCAATGTTTGTTCTTTGAAATTTGGTAGTCCAACTTTAGTCAAGCACCCTTACACTTTTAAGTAATTTAGGTTTAGAGAATGACCTTTCCATAACTTATAGGTGTCTTATTTAATTTCTTATGAGGAACCTTGTTTAAAATATAACATGCAGTTAATATAGCTTTCCCCCATATATTGCCAAGCATTCTAGAATTAATTATCATGGTGTCCATCATATCTTTAAGGGTCCTATTTTTTCCTTTCATCTATTCCATTTTGTTGTGGTGTATAGGGTGCAATAAACTAATGTATTATACCATTCTCTTCACAAAAATCTTTAAGGTTGGTTGTGATCTATTCACCACCCCTATTTGATCTTAGTCATTTTACATTTTGATTTAATTGATTTTCTACCTCTACCTTGTATTTAATGAACATAGTTTTAGCTTCATCCTTGGTTCTCAATAAATAAACCTTAGTGTATCGAGAATGATCATATATGAATGTGATATAATTTTTTTCCTTCTCTGCTTGTTGTATTTTTAAAATCAGCAAGATCATAGTGCACTAATTCAAGTAGTTTAGTTTCCCTAATAGTTATAGCTTTAAAGGGTGTTTTGTATGTTTAGCTGCTATGCAAACAAGGCATTTAGAATTCAAGTCTTCCTTTATAGGAGGCAACAAGTTCATACTACATAATCATTTAATAGAAGCTATATTAACATGCCCTAGTTGTCCATGCCAAAGATTAAGAGATTCAACAATGTAAGTAGAACTAGAAGCATTGCCATTCATTTTGATAGTGTTTAAAACAAACAAACCACCAGATAAATATCCCTTACCCACAAAATTTCCATTCCTAGTTATTACAACTTTATCATATTCAAGCACTATTTTCAAACTAGCTTTGTTAAGTAAAGCCCCTGATACCAAGTTCTTACAGCATTTTAGGAACCTACAAGACATTGTTCAAGGCTAGAGTTTTACCAGAAGTGAGCTTGAGAAGAATTTTTCCTTTACCATGCACTCTAGCACTTGCAGAATTTCCCATGTAAACTATAGCTTTTTTAGCATTTTCCTTGAATTCTCGAAATAACCTTTTATTTGCACAAATGTGTCTTGTAGCTCCTGTGTCAAGTATCTAATCAGCTGCATTGTTGACCAAATTTTTTCCTACCATAGAAACAATGACGTCCTCATCTTCTGCCAAGTTTGCTTGTGGTTTTGGATTTGGTTGATATTTAACAATTCGGCCTTTGTTATTATTATTTGGCCCGTTCTTGTGAAAATGACATTAATATGCCTTGTGTCCATTGTTCCCACACATGAAACAAGTTGTCTTATTTTTTTGGACCTTACCATGGAACTTGTTGAATTGTTTCTTGTCCTTATTTTGCATATTTTTCATTCCTATATTTCTTTGGAATTTCTCCTTAATTGAGGTGCTAGCAGATTCAACAAAATTAGCATTAGAAAAATAAAGAGGGGTAGAGAGATACTTATCCTTGAGACAGTTTGCTTCTTCAGTCTTCATGTAGCTAATGAGTTCTTGTAGGGTGAAGTCCTTTTTCTTGTGTTTTAGATGGGTTTGAAGTTCACTCCAAGAATAGGAAAATTTCTTGAGCAAAACGTTTGCTTACAATATCTCACACATCCCATGCCTTCATTTAAGACATCAGCAACCAAGTTTTTATATTCGTGCACTTGCTCCATTATTGGTTTATCACCAATCATTTGAAATTGTAACCATTTACTAGTAACATACTTATGATTACTAGCATCATCAGCACCATACCTTTTTTCAAGTGTCTCCTAAATGGATTTTGCAGATTTGTTTGACACAAAGAGATCAAAAAGGTTATTTGGCATGTGATTAAAAAGATGACCATGTACCAATTTGTTGTGTTTTTCATAGTTTTCTGTTGCCTTGACTATTATTTCCAAAACCTCATTGTAAGTAGAAAATTGCTCTCTTAGTGTGTTAAGACTCTTGTTGCTACTCCTTTGTATAATGCATAAGAAATCAGACCATTGGAAAAATTTTAAATTAGCTTTTAACATAAAAACATAACTGATGGGTATGAATGAATGACTAATTAAAGCCATTACAAATTCCAACGTGCAAACAAAACAAAGCATTCAAAGTATTTTTAAAATTTGTAATCAAGTATATGAATGGTAAGCAAAATAGCACTTAATGCCATTATTACAATAACAACCACCCCCAAACAAAGCCTTAATCAAACAATTGTAATCTAGGCAAGTCGGATCTTTGAGTCGGACAGGTAAAGGAGGAAGGCATTGACGGTGACTAGGAAGAAGAGGAAAAACGCGACGAGGTAGAGGATGCAACAATAGTAGTGGAGGATGGAGTCTTCTGAATAGGGAAGGAGTGGGGGGAGATTGGAGCCTAGTGGGAGATGGTTCGAATTTCAAACAAGTTAAGGACCAATTTATTATAAAACATTATATCTGACGGTATATGATAGTGGTTCACCCATGGACCACTTGTTAGATGGTTCACCCTAGAATTCACTGACAATATGAACCCTATGAATCAAATATTTAAAATAAAAACAACAAATTGAAGGAAATCAACTAAATTGGATTTTAGGAATTTTATGAACATTTAAAAGGCAAAAGATTTTTTTTTCTTTTCTTAAAGACAAAATAAACTGTTGAGATTCAATTTCACTAAATTTCCATCTCATGTATGGCAAAAAATTCTATCCATTTTATGCTTCAACTGTTAAAACCAACCCATGAAAATAATCAATTCCTTAGGTAATAGAAGCCTAAATTTAGCAATCAATCCCTAATTCCTTGGGTGAATCAGTTACCACATTTGCATCAAGAACAAGGGTTATAGGATTACCAACAAACCAAAGTCCATTCCTAGATATAATGTCTATTAAGTGTTTGATTTTAGTTCTAAGTTCAACAAGAATTTTCCATTTCAAATCAAACTCTAAAATCAATTCATGGTTGATCAATCCATAAAAGCACTAGGTATAAAAATCAAACACCAACACAAAAACATAAATATGGATAGATGGAATTATAAGGATAATTACATGAGATTTCAATTCAACTACATCTAACCCCAAGAAAAAGGAATTTAGCTACTCATACTCATTTAGAAAATCCCAACACAAACATGAAAAGCCAAAATGGTTGAAGAAGATGCTTCAGCTCTATCCTTTCAGCTCTCTTCACAGCTTTCTCTCATAAGAAAATGACCAATCTTTCCTTTATCTATCTAAAACTCCTCTTTTTATATTGCACTTCAACCATTAACTTGTGCTAAGCACAGAGCATTGCGCACTAAGCACTCTTTCTCAATCCATGTGAACAGTCTCAGCTGTTTCGGTGCTAAGCGTGCTCAATTAGCGCTAAGCACTCTTAAAACATTTTCTCCGAACTTTGCACACTAAGCATCCTCTACTTGCGCTTGAATCAATAACTCTTTAATGGGCCTTCCAACTTGGACTTCTAATAGAGCTTCCAATTGGGCCTCTTCATTCACTTTCATATACCTGTACAAAATAGCAAAAAATAAGATAAAACATTCAAACAAAACTAAACAAGAGTATACCATGTCATTTATTTATTTAAACTACTAAAACAAGCTAAAGAAAGTTTCAAATTATAGGAAATTGCCTCACTAAGACCAGTAAAATAAGTATAACTTTGCAATTATCAAAGTAAAGTGCAAATTCTGACTTATCTTGAATTTACATCATATTGAGAAGCTAGGATAATAACTTAGATGCATATAATTATGATAAAAGATGTAGAATTCTGGATAAAAAAAAGAAAGAAAGTAGAATTCTGGACTTGTGGACAGGTATTAATTGCATGTTGTTCGTTGATAAGTGAAGCTAAATTGGTTACCATAATCATTGATACTTATGATACGTGGTTCTTTCATATTTGAGCAGTATCTTCCTGTGTATAACGTTATTCAATAATCTAAATTCAGACATGTTTATATTGCTTATTTGCAGCAGGGCTAAGTAATGCTGATATGACTGTTGGTTTTGTTACAACCATTTTTATTTTAGATTTTTCTGTAGTAACTCACGGGTTGCTGTGAATTATAACTATGCAAGTTTGGGGAAGCATTCAGAGTTCTTTAACCGGAAATCGAAGCATTCAGAATCCAACAATTGAATTGGAATTGAATTTGGCGAAAATGACGAAATGAATTGGCAGAGCAAGTGGGAGGTTCCTAGCGTCAAAAGGTACAAATGTGCAATAGCTTGTGTTGAATATTTTTAATTGAATTTTACAACATTTTTTTAAAACTTTTATATTATTAAATACTTTTATCATTGTCTCTCTCAAACTTCACGCCAGAGTGCAAAAGTTTTAAATTATAGGAGCTCATTAAAAACTTGATAAAATTATAGGATCTACAAAGTAACTGGTATGAAATGTATAGAATAAATATTTATTTTATATAACTAAAATTTATAATAAATAAATATTATAAAATATGTAAATTATATTATAATTAAAATTTGTAATAAATAAATAATTTTAAATTTATAAATTATATTTTAGATTTTTATAAACAATTTATATTATGATATATTATTATTTTTAATTATTGATAATTTTTTTAAAAAATATTAAAATTTAATTTAAAACTAAAGATATTAAAAAATATAAATTAAAAAAGATAAGAGGATAAGAAAAAATTTTAAAAACGTTTTCGTTAAAAAAAAATTCTTAAAAAGGTTCTCACTAAAACACGATAATTAAAAACACTCTCATGTAAAATAATTATTTTAATTTATATATAAAGAGGATTTAACCTTTTTTTTTTTTGTATACAAAGACTGCTCTAAAGTTAACGTATGACTTCATATATATTATTTTAACTTCTACCATCAGATCAATTCTAACGGATTACCTAATATAATTTGTATATTTAAAAATATTTATTTACAGTAGACTTAAAAAGGTTATCGAGAGGAAGAAAAACGAATGAAACAAAATGGGAGTGATAAGTGAAACTTGTACGTTGAGATGAGGAGGCAAAGGCAACCTTCACGGCGTGCGGCAAAAATGTTACTCCGCGTAAAGTTCCTACAAAACCTTCTTCTCTTTATGTTTGCTTCAATTGCCAATAATCCTAGCCCTAATCCCACTTGACCATTCATTAATTTTACAGCACAAACCAGACTCAGACGAAAGCATTTCTGGTAATTTAGATTCCATCTTATTCTTACTGCACAGCACAGCACAGCACAGCACAGAGGAATGGGCTAATCACCTCTTTCTTAATTCACTGGCAGATGAAGAAGACGACGGCGACGACGTTTTCCCTAACAATGCGCTTTCATTAGACCCCACCAACAAGGTCCACACCCAAACTTACTACTTCTTTTCTTATTGCTACTACTTCAAATGTAATCACTATCTTTTTTCTTTTTTCCTTTTTAAATTATTATTTATTTAATAGCAAGAATTGCCACTTCCGGTGCGGCTGGACATTCTAAAAGGTGCCTCAACTAACTAACTAACTAACTGTTTTAGTTGCTATTAAATTTGCTTTGTAGTTAGTTATTCATTGTTAATTCTGAGAAGAGTACTACACAGGAATCGGTAATCAGAATTTGTCTGGGAAAGGCAGCAGTTCTTCATTTGAGGCATGTCTATGGGGTCCCGCTGCTTATTCGAATCGTTTGTTTGTTATGGAGAAATGCAAGTAACTGATTTTTTTTTTATTGTTGTCATTGGTGTGATCAGAAACCGCTTGAAGATGAGGTTGAAATGCCTGACTTCAACGAGGGCGACGTCCCAGCAGAGGTGGTTGCCAATTCAACTGATGAAGAAATCAATTTTGCAGATGAGGTACTCTTTAAAGTTCACATGGAATTTTTTCCTTCTGATCTTTTCATAATGTTAGGGACCATATTGACCAGCAATGTCAGTTTTAAGGACCTAATTGATTGAAAATTGTCAACGACAACGTTAGGGATTAAATTTGCTTTTTGTAATATCAAGGTCTTTTGATGTAATTGGTTAGTGAGAGTTGTTATTATATTGTGTTGCTTTTACTACATTGGACTTATATAACTCCAACTTAATGTTGTGTGCATGATAATGTTGATTTTTTACCAAATTGATATTTTACTAGTCATCTATTTATCCATTTTTTTTTCCAAATTATGCATCAGTTTATCCGCTTCCTGTTTTTGTTTAGAGTAAATAATCAAATTTTAATTCTTGAAATATGTTGCATTTGTCACATTAGTCCGTGAATGATGAAAATCATGCTTGATGTCCCTAATTGTGCATTCCTTCAGTCAAATTAGTCCCCACATCAGGAGTCTTAGGGACGAATTTGATTGACAGAATACACATCCAACGACTAATTGACTAACTTAATGCATATTCAACATGAGTATAATTTCCCTAATTTAGGGACTAATATGATGGACTGCGTATCTTTCAGGAGCTAATTTGACTATTGACTCTTCATGTCTGTTTACTTAATAAAGGATAACACTGTCCTATCAACCAGACAGCTCCACAAGTATGGTCCACAATCTATCAGAAATGAACAAGTTAGAGATACAACCACAATTTCTGAAGCATGGTTACATTCCAAAGAAAGTGCTTCAGCATCCCATGCTACCTGCTCCAAAGCAAATCCATCTGGTATGTGCTCCAAAGAAAATACATCTTTTCTGGACTAGAGCATGAATTACTTCAATTCTCAGGGGAAATTGATAATTGTTGTTAGTGGGATATCTTGTAGAACCTTTCAATCTTTCAGATTTCTTGATTGTCCTGTGTCATCCCTATACTGTACTGGCTTCAGGTTTTTGTTATACCATTCAGCATGTATTCTGTTCTCCTTGCTACATTTCATGTGGGTAAAATAATGTATGCTATGAAATGAACAAAGGACTTCCGTTATTAGGAATACATTCTATCATAAGTTGGATTTATGAGCTTTTCTTCTAACTCCTAACCTGTACCTGATGAGACAACTGAAGTCTAGGCCACTGGTTGTCACATTATGTAGGTTCTGTGCAACCATTAACATCCATATGGAGAACTAACTGAAAGATTTTTCATGTTTTTTGATCTGGGCCATGATTTGTTGCTTTCCTTGCAATAATTTTGCTAAATATCAGTTTCGGGTGACCTTTTTCCCCCTTGTTGGGCCCACTCTTAGTATAATTGTAACAGTTCTAATTTCCAAATAAGAATATAAATTTGTGCGTCTAATTATTTTTATGTTTCTTTAGAAATACACTCTATGGATTTGGAATTTCATAGACTTTTCCTTCCCCAGATAAAGGGAGAGGCACATGGAAATACTGTCTGCTTGAGCTTAATAATTTGCTCATGTCCTTTTTTAACTATTTATTTATATGTGTTTTCTGAAAATGGAGGTCATGGAATACATCATATGTTTCATGATGGAATAGGACACCATTTTTGCAAATATTCTCATATTTTGACAGATAATGAAATTATTTTGTAGTATCTGCATGCATCTTAATATAGGTGGACTGTGGACATAATTGTTGTGCCCTAAAGAATTTTTTTCTCTTTGCTAGTGTTATACTTCCTCGGGACTCATATATAAGCAAAAATAACTGATTTCACATTAATTAAGAAAGTTAGTTAACATCATTTAATTTCACTAATCTCAATTAAAAAATAAACTTTTTTCGTAAATTACCCTTCATTGGAACTTGATATCATGAATAGAAAAGGGTCATTGAAAATAGAGTCTCAATTAAATGAAGGGTATTTTAGAAATAATATCATTAAATATGGTGAAATTAGTTAGATTTGCTTATATTTTAGACCATTATACATCAAATTTTTTGCTTATATTTGAGTCCAGAGGGAGTAGTATCTAGCTTTAAGTGTACTTCAGCAGGACAACAATAACTACTTCAATCTTTGAAGGTTAATACCTGAAGTATTCTATCAAGTTGATAACTGTTGCAGGGATTTGGAAAGCTAAGCCAAGATTTTCATTGCCATCAGTGTCACGTAAATGTGGGGGCATTGGTCCTTCAATCTCCAATATTGAGAGCTTGCCTGAAATTATGAAAGCTGTTGATCCTATGACTTCCGCAAATTTAGATGGAAAACATCTTGAAGATGATGGCAGAATTGAAATAAATTCAGACATTGAGCCTGCTGAAAGAGAAGCTTTTCCACATGGATTTAATCTGGCCTCAATGGATGATCTTTTTGACAACCTCCAAGATAAGGCTGCTCAGGTGGGTAGAAATTTAGAAGTGCTTCCCATATTCTTTGACCTATCTATTTACTTCTTTCCTGTATGAGATCTTTCTTGCTTCCTTATTCCTTTATTTGCCACATGATTGTCAAAAATGAGGAAATATGGTGCAGCTTTTTCAGAAAAGTAGTAGATCCCACTTGCAGGAGACAGTCATTGACAGTGAGGATTCCCCTGAGCCTGTGGATAGTGGATCATCAAGTGACAATGAGGTATATAACTATATATGCGCTATGATTGCTCATGTAGTTTTTAATTTATTGTCATGACTTGCTCTACATCTACTTATTTTTACAGGTAAGTGATCAACATATAAAAATTACTTTCCCTGGAAAGAAAATGCAGACCATGGCAGAACGATTTGAAGAAGCTTTAGGGCCATCCTCTGTTATCACTGAAGGGACTCACGTTGGAGCACTTAATTCATTGAGGTATAAAATAATAGTAGCTTCCTGGTATTTTTATGCAATTAAAAAAATGAATTTGAATTAATTCTGAATTCAGTGCCTGGTTATCTTGACAAATTGCGCAGAGATGGAATATTTGGAAAACTACAGCAGATGAAGCTGAAAGAAAAAGAAACAGACATGGACTTCTGGAAAAAGTTCCAAGCCGGAGCAAGGCCAGATAGTAAAACTTTTGCTTTTACTTTCTCTGTGGTTTCCATTCTTATCTAAGTAAAACACCATTTAAGACTTCTTTCATTACTGAAACGATCATTTGGTAGTAGTAGTTTTTCATTTTTTCTTTTTTTGGGGCAGAGGGGGGTGCGCATAAATTAGAACATGAACCTGATTTTACACACACACACACACACAGTGGTATATGTTTTTTTTACTTATAATGAAAAAATTCCCAGGTGAACTTGGCTGCATTGATGTAAAAATCATTTCAAGATTCCACGATGGAAAGCTGACTGTTTGTCATTGCTCATTTGGCAAGTACACAAAGGTGAGGTGAAGTTTTAAAAATCAACTTATTTTAACTGAAATTTGATCTTCACAGATTGTTTTAGATGCTCATTATTGCCGCTGAAGTTTATACTTTTTTATACTCAGGATAAGGTTTGAATGTCTTAAAATGTGTGACCAATCCGACACTAAAAAGAATTTTGTTAATAGATATTTTACATTTAAAAAACTTCATTTTTCTTTAAATGCTTGTTGACATTATTTTATTTAGTTTTAGTAATTAAAATTGGCAATTTTTTAAAATTTTTAAGTAGTTAAATGCCTGAATGACTACCTGATTGTCAAACTATTTTATTTCTTTAAGGTATTAATAAAAAATGATGGGAATGGCTGCCTTACTATTTCCTTGCTTTTATGAATAGTTTGTATGGTGGGAAAACACCCACCCAACACCTCTTACAAATCTTAGTGGGGTAAGGCTTTTGTTGTTGCTCTTGTTGTTGCCGCATGGTTACATGTAAGAACATGTTACTTGTAGAGGTAGAGAATCATGATGGTCTCTTGGAAAAGCTAGGAGTAGCTGTTATTCCATTTGATTTATATTGTTTCACTTCTACACAGTGTGGCATGATCACTTCACTTGGAATGGAACGACCACGTGCATTTAAGACATACCCAATATTTAATGTTCATCTGAAAATTGATGGAAGGTGATAGGTTGTTTTTGCAGAATTTTCTGTTACAAGATAACTCCAAAGGAATGGGGTTTGGTGGCAGCGAAAGCAGTCAAAGCACCATTATCTTTAGTCCAAGGGTTTGCAACGATGTTGACCTTGAAGTTGGGAACCTGATCCGAATTCACCCTCCATGGTAAGATTGTTAAGTTTACATTTTTTATTTATATTGAATTGAGCTGAGCTTAATTTTGACTTGCCATGAACTGCACGTGTTGTTTCTTGATGTCTTATGGTTTTGGTTCTTGGACAGGAAGGAAGTTCAAGTGGGAAATGATAATATTATCTTGTGCACTTATTTCTCCGAAATTTTATTCCCAGTTTGATTCGCGGTGATCAGAGCTGACTATCAACAGGTGGCATGTTCATTTTAGTTTCTTACAAAACCAAGGAAAATTATGCAAACCGCTTTTTGTAGTGGATAGAATATCAAACAAATATGCTGCTGTTCGGCTTTAGGAACTAGGAAAGGGACAGCTCTTCTTTCTTTTGACTCATGCTTTGAGTTATTGTACTACTAGTGTTAAAGTTCGTGGTGGAATTAGAGAGAATTTGGAGAGAGAATCAGAAAGAATGCCTACTGTTATTCATATCTGATCTGATATTGATACAATTAGAAGATATTTATGGACAAGGATTAACCTAACTTACAGTTGCAGTAGACTAACTGACTTCTAACTACTACATAGCTGATAGCTGTTAGTGACAGCTAAGGGTGATGACACCCATACAGGTACTGAACACGGCCTATAGGATCCAAAGATGGCAGAGACAATAGAAATTGAAATAAGGAGAGGTTTCATTAATAAGGAAAATAAAGGAAGAACAATCTCAGCTGAGACATATCCAAAAGTACAACTCTTTACACAGGAGAAAATGAGATATCTCTCTCTACAATGACCTCAGCCCCCAAATACCAAACTCACCCCAATGACGCCCCCTTTCCATGATACCCATTCACTATAATTAACTTGTACCTCTCACACACTATTAAGACAAAGGATGATTTTATAATCCTCATTTCATTTTGATTATGCCAAACAAACTAATGTTTCTATGATTGTCTATTCGCTCGCTTTTGATACACTTAAAACTTGTGTTGTTTGCTCACATAGACGAAAGATATCAAGAACTGTTGGTTTAAATGATTATTTTGTATGATTTACACAAGATTAATCCTTGTTTTGAAGTCTGCGTACCTACTTCCTCAAAAAAGATGTCAACGTACCTTGCTTTGAAAAGATACAGTTATCTGCCAAAAAGAGAGAATATCAGTGTACTTGTCAGTACTAAAAAGCAAAACATGCCTACTGCAACAAGGCTCAATACTAGAAAGGCAAGAAAAGCAGATTGTTTTATCTTATTAGTGTGAATAATTGGTGAAAAGCATTAAATGTTGTATTTAATGCTTCAACAGACATTCTTTGCTTTATGCAACATCAGACAAAGGATGTTTTTGAAGTTCTCACAACGGACACTTTTGAGGAGCACTATCAATAAAAGAGAAGACCTATGCTAAAGTAGAAGAATGCTTGTTGAATTTTCTATTCTCATTTGCTTAGTGTTTAGCTCTTTCTTATTCTTAAAAGAATTCTCTTGGAAAGAGTGACTTAGACAACAGTTGTAAAATCTTAAGTTTCAATGTATATTCATTTGATAAGACACAATCTAAGTGTGAGATCTTATCCTTTAACCATTTCTTTGTGAAATTGGTGGAAGCTTGAAGAGATTTTGTTTCAAAGAAAACTTAGGTGTTTGTTTGGAGAGGCAAGTGAAATACTACTTGGGTTGAACCTGAAGAGGCTTGGATAAAAGAATACTTGTAACTTTGTTGAAATTTTAATGGGACTTGGTGGTATGCCAAGAATTGGATGTAGTCTCTAGGGTGAGACGAATCAGTATAAAATCTTGTGTCTCTCATCTTTCTTATCTCTCTTATATCTTTTGTTTGTTAATTTATTTTTTTTAACTTGTAAAAGGGATCGTTCTTCATTAAAAGATCTTTTGAAAACTGTTTTAGTGATTTACACATTTCGTCTCTCAATTAGATGATACCCTTTTTCGAAAGAGTTTTATAATATTTTTATTTTAACACACAATTCAATACCCCTTATTGTGTTTTACCTATGTGTTACACACACTATGGGCCCCACCTACTCATATTTTTCTACTAAACCAATTTGGAGTTTGTGTATTGAGATTTCACAACAACTATAGATATGACCAAAGTAGAACTTATATAGGCTTGGGCAATTCTAACCTCATGAGCTAGTTTTTGGAATTGCGTTAGGCTTAGTCCAAATTTAAGATGGTATCTGTTAATGGTGGATATTTGTTTTGAGAATCGAAATCACTTCAATTCTCAATAGATAACTTCTCACAGATTCTAACCAACAAGCGAAGATATTTAAAATGGGACTTAAAATCTAAAATTTGATGTGGATTCTTTTTATTCAAACTAGCAGTTTAAAACTTTCAATTTGAGAACATTTTAATCAATAACTCAACATTAATTCGATTCTTATCAGGATACCAAATAGTAACTTTACATAACAGATTCAAATCATAATTGTCCCTTCACTCGAATTAACCAACAACCATACATATATGAACACTAGTTTCAGGTTCACTTTTAATTTGGTCTAAGGTATGATTTGAAACTTACGTTAAGTTACATAAATATTGTTCGAAAAAAGTTATAGGTAGAAGAAAAAGTCATAGATAGAAGAAAGGGTAATAAAAAGATTGTAATTAAAATACAAAGGAGTTATTGATAGAATAAGGGGTCATAGGTAGTGAAATCTGAGATAAGAAAAGCATAATGCATTGAAATAAAGGTTGGGTTAGAACATACACATTCTCCTTTAAATCGGTAGCCATTAATGCAATATGTGTGGTATACAGAGTTTGTGCAAATGTCAAAACCAAAGAAAAAATGGGTACGCGATTGTTTATTTATAGATAACCTATCTAACGATCAAATCTGTATGATATTGACGCGTGTACAATCCATAAATGAACCTAAATAAGATGTTGCCACTTGTCTGAAACTGTCTTTTATTAAAAATCGCTTCTAACTTCAACATAAACCTCCTTTCAAGTGTGGCTCTAATCCAGACAAGTTTTCTTTTCAAGCATTACTCACTCGTCTTTATACATACCATAAAACTCCTTGAATAGGCTATTTCGATAAAATCAAAATTATATTCTTGAGAGCTATGGAAGATTCTTTGATCATTCTTTTATCTTCTTCACATATTATCTTCAATAATTATATTCAACTAAGGTTTCAATGACCTTAACAGATGCCCTTTTAAAATATTTTTCTTGAAATTAGTTGAAAGCAAATATTTTTTACAACTTAAACCATCAAGCATTCTTTTATGTTTTTGTTTTGACAATTAATCAATTTATTCTTAAATGTATAAGGGTCTTTTTGGTTATCCTCATTATGATAATGTGCTGAGGAGTAACTATCAATTTCACATCGCGTAGCCAAATTCTCACTTCCCAATCCCCCATGATTGATTTTACAGGGACATTTAATCAATTTATTCTTAAAGGTATAAGGGTCTTTTTGGTTATCCTCATTATGATAACATGCTGAGGAGTAACTATCAATTTCACATTGCGTAGCGAAATTCTCACTTCCCAATCCCCCATGATTGATTTTACAGTGACATTTATGAGGATTTGATAATTATTAAAAATAAGTATTTTAAATTTTAAAGTGGAGATTAATTTTTCACCCGTTGAAATGCCTATAAAAGAGTTGCAATCCTTTCATATTCTTACTTTTACAATCTTACGTTTTTGAACACTACAACTTTTTCTCAATGTCTTCCTCTTCTTGCAAAAGTTGCAAGAACATTCAAGATTCAAGCTTTTTCTTTTGCCATCATCAGTAATGGCTTCTTCTTCTCGCAAGACTGCAACAGCTTCATCCCACGAGACTACTGTTCCTATGGCGGTGGAAAGTGGTGAGCTTTTACAACATGATGGCCGAAGGTTCGTACCCATTCCACTCTACGAAGAGAGCAACAAAATTTGGGCTTCTCAGGTACTCATTCCTTTCTCTATTGGTTCTTAACATTTGGCTTTCCTTGGACCCTATGATTCTTAACTCTCCCCAGAAAAACTATCTTTATTTCTTCTTGCTTCAGATCAAGAAAAACCTTTAATTTATGGTGAGAAAATAAGAGTTGACTTTATTAAAGAACCAACTAAAATTTTTAAAGCTTCTCCCCCAGTAACTCGAGAGAATTACTTTCGTTGGTTAGATAGAGTAGAGGTTCGACGAGAGATGAGTAGAATAAGTTAGGGATTTATGACTTTATTCAACTGAGTAGATTAGATGTTTCGACTCTCAATATCCCATGCTTATAGCTCCTTTTCATTTTTGGAATCGAAGCTGTCACGCTTTTGAATTTTCTTGTGGATTCATTAGTCCAACACTTCTCAATATAGTTGCAATAACTAGTTTGAAACCCACTGGTTTGACTTACGGACTAAGTCTTTTCGAAGACGAGATTGACATTGAGAGTGTTGACATAAATTAGGATATGAAGGCTTACAATCATTTTATTGCAGAACACAAGGGTGAAAAGAATGCTCCAGTTGATGAAAATGAGCATATTTCTTTTCTTTTATATTGGCTATCTTCGCATGTCTTTTGTACTTGATCACTTCAGGTTCCCAAATATTGCTTCAATCTTGCACAAGCTTTGCATGTTGGCAAAAATATTTGTTTGAGTAAACTATTATTGGGCTTCCGTTATTCTGCTATGGATGAAGCAATCGACATCATGAAAGCACCCAGACAGTTGAGGAACATTGTCGAGCCTTTTTGGTTGATACAGCTCTGGCTAAATACCATTCCCGAAAAATGCATACCACTGTTGGGTAAGACGACTTCTCAACCAATTGAAGGTGCTCGACTCACCTGTTTGACCCCTAGTCACAAAAAGAAGGTCATGCTTAACCAATTCAAGAAATATATTGAAAATTTTCTCAATTTTCAAGAATTCACTAAGGAACTTGCTCTATTTATCAAATCAAACTTGATTGGCCTTGATTGGATTTGAGCAAGTTTTCCTTGTGAAACCCCTAGTCGACAATCTAAATTAATCAAGATTTGGATAGCCTTTTTGACTAGAGATGTAATCTTTCCTGGGTTCCAACCAAAAGAAATTCGATTCTACACTTATCAACCCCAGCTTTTGGCTAAACAGTTTAGTCTTTATCAACTTTTACCAGTACCTTTGTTCGAAAAAAGATGAGAGCCAAACTCATTGGCAGGACAAGAACACTTATTGGGTCCCACATTAAGTGGAGGATGGAGAAGAAGATTACCCTCTTTTTGTCCAACCTATTTCGAGAATAGTTTTTACTACATTCAACCATTCTATGAATGGTGGCAGAGTTATTATTCTCCTCAAGCTATTATAGCAACAAAATGTTTCAAGAAAATAACTACTACTTTTGCCTTTTTGTAGGAATTAGACCAAGATGATGCGTCTCAAATCTAAAATTGTAAAATTCAAGAATTGCTATCGTACTTGTTATCGTCCTAATAACATCTCTTTAACTATCAAAGAGGCAACCTTTACTCTAAGGGAGAGAGTCTAGAAAAATAAAGTAAATTGAAAAGTAATTAGCCCTCTTGGTAAAACTGATTTTGAAAAATATTGCCCCACTAAATTACCTCCTTTACCTAATGCTCTTTTCGAAGTAGTTAAGGACTTAAGATATCCTGTATAGGTTTGAGAACTTCATAGCCTTTCTTTCATTTTAAGACAAGAAAAAGTTCCCAAAAGTGAAAAAGCTACATTTGCTAAACATTATCTTGATGATTTTCCTAACTCTCTCGAGTGGCTGCACTATGATATAAAAGAAGTCGAATTATTGACGAAAACAGGAATCAGTAAGAGCCTTAATTTTTTATTATTGAGCTACATTCTTTCTTTTAATGATTTCTTATTTGTTTGATCTTTCTTTTCTAGCTCTCAATGAACCTGTTCTAGTAAGATCGAAACAATGGGAAAATGGAGAAGAAAATCCTCATCAACCAAAAACAAAGAAGAGAAGCACTAAGTGCTAAGGAAACTATTGTCCCCCTAAAAGTAAACTTTTCAATCTCTTTTCTTTTCATCATTTATCTTTCGACTAATATATTTTAATCTCCAGGCAAATTCAAAAGCAAAAAGCACTTCCAAAGCGCCTATAAAAAAGAAATCAAAAAAGGAAGGTGAAGGTGCAACTTCCTATGAGAAAACAGTAAAGATTTCAATCCTTTTTATTGTCCAATTTGACCTTTCAATTCTCTCAATTTTGATATATATCTAATAGTTAACTGATGATCGGGCAACTGGGTCACAACAAATGACCAAAGAAGCAACTTTGAAAAAATCTACGCTTGCCCCCTCGGAGAAAGAAAAGCGAAAAACTCAAGTCACCAAGGCAATTTTGAGCAAACCTCGGGTATATTTATTTAATCATTTCCTTTTACCAATATTTCTTTTAAAATGTCTTTCGATCAACATATTAGTATAAGAGCAAAAGATTATTTGCCTCCCTTATCAGAAACAGGCCCTAGTCACAGTACACCTTTACAAGTAAGCCAACCTTGGGAAATGCTAGGATGGAGGTTGTAACAAACAAATATGGAAATGCCTTTTGCTCAAACCCCAATCAATACCTTCTGCCCACGTGTCCATCCATTTGACACAGCCAAGGAATAGAAATTCAGAATTATAGGAAATAAATTATGCATATAATAGTGAGCAATTGCAGTCAATGGGAGCAAGCACTGATGGTAATATGTTAAGAGAAAGTAATTTCTTAACTGGTATTACCAATCAAACCTTAATGGCGTTTCGACAGCAAATGGATCATAGTAATCATGATATGATGAATATGTTAACTAATCAAATGACTATAATGTTGAATCCTATGTTTCAAATAACTAACAACAGTTATCCATGTTGATGGCGAGGGTTGCAGAGGCTTTAGAGACCCTCAAAGGCAACGGTTATTAGAAAATCAAACTATAAGTCAAATTCTTCTAATAAATGTTACAAATCCTGTTAAGAACCGTCAAGATTTGTTTGAAAATCCTTTTACACTAGATCGAAATCAAAATGTAAGAGGGAATGATCAACAAAATCCTATTTTGGTTAATAGAAATCAAAATGCTGACCAGGTTTTAAATTTATTTAGACAAAGTCAACAAAATCCTAGAGAAAACAATTACCAAAATCAACCAAATCCTTTGAGACAAAATATTTAGAACCCGCAACAAATAAATCAATTAATTGAACAAGCACTTAATAGGCATGGTCTTGAAGTAGGTTATTTCAACCAATCATATTTTGTTTCTGCGTTCCCTGATTATGTTCTACACGCAAAGTTACCAAGAGGATTTAAAATTCCAAAATTCTCCAAATTTGCAAGAGAGTTAAGGTAATCAACTATAAAACATGTCGCTCGATATCAAATAGAATGTGGGGATATGGTTTCTAATGAATATCTTTGAATGAAATATTTTCCTAGTTCTTTAACTAAGAATGCATTCACTTGGTTTACCACTTTGCCTCCTAATTTGATATTTAATTGGGTTCAATTGAAATGAATTTTCCATAAACAATTCTTTAGAGGAGAAACTAGAGTGAGTTTGATAGATTTTTTGAATATTAAGAGATTTAATTCTGAATCAATTGATGACTACTTAAATAGATTTAGACAAATGAAATCGAGATGTTATACTCAAATACCTGAACATGAGTTAGTTCGAATGGCTACTGCTGGATTAGAATTTTCAATTCGAAAGAAGCTAGTAATCAACAACTGAGGGATATGGCATGATTAGCTAATAAGATTAGAAGAATCGAACAAATAAGATTCAAGAAGGATAAAAATAAGAGGTTTGAAAAGACAAAGTGACATTCATAAAAACGAATAGAGTAGAGCAACCTGAAATTAATTTTGATACAGATATCGAATAATGAAGATAATTCATAAAAATATAGTTTTGATGTAACAAAAGCTAATAAGATATTTGATATTCTATTAAAAGATAAACAGATTATGTTGACTGAAGGTCATAAGTTGCCTTCCTTCGAGCAAAGGAAAAGGAAAAGATATTGCGAGTATCATAATGTTTTTGGTCATTGGACTAATAATTGTATTCGTTTCAAGGAAATGATTCAAAAGGCAATCAATGAAGGAAGATTGAAGTTTGAAGAAAGGCCAATGCAAATTGATACAGATCCTTCCAAGTGCAAACAAACTTTGCAGAGCCCGTTCATGTTCTTATTGTTAATGCTTCGATCAAAGAAGACGAAGTGAAGGCAATTACATCTCCAGTTTCTGAGGAGGACCTGGAAAGGGCTTTAAAGGAATTCGAAAAGGAAAAGGATCAAGTTTTCCCTCAATAGGGTGATACACTTGTAGATTTCTTACTTCGTAAGAAAGATAGCAATAATGAAATAATATTGTGTCCCAGATGTAGTGTTGTGTTTGACAGGTCTGCTGCAAAGGCTTTTAAGATGTCTGATATCCGAAAACATTATCAGCTAGATAGGCCTGATGTTGGGGAATTGAAAGGTAAGCAAAACATTAATATATCCGTTAATCAAGTTTAGAAACTTGTCAGTAATTTTAGGAGAAATGCAACTTGTGTACCCAATGCACGAGTTCCACTAAACAAGTGGTTTCGACAAGGGTATTCGCCTGGAAATGCTAAGGGAAGGTCCCTTGAAATTAGAGATGTTATGTCCTTAAAGTTTCAATATAATCAAATCATTATTTTATTATTTTTAAGACATTCATTTTGAAAAACATCATTTCTAACAAAAAATATTAAATCCTTTTATATAAAAGATAAGTAAAAGGAAACACAAGTAATACAAGAAAAAGTTTGGAAAGATGATTCTCCATTAATCAATTCAAATGATTTTTCATTTCTAAATTAATTTTAAAATATATTAAAATATTCCTCTTCTCAGACTTCTCTCATTACTCATTTTATAAATCGTGAATTAATTTTATAAAAATAAATTATACTCACTCTTATTCACGAAAATGATTCAATGAAAATAATCCTTAAAAACATTAGAGTAAATTATACTAACACTCCCTGGGGTTTCATCGAATTTTATCCAATACTCCTCATTTTTTTGTTTCTACACTAGCTTCCTTAATTGTTTGAAAAATATTACATTGACATCTCTTATATATTACATTAACTCCCTGATTATTTGAAAAATATTACATTGTATACTCCTATAAGGATGATTGTTGTAAACGTTAAAAAAGTAGGAAGGTTTGTGCAATCTCAAAAAAACTCAAGAAGTGTTAGTGTAATTTATTCAAAACATTATATCTACCTTCTGTATAAATTAAAATGCAAAAGACTTTTTATTTTACTTTCTTTATTCTCTTAATTTGTTTACTATTTGTATTCTTTTTTTTCGCTCCTTTAAGTATGATTTTTAGTAACAAAGAAAAGTTTACTTTCTTACATTCTTTATTTTCACGTGACTATTTATTTTAATTTTAAATTATGAAAAATTGAAATCATAAAATTATTGTAAAATTTTATTAATATATTAGAAAGTTTTTTATCAATACAAAAATTTAAATTTATCTTTATCTACTATTATCTATATTTTTTATTTACTTAAAATATATAAAAATAATAGAAAAAAATTCTTAACATTACAGAAATTTGAATTTCTTTTTTCTAATGCTAATTACATATTTTTATTTTATTTCAAATCATAATAAACAAACAATTAATAAATTGAAAAGCCTTCTTGTTCTTTAAATATTTTTATTTAATTTTTAAAGTAGATTATTTTTTATATTTGATTTTTTTGGTTTTCTTAAAAGTATTAATAGAATATGAAAATTTGTATGAGTTAAAATACTAATTTAATATTTAACTTTTTTCCTCTAACCTTAGAAACTAACATAAATCATTTATACTTATTTTAATATTAACAAAAATATAAAATTAATTCATAAAACAAACGCCCACTTAGGATAACGTGAAGCACATGATGAGTGTAAAACTCTAGTTCGGTAGATGGATGGATGATGAACACATCATACTTACACAGTTACACGTTGCTTCATCAAAGTGGCGCCACGAATCACTTTCAACACTTTCACATGCCACGTCGCGTGCTGAAAAAGACCCCACTTATTATCCGTTGCACCTTCAAAAATAAAAGGAGGTACATTATTTTTATTTTAAATTATTATAAATAGTTACAATATAGTTTATTAATTATTAATTTTTATTTTTTACCACGTCTTTCTATCTCATTTCTTTTTTTTTCTTTCTTTCCTATTTCTCTTTCATTTATAAAAATTATATATAATATACAAGTATAATTTTTCAAGATGAAATATCATCGTAATCTATATTTTTGCACTATGAACATTATTTTTATAATATATGTAATATATTTTACAAAATTTTAAGTTCTTGTTGACTATTTTTTTCACATTTCAAACTTAATTACATATTTGATCTTTGCATTTTAGTTTATAAGTAATTTTAGTCTCTTTAATTTTATTTATTTACATTTAATTTTCATATTTTTTTAATTATTTAAATTAAGTCTCTCATGCAAAATTTCATTCAGTAATTGACAAAAAATAATAGACGTGTAATATCTAATGTAGATAGTTTTTATAATCTCAATCAATTAAAAATTACCTAGTATAATTTTTAAAATAATTATTACAGAGTCTAACAATCTTATTATATATGACAATCTTTGATCAGATGTTAGTGTAAAAATATTTTATATTATCAATATATTTAAATTAAAATTTAATTAAAATACACAGACAGTGTTAAAGTTGTTCACAGTAGTATTCAATTACACACTTATATATATATAATAAATTTATTGACTTTCATAATAATTATTTTAAAAGTCATATCTGGAATCATTTTTAATTAGTTGACGATGTAAAAATCTTTATATTTTTAATTTATGAAAATTAAACTCTTCAAATTATCTTCTAATATATAATTAATTTGTATCAATTCGTAAAAAGAATATATAAAATATTTACATTAAAATAAAGAACAAAACATGGCTTTTCTAATATTTTGTACATTTTTTTATTAATATTTAAATATTTCATGCATTTAATTTATACAAATTAATGATAAATGACGTCTTTATTACATTTCTGTTAATTATTAAATAGAATTTTGAGATGAAAAAATTATCTTGAACAATTAAAAAACTATAAAAATAAAGTATGAAAAATTAAAATTAAAAAACTCAAAACTGCACATGTACTAAATTATGAAGATTATTCACTAAAAAAAATTATGCAGATTAAAAATACAATTAAACCTACATTTTATTTGTACCTTGAACTTACTTCATTCGATTATTCGTCCAATTTTTATAGTATAAATAAAAAATTTAAAGATAAATGGATCTGAAAATAAAATCGAAAGAAAATTCTTTGATCCTTTTTTTCTATACATAAATAATAATAGTATGAATGCATGAGTAGAACTAGAAATTTTTCCGTGTTGATAACAGTTATATGCTTTCTCTCTTGGTTTTCACTTATTGGTTTCTGAGATATGGCACCTGCTGGTATATTGAGCAAGTTGAGGAGCTTTATTTCTTTCCTTCCATTCTTCTTCTTGCTCTTTATCCTTGGCATCATAAAAGGTTCATTGTCCTTTTTCTTTCTATATCCTTGTTTTATTTTGTTTTTCCATTTTCTTAGTTAGAGTTAGACTCATGAAATATATATAATAATCATATTCAGACTTAGCAGAATCTCTCTCTTTGCTACTATATAATTTGATAAATAAAGTTACTGGTTACATTCATGACAAGGTGGTTCCCTTCTAGCAGGTGCACTGATAGGTCCAATTGCATTTGCCATTATTGTCATTGGAAATTCAGCTGTTATCATAGGACTTTGGAGTGCACATGTTGTTTGGACATACTACTGTGTGGCAAGGTTGTATTTTCTTTCCAAATTGCAACATGTTCTTCTATTGATCTTTCTTTTCAATTTCTTTTCACCCCTTTGAAAACTTTGGTCTTTGACAATAGAACAAATAGGTTCGGACAGGTCTTCAAGGTTGTTGTGCTCATGTGTTTGCCAGTTCCTGTGTTACTTTGGCCAATAGTGGGTATTGTTGGAAGCCTTTTAGGTGGAATTGGATATGGCTTTTTTGCTCCTCTTCTTGCAACTTTTCAGGCTGTGGGGGAGGGAGAGAATGTTACCAACAAATTTTACCATTGCTTCATTGTAAGTCCGAATTTCTGCTTATGCAATGTATATTTCTGTGACCCGTTTGGCCATCTGACTTTGCTTATGGAAGTATCTTTCCATTCTAACCTTTTTCATAATCGAGGTAGTGATTGTAAAACCTTCTGCTAAGAGAATTCTTGGTGTATCTAACTTCAATATATGTAATTATTGGGATATTTTATGTGCATAGATATACGAGACATATATAAATCAGTTCTCTTACTTTCTTGAGTTAAATATTTTTCATCAGACTCTCTCATTGACTAAAACTCTGGGTCAGTTCAGTCTTTCTCTTAAATTTAGGAAACGGAATTATATTCAAAATGCATACTCAAACTTGTTTAGTTTGAGAAAAGGTTTTCTGTATTCTATTTTTATAAATAATTACAAAAATGTTACTTTATTTTCCCGTTGTTTAATTTGTTATTTTCATCATTTTCTCTAAAACAAAATGAAAATAAGATGACATTCTTTGTAATTATTTGTGAAAACAGGAATAAAATGAAAAACAAAATTGTTTTTTTAGACCAAACAGGCTGTAAAATTTTCACCTCCATGGCCAATTTTAAGAGAACACCAACTCATTCATGTGTTATTTTATTTTTTATATCAGTTAATATTTGTTTTGGAAGAAGCATTGAAAATTGTCACCCTGTCAATGTGATGTAGTTAATTTTCTTCAGTTTCAAACATAGTTATTCTGTGTAGTTTCTTAAGAGCTTCTGGACTTGAGCAGAATGCAGGAAGCTTTAATGCCACTTAATTCTGATATCAGGATGGTTGTTGGTCAACAATTGAAAGAAGCTGCACAGTGGTTCAAGATGTCACAGACTTCTGCTTTCACTCCTATTTTTCATACATGGATGAACTAAGAGAAAATTTACCCCCTCATGAAAAGCAAATAGATATCCAGTAAGTTATTCTCCTCCAATTATTTGTTTGATATGAAACAAGAGGCTTGTAGAGAAAAAATTTAGACAAATTCAATTGTTTTCTTGCTAGATTGTCATTATTACCATGTTGCTTGTTGGTGATTGTGGTTGGCGTGCCATTCGATATGGCTTTAATCACATCTGTTGCTATATGGAAGAGTCCATACATGCTGTTCAAAGGGTGGAAGAGACTATTAGAAGATTTGATTGGAAGAAAGGGACCATTCTTAGAAACTGAATGTGTCCCATTTGCTGGCCTAGCCATCATCCTCTGGCCTTTGGCTGTTGTAGTGGCTGTATTAACAGCTAGCATTTTCAGCCTTTTTCTAGCCCTATACAGTGGAGTTGTTGTCCAACAGGTCAGTAGGAGCATGATGCTCTAATTTCTCTAACCATTTATGCAAGTTTTAAGAGATTTCATTGAGTGAAGATTTTTTGTTTACTTTTAGGAAGACTCAGTGAAGATGGGATTTGCCTACATTGTGTCTGTGGTCTCGCTTTTTGACGAATATGTAAATGATTTACTCTACTTGAGAGAGGGATCCTGCTTTCCCAGGTGCTATCAAATTTTCTTTACTGTAGTGACATATTGCTCTTGTTGAAGTGCATTGAATTGGACAGTGATCACTGATTCTGATAAGTCCTTGTGACAGCCAGGCCGATATACCGTAGAAACATGAGCCATGATGTTGAGAGGAAAAACCTTGGAGGAGGTGATAATGATTTGAAACATGGGAGGGATGGTTCACAAAATTCAAAACATGCCATACAACAATCCAGAAGTATGAAATGGAGAATTCAGCAATATAGACCTGTGCAGGTGATTCATGGTAACACAACATAAATAAGCTGTTTCCATAAATTTTTCTAACTTGAAAATAATTTTTCTTTTGCAGGAATGGGGCTGGCTGTTCAAGTCATGTGAGGTGAATGGCAGGATACTCCTCCGTGATGGTCTGATAAGCATTGGGGAAGTTGAGGAATGCATTTTGAAAGGCCATTGCAAAAAGTTAAGCATCAAGTTACCAGCATGGTCCTTGCTGCAGTGTCTTCTAACTTCTGCAAAATCCAATTCAGATGGATTGGTGATCTGTACTGCTCTTACTCACACCTTTATTCTATTGCAAAACATAAATATATTCACGCTTCCACATATGCCTTTGCAGCTGATGATGTGGTGTTGACGAAGATGAATGGACCGAAGGATAGAGTGTTTGAGTGGTTTATTGGACCTCTACTGATTATGAAAGAACAGCTGAAGAAGCTTGAGTTGGAAGAAACTGAAGAAACTTGCCTGAAAGAACTAATCATGAGATGCAAAAATGAATTGCCGGAGGAGTGGGATAGCACTGGATTCCCATCTGATGATAATGTTAGGAGAGCGCAATTGCAAGCCATAATTAGAAGGTACATTTGTAGAGAATGTTAATGTACCTTTACTACATTACTTTAAGTGAAGTACTTGTTCTTTTTATATCCTAATTTTTTTCAATAATACAGCATATGTGAATGTGATTGCTCAAATTGGCTGTGTGTGAGAGCAATTCTTGTGTGAGTACAGTGTCTATAGACACAACCAATCAAAAGCTCTTAATAATGTTAAAATAACTTTAACTCGGATTTGAGCAGACTTTATCATTACTTTCATGCATCCTAAGCTTTTGATTGCTTGTGTCTACAGGCACTGTGCTTACACAAGCATTACTCTATGTATGAACCCTTCTCTATAAGTGGATTAACAAAAAAGGAAGGAAATGGGTAAGGCTCATCCTTCAAATTGTAGGTAGTTTCGTATTCAACTAGTTCATTGTGGAATACAACAGTATTAACAAATGATGTTGTTACCTTCATGAATCATGATAACTATAATAGCAAGGGGAAATTGCACTTACATGTCTTCTTAAATGGCACTTACATTCTTTCAAAAATCATTCACCTCCCCTCAGATGGCATCTAAGAATAAACCTTTAAATTTCTGGTATACCTTTCCATCTATATTGGACTCAAATACCAACCCATCTCCCAAAAATTACAAAAAACATGCAGTGATAAGAGAAATGAGAGAAGTATAAAAAAGAGCAAGCCCTCTACTAGTAATACATAGCAGAATTGTTGAGAATCCGGGGCATACATTATAGCTATGCTTTTGCAACTGCTTCTGCCTTCTCAAGAAACTGTAGAAGTTCTATGGGTATCTCTCGTTAACAAAGTAACGTATGTTATCTTGCACGGATTGTTAGTCACTTGATTACACAAATAAGGGAGGTTAGCGTTTGTTTAAAAAACTAGAGGGTGTGGCTGTCATTTAAGAAGACAGCAAGCCGCTAATATAAACTTAAGTCCTTCTCAATCTTAAAATGTGAGTTTGGATCTAACTTAACTTCACAAAACTAGCTTATAAGGTGGGGATTGTCTCCTATTTATATACTCTATTTTGGCTTCATCACTAGTTGATGTGGAATTTCCAACACACATTCCATACACCAAGAACTGGACATCTCGAGTGTGAAGTTTGCAAAACTGAACATCTGCAGGTGGTCCAATAACGCTCCTATAACAGGTGACTCAATAAGGTCCAATAACGCTCCTATAACAGGTGACTCAATAAGTCTAACAACAGTCGTTAGGATAGGTTCTAATACCACTCACATACTCTATTTTGACTTAATCACTAGTCGATGGAGGATCTCCAATACTCAATGTGGTATGGAAAGGTAACTTTGCATTTCATTTTTTCAGGTTGCAGGGGATTGTCGCTTCCATGTCTCGAATTCCAACATTTCGACGAAGATTCAGGAATTTAATTAAGGTTTTGTACGTAGAAGCATTGCAGGCTGGTGCTTTAGCTAGCCATATTGGAGGCACTGTAATTCCCAAGCATAGGGAGAAGGGCTCAATTCAAAGCAAAGAAGACAATGCTGGTGAACCCAGCAATAAATGTTGAACACATCACTTCATAAATGAAGATGGATATATAAGTATGACATGTCACACTTGAATGTAAATTGAGATGGGTTTTGCAATCTTTAAAGTTTATACTTTTGAAGGAAATTTTTAAAGTTTGAGAACTTAACTATAAAGATAATAAATTAAAATAAAATATTTTATATATATTAAGATGAGATAAAATGAAATATATATTAAAACGAGAAGACATGTAAAATATTTGAATTTGTTATTTTTTTTTCTGATATTCTATTTGTTTCTAAGAATTAAGTCTATACTTTTGCATTTCAAAAAAAAAATAAAAATTCTATACCTTTGCAAAGAAAAAGACAAAAAAATAATTATAATGAAAAATTGTAAATTGAAATGAAGAACTTATTTTGTGTTTCACGTGTGTTAACTTATTTTAGAAAAATAATAACATTTTGTCAACTTTCTTAGAATATATTTTTTTTAAAAAAAAGTAATTGTTTTTCAAGATTTATGTTGAAGCAAACATAGGTCAACTTGATCAAAAAATAAAAAAAATTAACTTTGAACCTCTTGATGAGTCATTCAAAGAATTGTTAGTTGTAGACCAAAAATGACAAGAAAATATTACCTATATGTATCTAAACAAAACATAAGGAAATATTGGCATGGAAGCAGTGCCACTATAAGCCGTGGCAAACTTACATATGTTTGAGAGTGTGCAAATGTACTCCCTCCTTGATTTTGATAAAATTATAAGTAAATATATTAAATTTTTGTATTTTGTGCCCTCTATTTTTATATATTTGAATTCATTGCTTCTTAATTTTTTGTATTTTCAATTATAAGGTACATAATCAATTTGATTAAGTATATTAAAATTTTATGACTTTAATATTTATGTCTTTGTATTTAAATGTATAATAATTATTATTAACTTTTATTTTTTTTAATATATTCCCCCCATTGACTCAAGATCCTATATTTGTCATTAACTATAACATCTTCAGTTGAAAAAAATCTTTGTTACATAAATTTAACAAATGGTTTTTATGTTACTGATGGAAAAATAAAATAAAAAATTAACGTAAATAAAAATACCAAGTTAATATTTGCTTAATTGAAAAGTAATTTGCTCACACAATTTTTTTATAGCACATATCTAAAATTTCAACAATAAATTAAATGTGAAATAAAAAAAGATCTAAGAGAAAGCAATAAAAACTCAATTATTTATAAATGACATTATTGACAAGATCAATCATTTAAATATTGACAAAATTGATCGAAGGATTGGCAAAACGTATAAATTCTCAAATGATATTGATAAAGCAAATGACAATATTTACTATATTTTGCCATGTATAATTAATAATTATGTGTCACTAAAATTCAGAAAGTTGGGAAATTTAATTATTAACTTAAATATTGAGTAGGAGGAGAAATATATATATATATATATATATATATACACACACACACTCTATATTAAAATGTAATTTACAATAAAGTATCTAATGAACTATCCCAATATACTTTACCTTATTACCTCATTAAAAATGTTGAAAATTTATATTATTGATTTTAGTAATTAATACACATAATATACCAAAAACATTGCTTGCAATGAATCATTTATAATAAATTTTTTAACATGATTTTTTTTTATATTTTAAACTATATTTTTTTTTATATTTACATAAATATGTATAATGCAAGGTATTATATCTACTTGGTATCTAAAATATATATATGTAATATCATTTTATCCCAATAAAAACGTACATGTTAATTGTTATATCATTTTTCATATTTACATGTTATAACTAGACTTCCTTTTTTTTCTCTACCTGCAACAACAGTTGGAAGGAGGTTCCATATATTGGGTAAAAGGACTGTTGAGACTTATAAAGAGGTTCTTTTCCTCCTTTTATTTCGGTTGCATTTCTATTTGTAGCCTCTAGATGGGGACTTTTTCTCCAAAGAAAAAACAAACTTTCGTGTCAATCACCCTTTCATCGCCAAGAAAATCTGGCAAATGAATTTCCTCTCAAAACACCAACACCATTGTATGCACATCTAGCTGTCAAACCTTTCAACTCATGTCACCCAATATCTATGATTGTTCTGCATGGTTGTTAGTGTTGAATGAATCCCTCCTCAAATTTGCCAGTTCCTCATCAATGGGTATCTCCAATTAATTCCATTCAATTCAATTGCCATTGTAGCTTACAAGGTGAGGTCCAGTCTTTCCATAATCCATCCCCTGAGGGAGGATAAACCCAAAAGAAACCAACCAAAAATTTTAGCTTAAGAAGGGACATCGGAAATTGAATCATATATATATATAAAATATTTTTGTTGTTTAATGCCAAAAGGGGTTTGAAATTTGAATCCCTTAGGAAGCATGCATTATGGCGTTCCACCTTTCCTTTAGATCACAATCAGTGTCAAACTCAATCCAAGGATCATCTTTAGTGGAGAGAATATCAGAGGAGCCTTTGCCTTTGCCTAGCAAAAGTGCTCAAAGCACTGTGACATGCATCTACCAAGCCCATGTAGCAGGGTATTGGAGAAACGTGTCAGTGTTGTGGTGCAAAAACCTCATGAACCATTACCACACGTTAAACCTCAAGGTTGATAGCACAAGGGGTGACTTCAGTTACACTTGCAAGATAGACGTTAAGCCATGGTACTTTTGGAACAAAAAAGGGTACAAATCTTTTGAGGTTGATGGCCACCAGGTGGAAGTCTATTGGGACCTCCGGTCAGCTAGGTTCGCCAGGCGGATGCCCCGAGCCGAGCAGCGATTACTACGTGGCATTGGTGTCCGATGAAGAGGTTGTGCTGCTGCTGGGGGACCACAATCACAAGAAGAAGGCATACAAGAGAATGAAGATGAGGCCAGGCCTTGTTGAGGCAGTGCTATTGGTGAAGAGAGAAAGCGTTTTTGCCAAGAAAAGTTTTGCAACCAAGGCCAAGTTTGATGAGAAGAGAAAAGAAAATGACATTGTGGTGGAGAGCTCAACATTTGGGAACAAAGAGCCTGAGATGTGGATCAGCATTGATGGGATTGTGTTGATTCATGTGAAGAACTTGCAGTGGAAGTTCAGGGGGAACCAGACAGTTATGGTCAACAAGCAACCTGTGCAAGTGTTTTGGGATGTGCATGATTGGTTGTTCAGTGTGTCTGGCTCAGGGCCTGGTCTGTTCATTTTCAAGCCAGGGCCTGGGGAGGCTGAGAGTGAAAAAGAGGAGAGAGGTATTGAGGGTTGTGACAGTGATGATGGTAGTACTGCCAGTGGCTATTATTCAACCCTGAGTTATGCTCCCATTGAGTCTTGTCTCGTGCTCTCTGCCTACAAACTTGAGTAATGTAATAGGGCAGGCAGACACCAAATGTATAAATATAATAGCGGAGTGGGGGCAAAGAGTAGCAAGGATGTAAATTTAGTTCTATCTTCTTCTTTTTTTCTCTTTTTCTTGATTGTAATGGATGCAACCAATATGCAACTTTAACACTTTTCTATACCTTCACCAAGACTGGATGGTTTTGCAAAGGACACTGTTCTAATAATACTAATAGAAAATGATACTCAAGAGGGTACAAGTGGCTCAGTCATTTATGAATATACATACATGAGTAAGTTGAAAATTGAAAGTGTCAAAAAGTACTAGGCGAGAATAAGAATAATATGTAAATACATAGAGGGTTTGGTTGGTTTTAAGTAATATCATGTTTTGATTGGTTCCCAAGGTGGTGGAGGAGGTGGATTTTGTGGCCCAAGTGGTGGAATGGCTGAGAAAATGGTGTTCCTGTCGATGTCACTCCCTGTGGTACTTGTTAAGGAAATTAATGCAGCAACTAGTCCTGCATTTCCAGCTAAGGTTGGCTCAGTGAAGTTGTATTGTTTCTGGAATCATGGAATTGGTCAAAACGATCTGGCCCTCCAACCATTGCTCCTGTGATGGTGTTAGGATTTGGGTTAGGAGTGTCACGCCACTTCCAACCCCCGGTGCATGAGTAATGTTTGTGATCATTTGGTATGGATGCTCCTCGATGATGAACATGTCTAGGAAATTTGTTTCCAAACCCCACTATGTAGCTCATTTTCATGGGATTTTTACCCAGGATGTAATCCATCTGTTCCATTGGAACATAAAAACAATTATTTGCAATTAATAAAACAGAATAAAAAGGCTTAAAATGTTCAACCAGGACCATTCATTTCTATCTATTTTAGGGTCTCTTAGGTTTTAAAAAAACGTCTTGTTTTCATTTTGTTTTTATGAATAATTACAAAAAAGTCACTTTATTTCCTATTTTCAATGACTTGTATAGGAAACAAGGTGAAAATAATGTGGTATCTTTGTAATTATTTGTGAAAGCAAAAACTTTTTTTTTTTCAAACGAAATAGGCCATTGGATTTCATTCTTAATTTCTAATAAAACAAAGTAAATGAATCAAAATGGAAATGGAGATGATACCTGAGAGGTAGCAAATGCCTTCAGAGCAGATACTGAGAAGTAAGTAGGACCACAATACCATCCAGGGACACCAGTCACTTGCATATAATCAGCATAAAGTGATGCCAAGAAAGCTGCATTAGCTACATATTGAAGAGATTGAGGTTGTCCATGGTTCAACTGGATCAACCCCCCTGCAAATTTTTCATGCACCCCATCATGTTGAATAGTCACATACAGTTAAGAGATTAATTGAATAGGCAATAAATTATAAAATGCATTTGGGCTAATTACCTCTAGTCCAGTTAAAGACTTCGAATTGATGAAGATAAGAGCACATGGTAAGACTAGTGACATTATGGTACATCTTCAGCATGTCCTCGTAGGGGTACCCAGGATTCAAAAACATCCTGAACCGTGTTAGCAACAGCATTGCAGCAGGTAACTTGTTATTCCAGCTCAAAACACTAAACTCAGGAGTCAAGAGATATGCCTTGGAATTCTTGAATATGGATGGATTGGTAGCTAGGGAAATGTAGGTACTATTTCCAGTGGCATAATACAACCAAGCAGCACCCCACATGTACTCATCATAGTAGCCAGTGGAGTTATAGAAGGGTTCAATGTAAGGCTCCCCACGACTATATGACTTCCTCTTACCACCATCTCTGGCAAAGTCAAACACAGTTTGGGCACCCTTAACGAGTTTTTGAGAATAGGCAGCATCATCTTGGAAAACTATAGAGGCAGATGCTAATGCTGCTGCCATTTCCCCTGCAAGATCAGGACCTTGATATATGGATATGGTGGGGCGTGAATACTCCATGTCTTCTGGCCTTTGCCAACAGTAGTGGTCATCTGGTGTACTAGAACCATTTAGACCCCCACCAACCTAACATAAATAAAATGCGCATCTATTGCACTCAGCATCTGAATTTGTGCAATGTGAAATCAAAGATGTTTTCTCTTCCTACAGTTATTTTGGTAAAGCAGCAGCACAAATAGGGAAACATTACGTAACATTAGCTGACTTACACAATAGGAAAGAAATAGAGAAATTTAAAGCGACCAAATATGTTTTTTTATTCTTATATAAAAGCCCACGTCGCTTAATTTTTCACCCGATTTTTAATGTTGTACCAAAACTACATGGTGCGGGATTAATTTTGTGAACTCTGTAAATTGAAAAACCATAGGATTATCGAAGATTAACCATGTAGTGTGGTCAGGACCAAATAATAATTTTTCATTTTGTACACTGAAAGCGCACAGTGAATTCCAGTATTCCACAACAATGAAATCATAAAATTTAAAAATTAGATAATAATTTGTTAAAATTGTAAAATGATATTACATCAACAGATATTAGAAAACATAGACTAAATCACATGTCATACCTCTTCCCGTAAGACATCATAAGATAGTAAGAGTACTGAAATCAAAACTTTGGTACTATGTTGGTAAGGGTCGCGCGAACACAGGTCCTCCCTCTACCTCAAATCATGACGTAAGCTCTGCCACTTGGACAGACCTTAGAGTAGCACTCCTCCCAAGTGCAATGGCGGTCACTACTCTAGACCATGGGCCTTCATGATCACCCATTGATCTGTCCAGGTGAGTATGTTACTCAATCTCACACACATATCTTTTATAGCCAATGCTCCTCACTACTTCACCTATCTTTGCCAATGTGGACTTTTCACACTGCTATGTATACTACTGCAAACTTGAGCCTTAAGATCCTTTGCTTTCGTGCACAAAATAATAAATATGTAGAAAATACCAACCTCTAAGGCTCTAACAAAATAATTAAATATACACCAGGAAATTAACAAATGACAAATGTCAATCCTTCTTCCCTGGAAACAGACCTATTCCCTCAAACCAACACAACTCCAGACAAAATGAGAATGGTTTAACCAAGTAAGCTCGTTACTGACTTACACCTAGAAAGTTTCAGGAGGAACTGCCCCCGCTCGTGTTTTTGAAATTTATTTTATTTTTTTAATCAACTAGTTAATATACACCAGGTACTCCATTTGGTTAATCAAAAAATTAAACATAGTATATTCTGTTGATCATCAAATATTAAGCTAATTGACACTTTGGCCGGTGCTAAAAATGTAGCACAAGTGGTGAGTCACGCATCAACATATTTAAGCACAGCATCACAATATGGTCAAAATGAATAAGGTTCAAGAACAACAACAATGAAATAGCATAAAAAAAAAAGGTGTAAAAGAATACGGGGAAATATGAAAGAGAAGAAGAGTGAGAGTTATAACTTATATACCTGGCCATAAATTTTGTTAATTTTGGTGGCGGAATTATTGAAGGTCAAGAGCAAGTAATCAGTGCCCCACTTGATGAGTTCCCGAGCGTGTGCATACTCATTAACAGCCATATACTTTTGCTTATATTCGAGCACACTCCAGCTGAGCATTGTCATAGCAAATGCCATGGGAAAGTGGTACTTTGTGTTGTCCCCTGCATCATAGTAACCTCCAACCAGTCCTCCCTTCACATCAGTGTCATTTCCATCATTTAAGCCTGAGTTCCCTCGCCATGGAATGCCATTGCTCTTGGGCAATCTCCCAGCTTCACCACCACAATTAATAGACCATTCAAATTAGAACTTTGGTTATTTATGTCTATAAGGATGAGTGACTTTCTTTTAATTTAATTAGTTAATTTTTCACTGAAAAAACTTCTGATTTAAACTCTCGTGAAAAAGTTTCTGAAAGTAAAAAAATATTTATCTAAAATAATTAGGCAAGTGGTGTTGGGACTTGAAATGACAAGTGTGATTGTAAGGATTAGTTTTGGTACACCTATTAGGTGAAAAATTAAACGATGGATTATCAATGTGGTTTTTATATAAATCCTGTTCACTGCTATGTCATGCATTTGAAATGGTCATGCATGTCATTGCTTCCCTTTAAGCGAAAACATGATTTCTTTCGTTCACAAATATTAGACGGTGACACAATTTTGGTATGCTTTCCTCTAAATCTTCTAAATATTGGAGAGGAAGTAAAGATGGCTTTTTTTTTCCCAAAATTGTAATTCTAAAATCAATTTAGAATTATTTTGGTATTTTTGTTTTTAAGATGGTGTCCTTGTAATAAATAAAATATTTTTTTGTTTCTCGGATATATTCTTATGGAAGCAAGACAATTTTGTTTGAGGCATGGTCGAAGACTAAATGCAGACCTTTTTTTATTTTTTTTTATGCTAGGCACCTTTTTTATCTTGTACAATGTGCAATTAACAAATATTAATGTCTCATGTATAATTATTTTTAAAATTGTTTTTGAAACTTTTTTAACAAGCATTTTTTCTTTTGATTTGTTTTAAAAAATTAAGGTGAAAATAAATTTTAAAAATTGTGTTGAAAACAAATTTTAAAAATAAAAAATGAGAATCATCTCAAACAAATCTTTAATCTCCTTATTTTCCCTCTCCTTCAAATTTTTAAACCAAATAAAATTAAATTAAAAAAGTCCCTATTTCTTTCCTACCAAATAATTAATTTATTTCCTCTCCACCCTATTTCTTTCCTCTTCTCACATTTTTCTTCTTCCAAACACAATTGTACATGTCTCCTCATCATTTGATTCAAAAATTTGACGACAAAAATATAAGAAATTTTATCTAAATTTTATTTATTTTGATTAAACTTAAAGCATTTAATAGTAAACATTAGTCTTTAAAAGTATAAAGCTTCATCTTGATTATATATTAAAAACCATGAAAAAAAACAATTATATTAACTTTAAGGCACTAAGTACATTAAATTTTAGGAATAACTTATAAAATTAATATTTGTGATTTTTAAAAGGATTAAAATATATTTTTATATTATAAAATTATCAAATTTTTTTAATTAAATTTAGAAAATTTCTATGTACCATAACAATGTAAAATATTTTTAGCTAATGTAAGTGGTCGCGGTCACTAAGTCTTATTTGGCAATTACTTTACTAGATCAATGGAAGCGGTCAAATAATGGCGACATACATTTGTGCCAGAAAAAGCCGTCCCTTGATATCTTCTATAAAATAAAAAAAATAAAATAAAAATAAAAACCATCCCTGGGTATGATATTTTTGAAACAGTCAAAAACAAATCCAAAGCAACTTATTGATAGAGTGAAAAGACGCTTGAGAGCTAGTCTTTGAAAGTAATAATAACAAAATATATGCTAGTTAAAAAAAGAAAAAAATTCAAGATTTTATCGCTTATTTTTAACTTTTTAGAGAGTTTTGTATTTTTTTCAAAAAAAAAAAATAAACGATTCAAAACCTGCACTTAATCAACATGTAGTTTAATAAACTTCCGGCTCTTAGAAGGAGTTGACGCACGGGGAGGAAAGGTTAAACTGCTTCAGTCCATTAGTAAAGTACAAGGGTTTATCCCTTTTATCATAAATAAATTGTAAACAAATGTACTATATTGAGAAGAGTAGCTTTATATGTTGACTTTTATTTTATTTTATTTACCAGTTCTTCTTTTATCACACATTTTTACATATAGATAACGAATTATTATTTTTATTAACATCTGCTAAATAAAAAGTCATGTTTCAGTATTTCACCACGAATCATGATAACCGCATTTTCAAATGCACGCGTGTGAATGTACGTGTATGAATGCATAAAGAAATGTGACTAATTTTGGATAAAAACAAGTAAATATTTGCAACGCAATGTTATCATTTACGGGAAAAAAAAAATACACACAATAAGGTGTATTATCTTCTATATAGTGTCATATTTTTTTATATTTATTGAGTCTTATTATTACTGTGTCTATCAATCATCTAAACCAAATAGAATTAAGATAAAAATAGAATAAGATACCAAATGAGAACAAAAATATTGCATATATGGGAGAGATGTAGAACATACATTTTTGAGCATTGAAGAAGAGGATTGCTTTGTGGAGGGCAAGGGTGTAATTATCTGGCAGGGTAGGTCGAGGATGGTCCTTAGGCAAGGACTTAGCGATGATGATGGGGAGACCAATGACACAGAAAGCCAAGAAAATGGAACCAAAAAACCATTTCAATGCCTTGTGGCTGCACACTATGCACCCAAAGTCCACGTATTTGGTCTTCTTACTCTTCTCAGCCCTTTCTAGAACCCAGCTTTGTAGAGTTTCATCCAAATCTTGGCTTTGGGGATGGTACCTCTCAAGCAGTGCTGCCCTGTCCCACTCTGTGATGCGGTCAGAGACCTCTTCAGCACTAGTGCTCATTTCAAAGGACCCTCCCCAATGATTTCTTGCATGCATGGTCTATGATATATGATATCACCAATCTCTTCTAAATGGGGTATTCTAATTGATTATGATCGATCGATGATCACAAAAAGATCAAGTCATGGGTTTTGGGAGGATGGACAAATATAACAATGGGAGGAAATTAAATGGGACACTATTGCTGACCAAGAAGTGGCATGAATGAAAAATGGGAAACCCAGACTAAAGGCCAATTCTAGACGGCTATTATATATATGTGGGTGGGTGTGAATTAGGGAATGAAAATATATATGAATATATTTGAGAAGAGAGAGAGAGAGAGAGTTGGCTTCAAGAATTAGAGAGATTCTTTTCATCAATACAGAAAAAACATTTAAGTCGTTCTTTGCATCAATTTGCACGTTCTGACTTTTAAAATTTTAAAGTATTAATGTATTACCGAAAATAATTGAATAAGTAAATGAAGGAGAATTATTATCATACGAATGATGTCATTGCCTACATCCCACGTACACGTCCAGCTACACACACCTAATGACACAAAAATGAATGACTGGAAATCAATCTATTTACTTTTACTATTATATAAAACAAAATATCTATTAGACATGTGTCTTACTCCTATTGTAATACATTATACGATTAATGCATAGGCTATTTTATCTTATTACTAAATCCGTCAATATTGTAACACATTGGTGTTTGTTATATGACTCCATTCTGTTGTTACTTAAAATAATAACAAATAATTATATGCCAAAATGTCAACGAATGTTGTGTAAGACTTTCCTAAACTAACGGTGTTTCCTAATTAAATTATATTATATTATTGAATCATACACCTTTGACTGATCAATGACTTTATTTTATTTGATTACCAAATTATATTTGCTGAATTCTAACATGATGTAGCTCGTCGGGGAAAAAAAAATAAAGGAGTATAATACGCATTCCAAAAAATAAGAGGCACTATCTAGAAGGCCACCAATTAATGAAATCTGTTTCGATAAATAATTATTCAAGATTTAACTAACATGTCCTTTTTAAACTACTATTTGATTTAACAATAATTTGAAAATATTAGAGAGCCATAATTTTTACTAAAATGATTAATATTTTATTTTTAAATAAATAAATGAATTTTATCATTTTATTCCATTCATTAATCATCCTTAAATGTTAGCTAGCTAAATTCTCATTTTCTATTTTGTGCCATATGTTGCTCTCTGTCTAAACAGATTTGGTCGTGCTAGCCTCGAACCCAGTTAAGATGTACCCGTGTTTTATCATTCGGCCAGTTAGTCCCTAGTTCCTACACCCATCAATGTCATGTTCACGAGTCATGCCTTCAATCATGTCCAAAATCAGTAATTTTATTTTTTTTTCTAATTAAACTTCGAGATAACAGGTAGCATATCCACGTGTCGGTGTAAAAACTTGAGGTAACTGTTTAGGGTTTTTTGAACATCTAACGCCATAAAAATATTATACTTTTAATGAACTTTATTTATTATTAGTTTATGTTATTAAATGATAAATTTTATTAAAAAATTCGTTAAGGTTTTTGTTATATTATAATTAATTTAGCATCCACATAATAATTACTATTAATTTTTAATTTTATGTTTAAGTTATTGCTACAATATATTCTAATAATTCTATCTAATGATAATTGAATTAATTGTTTTTATAAAACTATTTATTAAAAATATAATTATAGTATCCAATATGTTAATTATCTTTCCCCTCTCTTACCTTTTGGTCTCATCCTAAGTCTTCTTTATTTTTCTAACTTTCTATTTTTTTTATTGTTAATTTGTTATTATTCTCCATTAATACATGTATACCCTTTATTTTATTTTTCTGTCTTGAAAATAAGTGATTTGAATTGATCAACTGGGTCACAAAGATTGAAGTCTTAAAGAGGTTTATAAATTGTTTAAAAGATATTAACAGATGGGTTATTTTTAGAATTAAAAATATTGAAAGAATGCAATAATACATACATACATATATACTATACATAGATATATATATAGATATATATATATATATATATATATAGTATATATAAAGTATTAATTATTGAAAATATTATAATTAATTTATTATAAAATTTTAATAAATAAATATGCACCTTAGAAAATTAAAAGAATAATTTTTTAATAATTTTAATTTTTTGTTATTAATAATTTTAAAATAGTCTTAATTATATTTTAATTTTTAAAGAAAATTTAAATAAATTTCTTTAAAATCATATACATTTTAGCTATATATGAATTACTTTATATTAATATCTTAAAATTTTAATGACAATATTATTAAATATTTGAAATAGTTCTTTCTCATAATAACATTATTATTATTTATGATGAAGTAAATCTATATCTATCATAATTGAGGCTTGTCGTTCCACTCACTTTCTCACTTTATTTTCCCTTCTAAAACTATTATGTGCATGTTGGGAGTATCATTTTTGTCCCCTTCCAAAAGTACATTGAGAGTAAAAGATACATAAGGCTATGTTTGGATTACCATTTGGGTGGTCCAAAATTACTATTATCTTACTAAACTCAGTTTGTTACTATGTTTGGACGTCTCTCAAAGTAATTTTGAAAACTTAGTTTGCCACTTAAACTGTATTTGAATTGAAAGCAACATAAAAGTTAATTTTGAAAACTCATTCTTTCGTTAGCAGTATTTATACAAGTACAACATCAAATAAAATTACTTTTGATTAATATTATTCAAACATATTTCACTTTGTCAAAGTACTTTTAAACAAAAAATATCCAAATATAAATTACGTTATAGTAAATTCATTTTTTATTCAAACTTGAGTTTACAACATACTTTTGATTCAAACTTATGTTTGCAAACTTTAATCCAAACATGTACTAAGAGATCATTCCCCAAAAGTACTTTTAGCACCCTCCAACAGAAATTCAATGGTAATCCAAACATAGCTCACACCATACTATTATATTAATATTAATATTAATATTAATATTTTAGTATTACTATTATTTATCAAATTTAAAAATACTATTACTATTATAATATCATGTATAAAAATACATTTATATATATATATATTATAGTATAATAATATAAATATATGTATGATAAGATAAAATAAATAATATATTATTTCTGATCTGTGAAATAAAAATTGAAAAATAGTAACAAAAACATTTTATTATAAATATTCTACTATTATCTATATACAGCATAATTGAGGGTTCATCTCACAACTCATTTTCTCACGTTATTTTTTTACTTATTTACATGATTTTTTCTTGTCTGTTTGTTTGAATGATTTTTTCACCATGTGCTACGTCTATTTTCATCGTTTTCATGTCTCTTTGTATGGTTTTTTTCTCATTCATTTAAATTATTTTTATCATTTTTTTTTCGTTTCATTTGTATCATTTTCCTGTTACTCATTTACATAGTTTATTTTTTAGTCACTTTAATAATTTCCCTTCCTTTTTTTGCTCATTTGTATTTTTTTTATTCATTTTCCCTCTAATTTGTATTTATTGTTTATTGTCCATTGGCATTATTTTTTCTATTCATTTAAATGATTTTTTTGCCACCAATATTTTTTCTCATTTTTATCGCTTTTTTCATTTATTTTTATCGCTTATTTGCACAATATTTTCTCACCCAACTAGTTTGTGATTATTTATACAAAATTTCTATTTTGATATGCTTGTAAAATGTATGTCATTAAGTTGAAGTTATATGTATATTTAATGAATATTATCTGTGAAGTATTTTTATAAAAATAATCTATATTTTATATTAAAAATTAATGATTTAAAATTATTATTAAACCGTACATAAACATTATGGAAATCAAACTTATTATATAAAATGGTCAAATTTTATCATTACACCAAACTTTATTCTTCAAATTTATTAAAAGTTTAATGGTCATGGACTGTCAGTGTAAAAAGTTTTACACTGTCAACCAATTGAAATTCACTGTTGGGATAACTTTTAAGGCTATTGTTGTAAAAGTTAACAAATTTACCATATATAATGGTTTGTAATATAGGAATATACTTTCTAACACGTACTCTATTATTAATTAAAATTTATTGAAAACTAATAAATTAAGATAAAGACTCATTAAATTAAAAGTGAGATTTATATAAATTTGTAATTTTTAATAAATTCCAACGAATAATAAAGAATGAATTCAAAAGAGTACATTATTAATATTTATCTTAGTATAATCCAACATCCCCATGGTGGTTCCCCTTTGCACGCCCAATCTTGCCCCTTTATCATTCTGCTATAGTTAGAGTCATCATAAAGTTACACTCTATTTTTGGCACTCGGATCCTCTTCAGCACAAGTTCTCTACAACTTTCTTTGGCCTCTCCATCTCTTTCTATTTTTTTCTCATTCCTCCATCATTTGTTCTCCTTTTTTTTTTTTTTTTTTTGGTGCTTCTGTTTTTAATTTTCTTGGTTGCAGAAGTAGGAGAGAGGTAGGAGAAAATCTAAACACTTATTTTTGTGTGTATGTAGATAGAAAAAAGAGACAGATAAATAGAAAGAAAATGGTAAAAATTAATATAAATATAATAAATGGGATAATATAAAAGAAAGAGAAATAAAAAGAAATAAAAGAAAAAAATTGAATATATAATTATAATTATTCATAAATTAATAAGGATGTAAGTCAATAACTCCAGAAATAATAATAAAAAAATGACAATTCAGCATACATATCTTTTGATGACGATAATAACAATATAATAATCTGTTAATATATAAAACTCACATATAAGCCACTAAGCCAAACCCACCGCCGGAGAGACATGGGGTGGGGCCTGCTCTGCTGCCTTCGACTTGAAGCATGCCATGTCAATGCTTCAAAAGCCGAAGCCAGCAATTTAAATCCTAATTATTGACCTTTTTTTTTTTTTTTGCCTATTTTCCTCTGTTAGAACGTGGACTACTGAGTACAAAGTTGTATATTCTTCTTCTTTTTTCTCCTTGGTTAGCATTTTACTTGGTCTCTGTTTTATTTTTAACTACTATGGTACCTGTATCCACGGGCCATGCTGATCTTTATGTTAAGTTTAAATGTATAATTATTTAATTTATTAATATATTAATGTATTTTAATATATTAAATTGAATGTCTAATTATTTAAAACCAAAAAATTTCATAAGTAATGACAGTCAAGGCACTTATAAAATTATTTTATTTAGACAAGCTTATTTTTTTATATCAATTTAAATTTAAATGTTTTTTAATTTTAATAATAAATAAGGTGTGAATAATTAACAAATATTTATTAGCTTTTAAAATCCTGTGGTAGGAGCAAACAATCAAACACAGGCTCATTTGGATAAATAATTTAATTAAGATTTTATTCAATAAATTCTTATTTTATAAAAGCTTATGCCATAAATGATTAAAATTCAATAAGTTATTTGTATTTGAATATGCATATTAAAAAGTGTGTAAATAATTTTAAAGCATTTGAATATATTGTTACATAAGTACTTATAAGATGTTGTCTCATTTCAAAAATAAAATAAAATAAAGGAATCAAATTATGATTAAAAATAAAATAAAATTTTAAAAGTAACTAAAAAAATAACATTATATATTTCAAAATATTAAAAATAAAAAAACACTAGTCACCATTACCTATTTTTATTTTTTTAGTTCATAAAGAATTAAGAATCATAAATTTAAAAAATTTATCAATCAATCAATCAACATATATATATATATATATATAAAAGTTCAAATTATATCACAAAAAGTCTTAGCTTTATGACAGAAACGAAAAATATAAATATAAATAAACGAACAAATGTGTGCTTCTTTGTGGTAGAAATTGAACTACTGATAAGATTCGAACTTGTGCTTTTCTAAAACGAATGAAAAATATAAATACTTTGGACTTAAATATATTTCTAATTCTTATAATATACCCGTTTTATGTTTTTAGTCTTTATAAATTTTTCTTATGATTTTGGTCTCTATAAAATTTTATTTTACGATGTTAGTCCTTAATGATATTTTTTTAGTCCTTATAAAATTGTAAATTTTTCATATTAGTCCCTCTTATATTAGAATATATTCATTTTAGTCCTTATTATTTAAGAAACATCAAGTATGTTCTCCAATAAATAATTGACATGTCATCAATGAATAGTAGTAGGGACTAAAATCGTAAAATAAAAATTTTTAGGGACCAAAACCATAAGAAAAAATTTATAAGGACTAAAAGCATAAAACGGGTATATTATAAGAATTAAAAACATATTAAAGTTAATACTTTGCATAGTAATGTGTGCAATAGGAATTGAACAAGTGCTTTTCTAAAGTCCTGCATAAGTTGTTGCAATAAACTATATTGGATAGCTTTTAAAAATAAGCTCAAAACATTTTATGGATCACTCATAAGATATTTTTATAAGTTCTCTCAGGTACTTTTATAAACACATATGATAGAAGATAAGTCCAAATAAATTACTATAAGCTCTCCCAAATAAGTCTATTAGTGTGTGTTTAAAGACTAAAGAGCAAACATCCTATGACATATTCCATTAATCATCATCTTAAATGAGCTTTATAGAGCAATGTGTTACATGTGTAAGTACTAGTGTTTATGAATTAATTTGGTTTTAGGTTAAACATCTTTATAGTTCCTATAAATATGACAATATTTACTTTTAGTCCCTCTTTTAAAAAACTGTTGACTTTTAGTCCCTATTTTTTAAAATATATTACAATAAACCTTCGACACTAACATCGTTAGGGAGAGTTAATGGTAATGCAATTTGTGGCAGTTTTTGACCACCATAAAATGAAAATTATGGATTCGCAATTTATGAGAGTTTATCACCTCCACAAATACCCTTTTAATTTCAAAAATTAAAAAGAAAAAAAAGGAGAAACGGTAAGAAATTAAAACAATAAAAAAAATGAAAGTTGAAAAACAATGCCCTAATCACTTTGGGGCTTTGGGCATTTCGTGAGAGACTGTTGTAAGCAGTAGCGATGCAGAGGTGAAGAGCCACTGAATGACAGTGGCAGCAGCGGCGGTCTGGCCGCCAGAGAGACGTTAGTCGTCCACACAAGAGATGAGAGGATGAAAGTGTGAGAAAAGAGAACAAGGGAGAGAAATAAAAGGGGAAGGGGGAAGGGAAAGGGAAAGGAGACTGGTGGTGGTGGTGGTGCGAGCAATGTTACCGCCACTAAGGTCTAGTGAAAGAGAGAAAGTGGGGTGAGAGTTGTGGCACCACCATCATGGCGGCCCATCACAGCGATTAGTGGAGAAAAGAACAAGGGAGAAGGGGAAGAGTTGCACAACAATGAGATAAGGAGCAGGAGGGTTACCAAAAATCGCTCCAACGGCTGAGTGCGACGGAATGTTGTTGTCAACGATGATGCTACTCTTTTATGCCCATTTCAAAATGATAGAAAATTTTGAATTTGTATTTTTTGGTGCAAATGATGTTTTAATTTGTGATGCCAATGAAGGTTTTTACTATTTATTTAATTTTGGGCTAGGAGTAAAACTTTACTCTTATTTATTTGGCGATGATGAACAAAAGTTTTGAAGGGTTAAATCTAATTGAAATGCTAAGGAAGTTTTTTATGTGATCCTTATGTCGGTTAAATTTAATGTATGCAACTATATTTTTGTGTTTCTTGTGGTGCTTATGTGTTGTTGATGGTTGTGGCTATGACTTTGAGGAAGAAGAAGTTTTGATGATGGCAAAAATAGGTTCCAAGGGTGAGGGGTATTTTGTGGCAGTGATAAACCCTCATAAATTGCTAATCCATAATTATGGTGGTCAAAAACTGCCTCAAATAGCATTACCATTAACTCTCCCTAACAGTGTTAGTGTTGGAGCTCTATTGTAACATATTTTGAGGAATGGAGGACTAAAAGTCGACATTTTTTAAAGGAGAGACTAAAACTAAACATTGTCATATTTATAGGAACTAAAAAGATGTTTAACCCTTTATTTTTAGACTAATTTGCTTAACAACTTTATGAAAGGACTTGATAATTATTTTCACCCACCTAGTACATAGACTCGTGCAATTGTACGAGTCACTTTGATATCTACGCTTATATTAAAACAACTGTTAAATATAGATAAAAAAAAGTCACTAAATTTTGTTCAAAGAGAAAACACATAATGATTTAAACATACGAAAACAAAGGTTGTAGTTATGTGTATAACCAGTTACATGCTTCTAAAATATAAACGTTGCTAGAGAAAATAACATGAATAAATTCAATTTGAAAAAAAAAAACTTAACTAGATTCTGTGTGCCAAAAAAATATAAAAGCAACAATTAATAAAAAGGCACGTGCAAGTCAATACTTTGCCTACATCATCTTGTAGCCCAAGTAGAATGGGGTTCTAATCTTTATTCAAAGCATCAAGGGTTTAAACAATGATTGTTTTGTGAAGGAGTGTATTTATTTTGATTAATCAAAATGGTGAAACACACATTTGGCCGATAAATCTCTTCTTTCTAATAGCAAAACCAAGCATTTTTTAAACCAACAATTGCACAATAAATATTATGAGAATGTAGATATTTTTTATCAAGATCAATCAACCAAATAACGTGCAAATGTCTTATTGAGGAGCATATAACTAAAGAAATCCATAAAATCCTTCACCAATTGGGATTCTACAAGACCAAGGCATAAGAGATAGTGCAAAATAAACCACTTGGGCAGCATGGGTAGATGATTTTTTTATGCTTTGTCCAACATTTTGATTCAAATTCCATAACAGTTGTTATGCTCCCATAGTGAGTTTTCTTGCTTTCTATCAATTATTTCTTAAATTGCCAAAGTTGTATCCTCCCTCACTCATTGCCCAGATATTTATACATTATGGCAAAGAGTTGTCATATTTGAAGTTAAATACAAAAAGTAATCAATGTTAATCAACAAAATTATAAAGCCATACCAAAGTAGACTATAGAAGTTTGGTAAGACTTAACCATTTGTAACTTCCATTTTTCATCAAGTTCATATTAGTTGAATAAATCAAATAGGATAAAGAAATTTAAAATGGTAATTGTGAATTACAACTTTTTATAAATAATTTGTATTATTTAAAAAAATAAAATAAAAAATTTATCAAATCATCCTAGTTAACAACACCTAAGTTACAAAGATAGTAGTAAATTCCAATGTAGTCGTCATAGTTCTTATTAAAAACACTCATTTAATCACCTAATCACTCGTACAATACCCTTGGTGCAACATTAAAGTAATAGCCAAAACAATAATACTTCTTCATCTATGAATACAAGTAAGGCAGATACAATATAAAAGTCTTAACATTCCCCTTTATATTGTATATGGAAGTTATAATAATGTTATAGGCATTCCTTTTGGATTGAAAGATAATAGATTCACACTAAAGCAACCTTTGCCATATTAAAAAAGTGCCCAAGTAAAGTCCCACAAAGAAGGATATTGGTAAATTTTCTAGTTGAGTTTGTTACATAGTATTGTACTTTTATCACTCTAGCAAGAGGAAGGTGAAGCACAAGAAGTGCCCAAGTTAAGTCCCACAAAGAGTTTAATACAACTCAACACTTCTATGATAATGACACTACACCCCTACATCCCAGGTACTTGACCATCAAACATATATTGTTTTATATAATAGTAATTGTGATAAAAAGTAATATGAACGCTATTACCAATAGTGAGGAAGGAAGAGGAAGAAAATGTCAAACAAAATTAAAAAAGGATATATAAATTTTACTTTTCTTTTTTCACATAAAATCAATGATAAATTTATATTGGTAAATGTTTTATATGTCAAAAACCCATTTGCTGTTGAACTTTTTAGTTCTTAAATTAAGAAAGGAAAGTTTCATACAAAGCAAAAATCAAATGGATTGGGAACAACTTCTTAAGCACAACCACTGCAAATTAGAGTAGAACAATCACTTCTAAATAAAAATTGGAAATGAGAAGCTTCAAAAAGATGAAAAGTGAGAGAATGAGATATGGCTTACAGATGGAAAAATAGAGAAATGAGAAGAAAAGTTGTAGTACAAAAAAGTAACACAAAACAAAATAGAAAGAGGAAACATAATGTAATTGGACGGGTTGAGTAAGTAGCATAACTAATGAGATTTACTTCATTTGAATGGCCAAGTTTGGACAATTGTTAGTTGAAATATGTAACTTTAATTATTAATGATCCTTTTTTATTATTTTCAAACTTTTTTTTTTTGAAATCCACCTCAAATAGACATATTGTCTCAATTACTATGGATCAAATGCAAATTTATTGTATGAATAAAAAAATATTTTTTAAAATTATTTATTTGTGAATTTTAAGAAGGGATTATATTTATAAAAAATATTTTGAACCCAACAAGGTGTGTCTCTTGGTCCTATGTATTTTTGGGTACAATAGAGAGCTTAAAATTGCATAATTTGTTTGATAGAAAATGTTTATATGTTTATATTTTAAAATTATTAAATTTGATATGACTAAATTGTCACAATTCAAATGTGTCAAATTTATAAGACTAACAAGATGTTACATCTCAGCTAACTCGTTATTGTTAACCAAGTATCCTCAATAACTCAAGAGAGGTGAATTGAGTTATAATAAAAATATTTTCTCAAAACTTTCACCCAAAGTCATGAAGAATATAATTCAGAAAAGAGACAAAGATTTTTTTTCTGCTTAATTTTGCTTAAAAAAAATCCGAACAAAAACTAAGCAAAACAAACAATAAAACATATAAAGCAACAAAGAGAAGGGTTAGAGAATAGTACATCAAGATTTATCAATTAAGTTATTAGAGTTTACAATGCAACAAGCTTTTTACACCTAAGAAAACCTACATTGGCAACCAAACCCGAAATGTTCCTTACCTTCTCACTCTAATCACCCATTAGGAAAAAACCTATTCCTGGACCGAGGGAAACTTACCCTTGGATTTCCTAAAAAACAAAAACAAAAGCAATTACCACTCTCAATAGTGGAGATATCACAAATTGAAGCTCTATGACTCGTAATCTCCGTTAAACACTTACCCAAGTAGAATAATCCCAATTCTCAATAATTCTCTATGCTCTCACATTTGGTAATGGAAAAGTATAGTTTTTATATGGATTAATGAATTAAAACAATTAAAATCATGATCCCTTAAAGATAAGATTTGATTAGAAAAATACACTACTATAAGAATGACATATAACAACATGATTATTTAAACATTGTGACCGTTGGGAATCAATTCCTTCCAAGGGAGAATCAATTTCTTCATGTGAGAATTAATTCCTCCAAGGATGGAATTGACTTCTTGTGAAAAAGTTATGTTCAATAATCAATTCATTCACTTTTTATTTTGTTCCACCTTGTGGTAATCGATTCCAAACTAGTGGAATCAATTCTAAGCCATATTTGGCTTAGAATGAAAATTTCACTTAAAAAACTTTTTCCTTTTTAGTTTAAAATTTGGTTTAACTTTCCTACTGCATTCCCTTGGGCCAGCCTTAGCTATAATTGATAAATCTTACAAAGTTGCCTAAGACATTAACATAATTCTTCTTAGTAGTTGTTGTCTTAGCTTGGAACTCTTTACAATTCTTTTTTATTTGACTTTTGTCTTCATAAGTTTCTTTTGGCTTTAGGTTGGTCTTCGTTAAATCTTTATTGACTTTGGCTTTGGCTTTATCAAAACCCTTGAAGTAAACAACATGCCCAAAGGTCATGTTCAACAATTATTTCTTTATAATGATTCATTTTTAAATGTGAAATAGGAATCTCCAAGCTGTCACAACTCAAACGTCCTTAATTCATTGGATTTTTGTGACAACCAAACATAAGTACTTCCAAAGTAGTCATTGTGCTTTGTTTGGATTAAGAGTGAAATAAAGAGAAAAGAAATAGGAAAGATAGAAATAAAAGAGAAATAGAGTAGAAAAAAATATGTTATTTGGGTGGATATAAATAAAGAGTATAAAAAGCCAAAAGTAGTGATGGCGCTAACAAGAAGGTCAGGAGGCCTCATCAATTTTGTTAAAACAAAATAAAAAAAGTAAATTAATAAAAAGTAATGATGCTTCTTTATTAGATATTTTCTGTATGTATGTAATTTCTTTTAGGTTAGATTTTATGTGGCCAAAATTATTCTAAATTGGTAAATTATTTTTGTTTGGTGGCAAAATTGCAGGAGAGATCTAACGACAATGCTTGAGCAAGCAACACGACGGTTTCAACGGTGGAGGAGGAATTCTAGTGGTGACCACCCACAAGGATTCCAACGCTTAAGTTAGTAAGGAGGTGAGAGAGTGAAGAATGGGGGCAATGTGTATACTTGGGCGGTTACGGATGTACATGACTGACCATTGTGGTCAGGCAAATCGTGTTGCTACCCTGGGAGACATATATCGGTGTAGGCTTTGTATGTCAGATTGGGATTGACTTGTACCTTGACATGGTCGAAGTCCTTTAGATGGTGCACACTTATGCTGACATGTATATGTTGACTTGAGCCATGCCAGCATATGGCCTAGACCAATTTTGATATATATTTATTTTTCAATATTGTTTTATAAATAAAAAACCTTATTTTTGGAAGTAATTTGAAACCTATCATTCCTTTATTTTGTGTTGTTAAAGAAGCATGCACTTGCATAAAGAGCAAGCAAGATGCACATACCACATAGTAGTGGCTAAAATGAGTCTTTAGGGATTTTTTTTACTGTTGATAACTAATCTTTATCTGAAAACTTGAGTAGTTACTTTTAGTAAAATTTTCTCTCTTGACCATTTTTTTTTATTCATAAGGCTTAAACTCGATACTTTGTTTAAAGAATTCGAAACCAATTCACTTTAGACCAACGACAATTCAGGGTTTATTAGTTTGATCATTCTTGAATTAGAAGGAAAAAATTACATATTTTTGAAAACAATATAATTTTATTTTAGACCATTATAATTTAAATAATTCAAGCAACAAAACAAACCAATTATTGTTTATTTAAAATAAATTACATCCTAAATATAATTATATTTTTTAAAAATCCTCTCAAACAAAATTACAAAATAAACAATTATTTTTAAAAAATAAATAAATTAAACATTATTTAAAATTCTATGCTATTATCTTCTCTTTTGTGCCTACTTTCGTCAATGTAAAGTAACACAAACAGCCAAGCAGACTTTAAAATTTCAAATGACTGAAAGAAAAATCGCATTTCCCGCACAATGTTGATTTGGCTTCCGTCCCCAATCCTACTCTGAACCAAACACGCCACAGCAAGCGAGTGACTGAAACTGAAACCCAAACATCAGAATGGAGCCTCCAAAGAACAACGCCCAGTCCGAAGAAGACGACACCGTCGCGCTGAAGAAGAAGAGGGCGCGGCGCGTGAGCTTCGCGGACAACGAAATCACCTCCGTCCACGTCTTCCGCCGCGACGACGACTCTTCCTCTCCCTCCGAAGCCCCTTCCGATCCCTCCGTCGTAGGGTTTTTCCGCGACCTCGCCTCCGACAGCGACGACGACGAACAACCGCAACTCGACGACGACGCCGAACCGGCAAACTCCTTCCTCCGGCCAGTTTGCTCCCCTTCCCCCGGCGGCAGCAGCACCGCCGACGACGTCGCTGACGGCGAGCCCTAACTCTTTCCTTTCTCTTCGTTGAGTTTTGCTTGCTCTCTCCGTAGTCGGTAAATTTAATTCGTTGCTCCTGATATATGCAGATGACGATGACGATTTTCACGGTCCGGTGTCGGCGTGTTTCATCAGACCGGAGGCGTTGTCGGACTCCGGCGTCTCCGACGACGTCACGATGGACTCGACGGCGTTCTCGCTGCACTACCGGAGTCTCGCTCGGTCGGATTCCGGTGACATCAAGACGCGCCAGTTCGGCCTCACGACGCCGAGCTCTCAGGGAAGTTTCATGGAGCTCACGGAGGCGAAGAGGCCGTGCGAAGTGGTGCTCGATGCGGAGAGGAGCGATGGCAGAGACTCGAACGACATGAGCATCGAAGGAGAGCACCAGATGAGTTATGAATACGACATCCTCTCTACCGCGTTTGATGCAATTTTGGCAGAAGGAGCACCAAAGGACTCACCTCAACGCGATTTGGAAGGTTCGGTTGCCTCTCCAGTTACTCAGCTTCGCCAAATACAACCTTCTGATTCTTCAATAAAGGTGAGAAATAATTGCGTTTTCTTTAGTAACTACTTCTAGTTTAGGAGCCTTTTTTTTCTTTCTTTCAATTTCCAATTGTTTGTCTCTTTGGTGTAATATAACACATTTCTCTTGTGGTAATATTTTCTTTTTTTGAGGTGTAACTTTTTGTGTGCATGTTGTATGAATTTGATTTGATTGATGGTATCAAGTTGTAGGTGTGTATGGTTTATTTATGATGACACTTTTGTGGCTGTCCTTATATCTCCTATTGCTACTGTTAGGTTATGTGTAGGTTTAAGTCATGTTTGTTATTTTATTTTGCAGGAAATTAAAGAGTTTACTAAAAATGAAACTGTGTCAATTTGTAGACAACTGGACTTTGAGAATGCTAATAGAGGAACACCACTGGACAGAGGACAGGTGTCGGACCTTGATCATAGGTTTGATCAAGTAAACCGAAATCCAATACATGGGTTTAGGCCATTGTCATTGTCTGGAAGAAAACAATTGTTTATGAGTTCTCCTGATTCACCCAGACGTGCTGGAAATGTAACTCCAGGCTTAGAGCAATCTGATTTGTTTGGTCCAGAGGTCCGTGTCTCACATGGTGCAACTCCATCTTCTTTACATAGAAGCATTTTAAAGATGAAAACTCTTGAGACTACTCCTATCATGTTGAGTCTCAACGAAGAAATGGGGAGATTGAAAGCTAGATTATCAAAATACTCTCCTGGATTTTCTCTGAAAAAAGATTGTGAATACAAGCAAGATGAAAGTCGCCAAACTCCTTTAGGGGAAAAACTGTTTAGCTTAACTCCAGATAATAACATGCATAAAGGTTTGGTTGATAGCAATGATCGTGGAATTCAGTCTTTTAAAAATATTTGCAAGTCAAGTCAAAATGAAGAGACTGTGAACACCAAAATGGATGAGGAAAACTTGAATTTGATTTCTGCTCATGTTTCTCACAATGATGAAAATCCTAAGGCTGTGGAAACGGCAGCTTCTCCTTCACAGATGACTTGTTTAACGAAGGTGGTAGATGTGGAGCTGGCCACGATTGAGAAAGGGAAAGATGAAATTCTAGTTCCAAGTCCTCGTATCCATGAGGTAACAACTCAGTTGCACACCCTGCAAGATCCTCCCAGTATGCAAGACTTGTCTCCCAAGGGTAACTTAGATGGTCATGGTCTTCATAACAGCTACCATTCAGTACTCCAAGTAGCTCAGAGCCCTCTTACCAAACCAGGCATTGAGATTTCTTCTGGGAAGAAAAGAAAAGGTGTTGAGATGCTAAGCAATGGAGACAATATAGATAAAATCGGGAGGATTGACAGAAGTCCAGAGGTTCATAACAATGGGAATGGTGACCTACAGTTAGTTTTGGAGCAAACAGGTTCTATGAGAAGCGAAAAAGAGAAGCTTGGAGATCAGACTTCGAATGATGGGGATTTTGTATGGCTACTGTTTTATGTTGTATTATATATAATTTCTGTTGTTTAGAGGGGCCTCTGAACTTTTCAATTACCTTGCAGATTCTTAAAAATTCTTAGCTGGAACAAATCAGTTGCTACCTCCTTCAGTTGATAAGCTAAATTTGAGATCGGTATGTTCTAATGGGTGTAGACTTAGAAAATGATAGTGTTCAAATAAAATTGTGGATATTGTTGCTGCTTACTTTTTAGTTTTGATTGTTCACATAAATTTGTCATAGCTATATATGTAAATAATTCTCCCCCCCCCCCTCAATACTTAGATTGGCAGGTTGGAAGATATTTTGGTTCATCTGCAGAAAGTTAAGAAGACACAGATTCTTTGTTCTGAAATTCAATCTCAGGTCTGTTAGATTAGATAATCAAATTTAATACACCTTTCTGGTTTTATTATATCATGAACAAGCTTACATTTTATAGTAATTAGAACATATTACTTCCTCTATAGACAATTTAAGCCTGGCATCTGTTTATTGACATGACATGGTTCTTTTTTTTTTTTCCAGCACAAAATAACTGATCCTCTAAACATTCTTAGAGACAAGAGGTATGTTTATGCTGTTTGAGTAAGTAAACTATGGATTGTGAATTATGCTGTTTGATACATATATGGTTATGGAATTGTTTTGGATATGATTGGTGATGTGAACTTAGAGTAATATTTTGTAGAGTTGCAGAAACAAGAACGTTGCTGTATAATATAGCATATGAGAAGGCAAAATTACAATTATTGCATGTGAAGCGTGACAAATTACTGGTATTCTATCTTACATGTTACATGTTCGTATTTAGCAATGCTCACAGTTGGTGATATGAACTTCCCTTGTAAACAGAAAAAGGTACAACAGGTAAGCTCTGGGTATCAAGAGTGTGAGATGATAAAATTAAATTTAAACTCATCTTCATCTAAAAGTGGGGCAATGGACACTCATGCTGAAGATAGTTGTTCTCAGGGAAAATGTCAGGTATAATTATGTGTGTGAAGTATTTATTTAAATTGATCTGGAAGTGGGGACTGGGGACCATAATTGAAACATGGTTATCAGAAAAAAATTCACTGGTGGGTGGTGAGCTCACCGTGAATACACGAAACAGGATTGCCTCTTATGAGGCTCTAGATCTCATTAAGATAATAGAGTATGAGAGACATATGACGAACATTGTCTCTGAAGTACATAGTGGAGCTGAATTATATAGACAAAAAATGATGAATGCACATATTGCAGTTATCCTAATTACTGTAATTACATGATTTACTACGAACCTAGATGCTAGGTACATATTTTCAACAATTTCCTTATTTAATTAGCACTTCTAGTCCAGTATTAATACAAATAAGGAGTTAGTATGTTGTCTTATGGATAACATCACATTTCAACTCATCATATCATTTCACATGGATCACATCATTATATAGGAGAATATTATTTAGAATCTTTATTCTTTCTCTTCCTTCTTTCATATATAAATGTCTGAAATCAACTATATTTTGACAAAGTGCTAAACAAGTCCGAGCTTAACAGAAATAGGTGAGCCAACTTGTTCGAAAGAAAAAAATGATTGGGTTAGACTCGAGTTTGAACACACAAACTGGAAGATTTAATTGAAAGGATTCTGGAATTAATTTAGAATTTGTAGTACAGAACACTAACATAGGCCCAAGCCCTAACAAGAAATCTCCTTCAAACAAACTTCAGCAATTTAACACTATGAATCAGAAATCTGCCGTATCCTGTTTGAAGAAATACACAATAAAATAATTGATATCACCAATTTATTGTAAAGATCTTCCAAGCATAGTGATTAATTGTTGATAGTTGTGTGGAGCAGCTGACCCCATAAATTCTATACGATGTAAATAATTTCTAGAGTAAATTATACTGACAGTTCCTGAGGTTTCGTCAAATTTCTCTTGATACTCCTCTTTTTTTTACCCTTACACCAATCCTCCTTAATTGTTTGAAAAACATTTATATTGTGTATTCCTATAAGGGAGGTTGTTGTAAACATTAAAAAAACAGGAGGATTTTGTGTAATTTCAAAAAATTTGAAGAGGTGTCAGTGTAATTTACTCTAATTTCCAATACACAAATAATAGATAATCAGAATTTAAATTACTCAAAACATTATCATTATTTATACTCAAATTTTGACAGTTTAAGGATACAACCATCATTAATCCAAGGCATAATTAACAATAATAAATAAATTATATTCTGCTTAATTCTAAGTTTTGTAGGATGCATGATATATTTTTCTTTGCATTTGTCCCTAGTTCCTGTTCATATTTCGATGGTGCAATTTGATCATAAAAGGTTTGACCTGTTGTGCCATTGCATTTCAATTGGCAATATTTTATTGTTCATTGCTAGGTTTCTTGTGAAAAAGTATTGGAAAAGAAGCAGGAGCTTGAAACTTTGGATTCACAAGCAAAATCCTTAAGTGAATTCTTATGTAGATACTGCAAGATAGAAGGGGATCAAAGCTATAACAACACCATGAAAGCTGTTTCTGGTTATTTGCAGAAGAGAATGCCTTGCAAGTCTATACGCCAGAATTTAAAGGTCTCGTGACTTTAAGTATGGTTCTTATCTGCATACAAGATATAATATCATTTTCTGAATTCTGACAAACATCCTCTTTGTTTCTACTTTTTTCTCCCAGTGGTGGGAAATTGAAGATCTTGAACGCAAGGATGGTTGTTACAGAGTTTGTCTCAACTATTGTGGTCATATAACCCAAAGGCTAGTTAATTGAGCTTCGTTTCCTTATTTTTGTGATTGGAGCTTAAGTATATCTTTTATGATATGACTAAATATGCAAGTTCCAACTTATTTTGATGGAATGTAGGTTCGCAGTAAATACTGGTCAATCTAGCATAATAATATCAAATAACTTGAATGATGTGAATATCAGGAAGGTAATTTAGTTGACAATTTATCTGTTTTATTACAACATTCAATATTCATAACTGTTTTCTTTTCTAATCTGGTGTGTCTATTTTTCAGACCTTCCCAAACATAGATGCTTTTTCTGCATTCGTGTTTGTCGTAAATCCTCAAACCACTAAGAAATGCACTGGTTCAAGCAGTATGGCACAACAAACACAGGTAGATTACTTTATTTCTTATGATAATTATCTTGTAGCAAGTTAGTTTTATTTTTTATTTAATATTTTCTTTCCTTTTGGAGGGATGACTACATTTGTTGTTTTTAATGATGGTGATGGTGGTCTATAATTAACATTTATGTTTCAATATCTGCTTGATATGGACTGGGAAATTTAAACTAATGCTATGGATCATGGATAAGCCCTTGTGGTTAGATAATCCTTGTAGCGTTGGCTAACAAGCCACAATTTAATATGACATGACCAAGTATAATAGTTATTGGTGGAGAGCAGTCACATGATAAAAACTAGGGGTGTCCACCTTCAGGGTATTTTTGGGAGTATCTATGGGGCTAGAGGTATCCACAGGCTAGTTAGACATCTCAACATAAAAAACTAAAACTAGAGGTACTGAAACAAAAATGGAAGAGAATAGCTTGCCTGTGCTATTGGAGTTGGTTGAGAATCGAATCTAGGCATGTTTAGTGGCAAAGACGGCCCAAAAAATGTGTTGAAAATTCTAAAATCATTACTTTGTTGTTAATTGTTAGTTTCTTAATATCCTTTTCTTCTGGAAGCATATCACATCATATAGGAGATACAATACACTTTAGGAGATACTGTACAAAAGCGGGAGATTTTGATTGGGCTAGATAGTATTTAATTAGAATAGTGAGATAGTTAGAATAGTTAGGTCATAGGTGGAGACTGGCGAGGGTAAAAGAATAGGCATTTTGTTTGGTTATCATTTGAGAACTGAGCATTAGTTTTGTTGTAGAAAAGAGAAATCCTTGGAAGGAGAATTCTCTCATTAGGTTCTCTGTTTGCAATTCAATGAAGACTACCAAAGCATTCTTTTAGTGTTTTCTTTTCCTTTCTCTGTCTTTTCTCATCTTTCTCTCTGGAAACTCGACCCAAATTTTGGTTCCTATCATTTTGATGGGATCTGTCAGATCAAGATTAGGAGAGATGGACCTCATGAGTGAAGTGTTTGAGCAGTCAGTGGAAATTTTGTTGAAGACAGTAGTTAATAGCGTCCTATAGTGCGGCTGTTGTGTTGTTGAGGGGTGGTCCCACTCCTCTCTTCATCGTGCTGCACCTGGCCGTCGTGGCTAGAGCAGTGTGATTCGCAGTTGAGATCGTGTTCTTTCACAGACACTATGGTGCTGACGGGGCTGAAGACTCTTTTGCCCATTAAAGGGCGTTGTTTCATGCCTCTGGATTGTTATTGTTCATGTTGTTATCCCAGGGAAAGGCAAGTTGATTGTTTTCATAGTCTATAAATAGTGTCTTCTTAGGATACATTAAACTTCAAGTGGGATGTTGATGTTATTCTTTGGACTATAATCGTTTTCTTGTGTTGGCGAATATTACTATCCTTAAGATGGCCCCTTTCTACTCTACAACTAATCCTAGTCCATTAGATGAGGTTTTTTACCTGTTTCTTGGACTTATAATTACTATCCTGTCTGTCCCTGCACGTAAGCCTTTTTAAAGTTTTTTCATTGTTGACCTGGTCCAACTACTTCATTGTTCATGATACTGTTCTAGATGACTCAATATTCGTCAAGATCACCACGGAGAAAAAAATTATAGTGTCCCGCTGATAAAGGGGCTAGTTTTGCTTGCATAGCGGCCATAGAAAGAAAGAGGCAAAGAGCCAAACTGAAGTCATTTTTCCATAGGGGGGAAGTGTCCGCATAGTCTAGGTTAAAGATTTGAGCATATCCTTTGACTATTAGAGCTTTCAGGCGATCAATTTTTTCCATTCAGACCAATCTTGAATGTATGAATCCAATGACAGCCCACAACAGATTTTCTTTGGAGGTAGAGGGACTAGTTTCCAAGGCCCACCAAATTGAAGTGCATTCCTTTCATGAAGCATGGTTTGTCACCACTCAACATGGGATAAAGCTTCAGCTGGAAATTTAGGGAATAGACATAGTAAACAAAGAAGAAACACAAACCTATTGCAAAGAAGACAAACGGTGATAATTCAAAGCAACATAATGAGGAGTAGGGTTATAAGTTGATCATATACTTTTTTATTTCTTGGGTCAAGAGTGTTCGTTTACATCCTCATAGATTTCAAGTATTAAAAAATAGCAAACGATATTATTTTCCAACATTCTGTTGTAGCTGACCTGCTATTCTACGCAGATAACAAGTTCACTGCTAAGTAATTTGCTAGATGTGGTTGAGGAGGTTCAATCAGCTCGGATAGAAATTAGAAATTTGGTCGAGGCAAAGTTCTATTCTCATTCTGGTAAACAAAATTTTTCTTTTACTCTTTGAAATATTACTTCTAAATTCTATGCTCATTTCAGTCTTGGAGTTGGATCCTCTATTATGTGCAGAAAATTCTTCCAATATTTGATTGGAAGTTGATGCTACCTTGCATTTTCTTTGAATCATGTTGATAAGGACAAACTGCATTTTCACTTTAATTCATACTGCTTTTGCAGTTCAGCGGCTTGATTTGCAGCTGTCTTTCATTGATTTCTATTGTGGGAGGAAGGTGAAAGTGACCTTTGACATAACATGCTTAAAATGGTAAACTTTTGCGTCCTTTTTGTTTTCAATTTCATTGTATTCATATCCAATTTTCTTGTTGGGTGTTCCATATCCAATCTTCATTCAGATTTTGTATTCATACTTTATATACATCTGCAAATTTACCCTTAAATTTATTATTGTTATTATTATTATTATTATTATTATTAGGCCTGAAATATGTTTAAGATTCCTTCAAATATAGTGGTTTTTTTGTTTAGTCCTTGTAACTTTTTTTTTTATTCCTACAATGTCTGCCGTTACCTGTTTTGGTCCCTGCCATAAAAGTGCTGTTAATAACAATTTTGGTTTTATGTCTTTGCGAAATGTGTTAGTTTTTAGTCCTTGCAAATATAACAATTTTTATTTAGTTCACGCAAAATATAGTGGTTATTGTTTCTAGTCCCTATGGTAACAAGAAAGAGCAAAACAAGTGACGACAGATATTGCAGAGATAAGAAACAAAACAAAAAATTGCAGGGACTACAAACTAAAATAGCTATATTTGCAAGAATGTAAATCATATTTAAACCTTACTATCATTATTATTATTCGCCACAGAAATTTAATATTTATTATGATCTGATTTTACTGTGATTGGCTTCAACTCCGAAGAGCCAATGCTCATGGATCTGATTTAAATATTATTTCTACATTTTAGTTCTTTGCCATAATGCTATCCTTACGTGAGATCAACTTGAATTTTGGTTAAATGTCTTTGTACTTGCAATTAAAGACGCTGATTGATTTGAAAAATGGTTTCTGAGCAGTGGGGTCTATCCTGCTGAGGTCCTTCCATCTCAGATATATGATGCTTCTAGTGGGGAACAAAAGTCCCTGCCTTCATCGCTCGTAGATGAAATCAGAACTGCAGCAGAGAGGGTGAGAGTTGGATATTCAAGAATTATTAGGCTTTGTAGATGTATTTCCCAGGCAGTTCAGCCTTGCACATAAATCTGATTGATGATTTCTTTCATTGTTGTCAGTCAATTTTGGGTTGATTGTTCATCAGTTTCATTTTGTACATCTTTACTTCACGGTGTTGCTACAAACGGGTAACAATTATCATGCAGCATGCGAAACTTTTCAATTAAAAAAGAAATTATTGCTTTTCTGTATATTTTTTGCTTATTTTCTTTACGTACGAAATGGGTAATTATTAAAAAAATTGAGATACAAGATCAAAAATTAAAATTGATTACAGGCTATGAAATGGAGATTAAGGAACAATGTGTTTTGTGATAAAACAGTTTTTTTTTTTTTTTTTTTAGTTGGACTAACTTACAGTGTTTTTGGGATTTTTTTTTAATTCACAGATGATTACAAAATCTTTTGTTTTATTTCTTTTATTTTTGAAGATTTATATGTTAAATAAAATGAAGTAAATTGATAATTTTGTAATCATTTGTAAAAAATAAAAATGAAATAAATGCGTCCTCTTAAACAAAGCGCGCTTAAATTCCCACCTCTTGAAATGTCGGACTGTTTTTCTTTTATTTTATTTGAAAATTAAGTGAAAATACAATTTTTGTAGAAAACAGAAGAGACATAAGAATTGTCACTAGACAAAATATACAACACAATAGTTCCGTCGCTTTAGGCGAATACATATGTATTTTTGTTATTGTTCGTTTTATTTCACTATTTCAACTTCGGTTTGATATTGGATTTATATTTTAATGATCATTTCTTTTTAATTTCTTCTTTAGAGCCGTATTCCTTACATGTAAAATTATCTTACATTGAATACCAATGAAATGAAAAAATTATTTATTCCCATTATGTTATTTGACAAGTTGAATTGTAAAAATTGCAAAAAAATGTATGTTCTAGTATGCGAATGTGTTTTATTATTAACTTTTCTTCTTTCAGCAAAAGTGAGACAGCCGCATAAGCATAGTCTTCAACATGACTATGCATGAACTAAGCATAGGATCGAGCGAAAAACTACTACTAAAAACTAGTCAAATCAGTCAAATTTCAAAACTTATTTTGTTTTTATAAACTATAAAAATCATAAAATCAGTCCAAAACTAGTTTGTCAGTGTGAACCGACCAAGGTCAAATGGTTGAACCTTTTTTTTTTTTAATAAAATGAATTTAAATTTTTCATTCCATAAATTCATAATTTATAATCAAAACATGATTAACCTCTGATTAATTAAGATAATCAAAACCATATATATATATATCAATTTATTAGATTAGTTGTGCAAAAATTAACAAAAAAGTGCTATCTGTCATGTGGCTGAATGTTTGTCTAGTATGAGATTTTGAGGATATCTGTAGTATATAGCATAAGTCATAGCATATAGTGATCTGCAAGATATTGTAATAGCCTATACTTAATGCCAAACTCATCACACGGTAAATGAAGTGCTGGCAAAAAGAAAAGGGTTTCTATAGTGTCTGCTTCCATATCAGGAATTTAAGGCTCTAAACATGGAGGGCATTATGGACAAACACAATTAACCAAAAGTAGTCAAATGCCACATTATACACGTACATGATTATGAAGGCGTCGGCAAAAGAAAAAGGGTTTCTACATGATGTTTGCTTACACACCAAGGCTCTGAACAATAAGGGCATTATGGACAAACACAATTAACCAAAAAAGTATATCCTCGTCTCATACGTGGCAACACCAGATACACAGAAGCAAAGGACAACAAGACCCTCCACACACTTTACATCATAAAAAGTAAAGGGTTAAAAAGATTACAAAAGTTAGAGCCAAGGCCAAGGGAACAACAAAATTGTCACAACTATGTACGTACTATATATACTGTACATGAATCTATCTCTTTCCTATGTACACGTTTTACCAAAAGCAAGATGCATCATCTTCAGGCATCAAGGGAGTCCTGCAAAGTGGGCATGTAATGTTCCAATAGTCCAACCATTTTTCCAAGCACACTTTGTGAAAAAGATGGCCACAGGATAAACGGTTTATCTCTGATTCTGGTTCAAACTTAGTGAGACACACACAACAATCATGTTGAGGTTGTTTACAGTCACACATGCTGCCAAACCTAAGTGTTGGTGTCCTGCTTCTGAACTCTTCAATGAGACCTTCTGAGGGACTGAGGTGGAATTCAAATGACTCAGGTGGGTTTTGGGAGATGTCTGGTGAAGGAGATGATGCAACACGGATACCAACAATGTGTAGAATTGTCCTAACAATGCCTTTGAATATGGATATAGACAAGGCAGTGTTTACAAGAAGCACACATAACACTCCTTCAGATGGTGCTGGTAGACTTGAGAGGCCCATTTTGATACCAAATTGTGTTGCAAGTGGATGATTGTTTATCTTGGAACCCAGCAGAATGGACAAACAAGGAATTGGGGAAATAGGAAGTAGAATTGCTATATCAACTTCATTAATGGAAACTCTTTGTTAGCCTCTTATTGGTGTCTTACCTGCAAAAACATCAAAGGGTACTTTACCAAAACTGAAACAAAACAAGGGTGTGTATGACTAATCAATCAGTGATTGAACAAATAGAGCAAGCTTCAAGTCAGACTAAATAGCTGGTTTACTTAAGGTTCTTTAGTAGTTAAAATATCTGTTTTCACAAGTTTTATGCAAAGAATCTGGATGGAAGAGAATGAAATAACGAATTTGGATAAGGAATTAGGAATATAATCTTATTGAACATAAAAGGGAACATTGAATTTGATAATTCAGAATAAAAAGTTGTCATATTTTTACTAGGGAAATACAGCTACTAAGAAAGAAAATTTGGCAGACAGTCTGCATGCCCACAATCAAAATAACTAATAGAAAGAACCTGCAAGACAGGATCCAAGAAGTATGCTAATAATTTGACGCCAAAGGTTCCAAATGGCAAATTGAGCAAACGGGATTAAATTATAAGCATTGGACTTCATGAACAAGATCTGCCCAAAACAAAACTTTATGTAGCATAAGAAAATGGTCCAGAATACCAATGATCAAGGTAAAAAAAAATGAAAAAGAATCATAAAAAAATGACATATCCACAGAACATGACACTAATTTAGGATCCACCATTTAATGGTATCATGTTGGATGATGACACAGGATAAAAACATTAAACACCCAGAAGATAAAAAAAATGTTTTTGGAACTTACAGAGAGAGAATTTGTGGATTACTGTTGTGTCATGAACTGAAAAGTGTATCTCATGACTCATTGGCGTTGATGCAATCCCTTCCCTTCCCTTTATAGAGGAAACCTTACACAGTAGTAGTACACACAACTTCTCAAGGTGTTGAGTATCTAATGCAACCTCAGTCTCTTAACCATGGTTAAGAGTTCCTTGTTTTCCGGGAAAGAAATTTAACCTTAGTTAGCATTTAGTTGACATCAGCTAGCTACCTGTATTTGTCTTTGCCTTTTCACTTGCCTAACATCTTATATTTATCATTTATGTATTGGAATATTATCATTTATATATTCGTAATTAATTGAAGATAATTTGAAACTTATTATTGGACCAATAAATAGTGCATATCAACAAATTTCATTTTTTTTTATATATTGAAAGTATGAACAAATTCTATGTTTTTATAATGAAATTTTTATAATAATTAGATTGGGTTGATTAAATTCTAAGATTTTATTATTGTTTTCTTTTTTATTAATATTTATAAAGATATAAAGTATAATTTTTTATTCTTTTTCCTTACAAACTAAGCAAGCTCCACTTTCTTTTCTTTCTTCATTTAATTAAATTAAATAAGGTTTTTTTTTTTCCCTCTTCCCTCTTTTTTAAAATTTCTTTCTTCTCCATTTCTTTAAACTTGTTAGTATATTACAAGTCGTTAGTTGTGGTAGTTAAGATTTATTAACTTGTTAGTTTGTTGATTGTTAATTACTAGTTCAATAAACTCTATAAATAGAGCATGACTTATTTGTATCTTTTTTGTTTCAATTAATGAGTTAATTTTATGAAACTACTTTTCATATTATCTGAGTTCTATGATTTTTGGTATGACTAAGTTAAGGTTTAGGTCACATGTCTGAGTTCTATAAATAGAATTCAATGACGTATGAAGTTCATTTTATTGTAAAACAAAAAACATGACATATTTTACAATGCTCCAACTTGACCATGAAACTTTTTTAACCTAGTATAGATGGTGATTTTTGTTTGAAACAATTTTTGTGTATTTAAACATGTATTCCATTATGTTCTTGAAATACATTAGGGAGGCTGTTTGAAAGAAACGCAATTATTAAGAGTGAAGCTTTTTTTTTTTTTTTGTCACCTCGTTGTACCTTTTAGTAACCTTAACTTTTGTGGATTGATTTTGGTTCTGCTTCAGGCATAGGCATCCCACCCACATCCACCATCTTTTCCATGCATGACCTTTAACCTATTCAGCACAATAAGGTGCTTCTAAATTTCCTGGTTGGCTCTAGAAGCTCTTTGTGGTTTGTATTTTTCCTCCATGCTTTCTAACAGTGCTCTGCATCTTATCACCGCATCCCATTGCCAATATTTTAATTTGTTAGTCATGCTATCCACCTGTCACGAGTGCAAGTACTAATTAATTATTTATTATTCATGAAGAATTTGGTCATAGCTAGGCATAATTTAGAAGAATAAAGTTTTGAACTTCTTAATTCTCTTATAAAGTTGGGGATTGTCTGTTCATTCTGGTTATGCAAAGAAGTATTTTTTGCTTCGTCATAATTAATTGCAAAATTATATTATATTCAATTTGATTGTTTGGATTTTATGAGAACTTTGAGAGCTAAAGTATGTAACATTCATAAAAATAACTCATTGTATTGATTGAATGAAAGATGATGATACCAGAAAGAAATTACATGTATTTATAAAAGTGTAATAGAAGCTAAACTATAACAAAATGATATGCAGTTAACCCTAATTAACCTACTAACTAATATCAACCATCACAACTAATAACTAACAACCTGTAATAATAGTGGACCCATAAGCAGCATGGATATGTCATAACCCTAACTTTGGTCATGTGTGGGTGATCCTCATTCAAACTATTCTTTTAATTCAGATGCTGCCAACGTAGAAGTTCATAGATTTTTGCCCCAGTGCATATTGTTACCCTCCACTCAAATGTTGCTGAGTGCGAATATAAAAGTTTAGACAATTAGAAACCAGAGGAGACTAGGATGTATCTTTAGAATAAAAATAAAATTCTTCAAAGTTAGGGGTTTCTAATTAACAACCCTATACACATCCGACTAGCTAGAGGGGAGGCATCTCCTCTATAGAAATGGAAACTAATCAGAGAAGGAGGTGTCTCTAGTATATAAATGATAAACTTTAGAGTGGAGAACTCTAATTAATAATCTCTAGGGCATTATGGACAAACACAATTAACCCCAATTTTAGCCTGTGACATACCCCAACAACAAACTTGGAACTTGCTAGGAGTTTGCGTTTGGACCTTCAGCCAAAAATTCCCAAATTAAGATACGTGGAAAATCAAGGATAAAGGAATAAAAACCCCTCGAATATCGGTCAGTTCCTAATTAAAGGAACCAAATCTCATATCTAATCAACCACACCTTGTGTTATAAATACTTAGTTGAAATAACTCAAGTATGCATCTTTGCCTCTCTCGTTATATTCTTGTGCAAAATCCCAACGGGTCTGATTGTCTTTGCAAATATACCGTCTAGCTCATGCTTCCCTGTGTAACATTTGGAGCCTCCAATATTATATCTCCTACCAATTACATTTAAGTGCACTCTGACTCTACAGCATAAAACTTAATTATGTTATATATATTATTTTTAGGTATATCTAAGATTTTCTTGGCTAAATTTTATTTATTTTATAATTTATTATGAATAGGATTTATATTTAAAGAGGAAACAGATGTAATATAAATAGCAATGTTAAAGCTTATCAAGAGAGAAAAACTTATTTTTTAGAAAAAAGAAATGTATCTTTTATATAGAGACAATAACATAAAAGTTTAATTTTAATACACTGGTACACTCTGATAACTAATTAGAAATAACTTTAAATATATATTTTAAAGTAATTATTATAAAATTAATAATTTTTAAAAGCAATATAAATTTTTTTTACACCATGAGTATATTTCAATTAAATTCACAACACAATTAACTCACTTTTTAAGCAAGGTGTATTTAATTCTGTGTTTTCATAGCTGGTCCCAAACCTGAGTTAAGGGGAAGGGTTGTACTAGGTCCTCCACAACCAACATAAAACTCACCAATATACTAAACATGAATTTTAAGCAAAGTGTATTTAACGAATGAGCATGCGTGTAACATTCAAATAAATAGAATAACATAAATTAAGCCACTTACTTAAATTGATTGCATAAAAATCGATTAGGTAGTCATTACTTATTATATTATTTTGAATTATGTAATTGACCGTCTTTGAGAAAATTATCCCCGTTACGAGGTGCCCTATGGACTCAAGGCACTTGTTCACATGATCGATGGCATAGTTTAGTGAACAATCTCACATAAAAACAAAGGAGATGGAGGGGTGGGGGACCCCAAACCTAAATTATAAGACAATACCTCATAAATGCCATTGCATACGTGTCTTCTAAATGATTCTTTGGCAAAATGTATGATTGTAGGGACCTTATTCAGCATTTTTAATCAGTGTCACTCTTGTATACAAGTGGCACATGGGTGACACTTGTTTCTAAACTAGGACTATTACATACTTGGGAATCATGAACCAAACGTCATGTCCCTTTCATATTAATATATGGACGAACCTCATTGTTGCTTCCATAACGTAATTTGTTGCATATCTGCAAGATTCTTGTCCATTTCGTAAAACTGGGTAAGAAGATAAAGCAGCACATAATAATAATTTTTTTTTTAATTTACGAAAGGAACTTAAATTAATTAATTATATTTACTTTAACAATAAACATGAAGTTCAGTTAATAAGGTTCGGTTTTTATTTTCAACATTGCTGTACGGAAAACATTCATGAATCATGAATATCACACAAACAACGTGGCTTGTTAATTTCTTAACCGATAAATGACTCTTTTAAACAACTTCCACATTACACGAGTGAATTATATAAGTAGCTCCTTATGTATGTGATTGTCTGAACGTATAGGGTATTGGAGGAGTTTGCAGGCTTCATATTTATTAAAATTAAGCACTCATATTTATATTTATTATATATATAGTTAGGATTGATATTTTGCTTCATATACCTGTTTTGAAATCATGAGGATTCAGTTTGAGTTACTTTAAATATCACTAAAGACATTTAATAAAGTTTCACCTTGATGTATGAGTTGTGTTTAATCGATCTATATATATGAGATACTGGAATTTAGTTACACTTATTTAGAGACAATATATATCAAAGGAAAAATGTTAGCAACACACTCTTTTGGACTCATTTTTTTATTATTGGTTAAAATTTATTAGAAAACATAAAATTGGGTGGGCTTCACTTTTTATTTAATGACATCCATTCATAATTTTGTAATTTTTAGTAAATTTTAACCAATAATAGAAAGTGTGTTGCTAGCACTCATCTTTTCTAATAATATTTATTAAACTTAAGTTAATTTTAGGTTTAAATATATTTTTGGTTCTCATAATATACTTTTTTTTTTGTTCTAGTTCTTATAAAATTATTTTTTTAAAATAGTCCCCGTAAAGTTTCTCTTTTTTATTTTGGTCATTATTATTTTATTTTAGTCTTTGTAACATATGAATAATTTATTTTTAGTCCCTACCATTTTTTTCCAAATGGACTAACTCAAAAAAAACAAAATATTATAGGAACTAAAATGAAAAAATAAATATATTATAAGGACTAAAACAAAATAACAAAGACTAAAATAAAAAATATAAATTTTACAAGGACCATTTTAAAAAAATTACAAGGACCAAAATAAAATAAACGATATATTATAGGAATAAAAACATATTTAAACCTTAACTTTGTTATATGTGTTGTGGACCAATATAAGTTAAAGATCTTAACTAAATAAATTTATCCAGAATTAAGGGAGAAAATGATAAAATTCTACTTTCTCATTTTTCTTATCTCTTTAAAGAGATAAATTACCTTATTATTAAGATCGTAATTTTCATGATCCACAAGGATTTCATTCTATATAATTGAGGCCAACCCCTTAAGTAAGACACATTCAAAGGCATAAATAATAATACAACCACTGAATCTCTAATTTACAACAAGGAACCAATATCAAAAATTGTTTAATCACTTAATTACACACGTAATTGAAGATATAACATGATTTTTCTCAAATTTGATTGAATTCAACTGTGAGTGGAATGGTTTAGAGGGCTCATTGCCTCATCCAAACCCTTTCCCTACCACTCCAACTCCAGAATTGAAAATCAAGGTAGTTTGGGGCAAAGCATGTATATATTCAAAGTACATTTTTTGTATCCCTGAGGTTCAATGACAAGGAAGAAGGTTAAAAAGGTTTGGATGATATAGCATGATTTTTCACTATATGGTATATTTGATGAGTTTAATAGTCATGTACTAATAGTGTAAAGTAGTTTTATATTATCATCTAATCACAAACAATCATTTATTGTAAGTTTGTTGATGTTTATAATAAATACTTTAAAAGTCATATTAATGTCAATTTCTGATTAGATGATGGTGTAAAATTTTTATACTGACAGTGCAAAATTTTTTATACTAACAGTGCATAATCATTAAACTCATATTTGAATGCACAGAAATAAGGTTGTTTTTACATAGGGGTTGAGGGATTTGGTGAATGAATATCTTGGATGTTATAAAAATCAAATCATGGTCATGATTTTCTTCAAAACTAGAAGGTTATGTCTCACTTTTTAATTGGTGTTTAAGTCCTTTTCAATGTATTTAGCTTGTAAGGTATCATTATTGTTAGGGTCATGATTCATAAGGGTTACCCTTATATTCCTTTAATAATAGTAGTGTTTTGCTTCTCTAATAAAAAAAAAAATCAAAATAAATTCGAAATAAAATTTTAAAAACATGGTAGGTGAGCTCATTTTTGCATATTCACCCTGTTTCCAAAACAAAAATGATCATTTCACACCCATCTTGGCTATATTCACCCTTGATAGGAAGAATAAAATAAGAAGAAAAGATTAAAAAAAGAGTAATAAATGTGATTAAGCTTTTAAAATGTGTTCCCCGAGTCTAGAAACTCTACCATTGCAAAAAATTGTGATAAATATATGCAATCACAATTGCAGTGATGACACGGTTTCGAAAATCGTAAAATCCTTGATGTTGAAGACACAATTGTGATTTCGGATTACAATTTAAAACATTGGATGTGATGATGGGTAATAATGTAATGAAAAAGGAAAAAAGAAGCAGAAGAAGAGTTTAAGGTAATTGTAAAAATTCTTCTGGGTGTAAAAAATTCAGATTATTTCCAAAATCTGGTAGTTGCTTCATAATTCATATTGTGAAGTGGCAAGTCTGAGCTTAATATTAATTTCCTAATAGATAATGCAGAGGGAAAGGACAAAATGGAAGATATAAAAAGCAAATGGAAGGAGTAGCAACCAGAAAGACGTACGTACCGTTGAAAGGTCAAGGTTCAATGAATAATACTAGTAAGTGCTGAGTGCAGTGGTCATCAAATCATGTCATGGGATAAGAAAAAAAAAACGAGTCATTGCTAATGATGTAAAACCACATGATGTTAATTCCATCTGCATGCTGCATATAGGTATCAGTTTGCTATTTCATATATGACCTGTGCCTAAGTATCCTCATATGCTTACACCCTCACTCGTGGCATGCATGTCCATGTCCTTGATCGAGTGACAATAACAATAGTTTGATGATGTTCTAGGAAAGTTCCGCCATAACCTTATCACCTAAACACTCTGCTTTGTGCCTGTGTGTTGCATATTTCTTTGTCATAACGTATGTATAACACAATGCTCGTGTTTCATGTTTCACAAACTTACCTTCGAAAAACAATATGTTTATAAAGTTGATTTTTATTGTTGTATTAATTGAGCCTTTTGAAATTTAATGAATTTGACATTTTTCTTTTTAATTTCTCAAATTAACCTTCTATCCAATAAATAATGAGCAACTAATTTCCGAAAAAATACTGGCCACATTGAAGTGAGGATCTCTCCAAACATTTTTTTCATATACAAAAATTTTGAGGTTAAATTTAAAGTCCAACTTGAATTAATAAACTTTCGATATATTATTATAAGGTTAAACTATGTTTTGACTCCCTAAAAATTGCTTATAGTCTCTATAATGTTCAAATCTTTCATGTTTTGTCTCTCTCATTAGTTCCTGTTACAAAAACACTATGTGGCCCCATTTGGTGTTGCCACATAATTAAGAATTTTTGTAACATGGCATTTGTCATGTATCATGGAGTCATGTAAACATTTTTATAATGGAAGGACTAAAAATGGAAGGTTTGGATATTACAAAAATCATAAACAGTAAAAATTTACAGACACTAAAAGTGAAAATAAATATATTTGTAGGGACGAAAAAATATTTAAATCTAATTTTTTATTAAAAAAATTATTATACTTTTGTATTTTCAATATAATAATTTTTTTAACCTATCATGTTGGATTGACTATCATATTAATTTCCAATTTGAGTTCTTAGAATTATTTTATTTATACAAATAAAGTATTTTAATTTAGAAACTAAATTATGAAATAATTAATCGTGGAAGATGATGGATTTAATCTTATTCAAATTTGAACTAGGGTATTATATATAGTGTGTGAAATGATTTTGAAATAAATAACAATATCATGGATATTATTTAGCTACATTATACCAATAAGTTTCATTGAGTTGAACGGATTTTCAAGTTAATTTTTCCCAATGATCTATTTTTAAGCTACATTAAAAAAAAACTAAATAGTTTTAGTTTTTCCCCTTCCAACTCATCCTAATGTTAAATGATTGTGTCCTCCCTATATGTTGAGAAAACTGATCAACACAACAAATAAATGCCTAAATGAATGAATAACAAGATTAAGCATTTCAAGTTATGCCGAGATGCATATTCAAATGACTCCCTTGAAACTTGTTAAGTATTGGGTGCATATATATCAGTTGGGTCAAGAAGTCCTCAAATCACTCACCAGTCACCGCTGGTATATATATCTCATTCGTCATTGTTGATGAAATGAAGTTATCTTTGTTAATTTGAGATACCATGATGAAGTGTAAGCATTTCAGGTATACGTACCTAGACCATCCTTCATAAATAGTACTTTAACAACTTAAAAATAAAAATAAAAAAGCCTTAAAGTTTACTAAGATAAACTTTCTAAGTGTGTTTTAATCTATAACAACGTTTTTTTACTATACATTCAGGGGTTTCTTAGTTTTGTTAATGTTGGTCATTTATCTCACTTTCGTAATCCTAATTCCTAGCAAAGTAATGATGCATGGTTGGACCACTTTCTTTCTCCATCACTCCTATATTTTTTTCACTATCTATTTGCTTGGTCCCTAGTCGTTGTTATAATGTTATCTTATGCACTTCCTTGTGTTGACTTTGTCTTAATTTACGTTACAGGAACTTGTAGCTTTGTGACACTTGGTTCACACTTGGCAATTACTTCTCAAGGAAGCGTAGTTTAGTCTTCTATTTGTGTTTTTACTACCTCTAGTTTTTTTATATAACAAATAAATAATTTATTAAGATCGATAAAAATAATTAATTTAATTAATTTTAATTAATAATGTCATAAATTTAAATTTTATTTCAAAAATATCCATAAAATGAAATGGTTTAAGTGATGGTTATATTTAAAAAAACTAATTGTAATGCAAGAGATAATTTTTTCCACCAATAAGTGTGACTTATATTATTAATAGGCTAATAAATACATTCACTTGCATAGGAAATAAGTGAGTGTTTTATTAATAGACTTAACAATAATAATTAAGGGTATAAAAGAAATTAGTAATTAATATATATAAAGAAAATGAGTCTATTTCTTATAATTAGGATAAAAACACACCTATCTATTTTTTATATAAAGAACTAGAAATAGTATAATTCTACCCTCTCAATTATTTTATTGCATTGAGGACATGGGGTTTTTCAAATTTATGGTATTTTCTACTGCTGTTTCTTTTGTAGAACTAAATTTGATAAATCAACTCCAAGATATATTTAAGTTTAAAATCTATGTTTTGAAAATTGGATCGGATCGACTGGTCGGACTGAAAAATTAGCGAACCAATAACCTAACCGGTTCAAATAAACTATAGAACCGGCTTAGAGAAAAGTCGGTCAAAGAACTAGAAAACCGGTAAAACTAGCAAAAAACTGGTTCACAGTGGGTCAATGCAAAATACTTAATACAACATTATTTTAATTTTTTTCTTAAAAAAATGAAAATCAATCTAAACTATTTATTATTTCTTTTTATTCTATATGTAAACTTGTTTTTATTAATAAATGTTGATGTATATTGTTAAAATTTAGACTTAAGTATTATGATATATTTAATTTGAACTTTTCTAAGTATTGTAAATGTTAAGAACATATAAAATTATGTTTTAATTTTAGTTTTTGATATTATAAAGTTATGATATTATGTTTTTTTAATATCATTTTATATATTATTTAATTATTATTATTATTATTTTATTAATACCGGTTCGACTACTGTTCAACCACAGTTTAACCATTGAACCTTGAACCAATACCTTAACCAGTTCAATGACTAGTCCGATTTTAAAAACATTGATATTCTTTTAGATTTTGGTTTCTGACATAGAGATGATTTACTTATCAATTAGGAACCTTATTAATAATATTTTTCTGAAAATAATGTGATTAGATAGTTGATTTTAAGTGATTTTGGACGTTTTAGTTTTGGGCCGTTGTTACACCAGAAAAAAAAAAAAGATCTTGGACGATTGATTGTGAGCTGATAATTAATATTGCCTGGTTTCATTCTCTTTGTTAAATAAAGTTATTTACAGACATTTTAAGCAAGTCCTGAATTTGGTTCAAACATATGCATGGTCTGATGGCAAGCATATATAAGATTAAAAATGTAAATGCATAAAATCCTCTAATAAATTATCTAATAATTGCTACTTTACTATCAATTAATTCTTTTTGGGTAAGTCTTATGACTGCTAACTAGCCAGTAATTGTTTCTTACTTGATATCAATGTAAATTTGAATATCTAGCATTACTAATTATATGATTCTACCTTTTGATCTTACCCTTAGCCTTTCATGTTGAGTTTTGATATTGTAGTATCTTAGCAATAAATGGAAAATTCCTATATTAGTACTATTAGGTCCCTACAAAGTTTTTATTCTGTCTCCTCTATTTTGATTTAGTGAAACTACCTCTTTATCAGTTTAATTTAGTTTAACTTTTAAATAATACAATTCTTAATAAATTAATTTTGGAGGATACATATCCTTAGAATGCTCTGCAGGCCGGGTAAGACTACATATTTGTCATTTGTGCAACAGATAAAAAAAAAAAAAAAAAGTCCCTAGGAAATTACAAGTGAGAAACAGTTTTGTGCATTATGTAAATCAATCAAAATCATTCTTGTATAGAATTCAAAATCTAATTATTTATTTCAAATTCGTAATAATACATTATTAGCTTGTATTCTGATAGTGCTCTCTTTCTTACATGGTATACCTCAAACTTGCAAAGTGGGATGCTACTTATGGCGAGAACGTGAATAGATAAAAATTGGAGTGATGATGTCTCCTTTTACAATATTATTTTTACCAATTCTCTTAATATGTTTATAAAAAAACATTGAATGAAAAAATAAATATATTTAATATCTTGAAAACACAAAACACATTCAATCCTCTTGTAATTTTTTAACGTAGAATATAGCCTTTTTCTTAAATCTTTTGTTTTGCTTAAAAATAGAAAGTCTTTCAATTATTATTTTTTTCCAGCTTTTTATGTTGAAATAAATGTTATTTTTATATTTTGTAATTTTTTAAAATTATGTTTGGTTCAACTTTTTTTTTAAGCAAAAAAGTCAAAAAAGAAACAAGTCAAATATTATTTAAGAGGATTAATAAATAAATAAATTACAAAAGGATTTAAAATTATTTAAAGAAAAAACGGATTTGATAAAGTTGAAATTGGGTTGGGGGTGCCCTTTGAATTGGAGTCGGAATATTGATAACTCTACTTCTTTCAACACGTTCTTCTTCTTCTTCTCTATTACCAGTTACCACGCCATCATTGCAATATTTGTCGTTGAAAATGCAATAATTTTCAACGGCGCATAAATTAGGAATTGAGCATTTTGATAATATTGAAAAATAATATACCTATCACTGATAATAGTCTTTCATTTCACTTTTTCCTATACTCTCCATGGGCGGATTTATTTCCAGATGTGATCACAAATCACCTTGGGTCGAGTAGTTTGGAGAAATTCTAAATTCATATTCATAAAAAATAGTTAGGTCAGACTAGTGGCAATTCTAAGTACCGACCCAATCACATTCGAGTTAGGCTGGTCAGACCATCAAGTTTATTATTTAAATAATAATAACTTAAAAAAGAAGGAAAGAACCGAGAAATTATGAAGGTTTTGAAAGAAAACTAATATTCAATCTTAAAAATCGGAATTATTCTATAAGTATAAATCGCATCAACTAATTGAATATGAGATTATTAAACCTGATATCCGATCCAACTCAATCGAATTAATACAAATCTAACGCAATCAAACCTATGAACCCAACCCAATCAAATTCACACCCCTCCCCCGGCTTAATTGGGTCAGGCTAGTCAAACTGGATATAGCCTGATTACACCCTTATTCCACTTCCATTCAGCAATTAAAATCTTGACAAAAAACTTGTACTACATATTCCTGCAAGGTGTCAACAATATTATTAGCAAACGTATAAATTGTTATATTAATTTTAATATATTAGTCAACTTCTACAACACTAAGTAAACGTAGCCAGTAATCATTGACCATGTGATTTCCTTGTCGTTACTTTTTTCAGCATATAGTCCTTGAACAAGGTTACGTAAAAAGTACAACAAATTAGAAAATTACCGTATTTTTGGTCAATTGAAAATAACACAATTTACTTCTTCAAAACATCGAATTGTTATTTACAATTAAAGTAAATAAGCGTAAATAGGCCATGCAATTGAAGTGCATCACTGCACCCACGTAAAATACCAAGTCACAAACAAAACTTGTATTGGTACAAGTCCAATATAGAGTATAGACTACCATTAACATGCATGGTATCCTATTCTATATATGGGGCATTGAATTTACAATTTTGTCTGATTACATCAGAAGCGTTCTAACTGCATACGTGTAGATTGTGTGCTATACATGTCAAAGCCAAGAGGCCAAATATTACAATTTACAATCTTTGCAGTCTATCTGGAACAGTCAAATTAAGCCACTTATATATCATGCCATCTCAGGCACTTGTACATGTGACTAAAGCAGAGGGAAGCTTACATGACCACATCACAAACATGGGAGTATGGTTAGGGCCAAAGAGCTTAGAAGACTTTTGAATTCTTAGAAAAGAATTATGCAGCAGAAATTGCCAAGCTTAACAGAAAGGCAATGATTGCCTGAAGGGGGCATTTTGTGATAACATCACAAGTTGGCGATCCTTCCCAGTCAAGGACAAAGAGTCAGCTCCTGATCCTGAGCTTACACTGTTGAACACAGCCTTTTTCCTCCTCGAAGAACATCAAGGCCCCTCCTGTGATAAAATCAGACAGCTTGTCATTGCAGGTACAAAGAATGCATCAAATTTCATCCATTTTTCAGATAACTGTTTTTCTTTTCCAACTATATGACTGTTTCCTTTTATAAAACATGGTTAAAAGTTGTACATTCAGTAGCTTCTGGTTGTGCTCAATGGGTCATAATCGTAGATGTCGCCAGCTTTGACAAACCGGCCTTTCACACGCTTTCTGACATCAGCCCTTGCCTTGCGAGAGGCATACCTTACTCTTTTGTCAAACCTAACAAGATAATAACAATAGATGTTCAATCAACTTAGAGCAAACATGCTTTTAAGTTTCAAAATAAAACAAATCCTGCAGTTAGGAAAGAGTTATCTAGCTTGGTAGTAAAGAATAAAGATAGCAACCCAATAATAACAAGTGGAAACCAAAAGAAAGATATTAATCAATTATGGCCATCAATACTTTTATGTCAACAAATGCCAATATTTAACCAACACCAATCCCCTCTACTATGAAAAACAAACAAAAAAATTGAGGCATCTATGCAATGATTACAATTAATGCAAAATACTGGAGAGGGAAGAGCAATTTAATTTAAAAGTATTATGTCAATCACTTACTTCCGTGCCTTCTTCTTTTCCTTGTAACGCATGACAGCATTACTGCGGTTGGCAGATTGTAGGGAATTCTCAGGACAAGGAGCAAACCAAGGAGGTTCTCCCATGAGAAGCATTGAAGAAGCCCCACAGTCTTGATAGTCTCCAGCACTACTCTCTCCAGTGATGCCAGAAAAAGAAAGGTTTGATTGGGCTTGCCTTCCCGTAAAACGAAGAACTGGTTCAGTTTTAGTACTCAAAATGGAATCTGCAGATGCTCCATTGCTGCAAGCTGGTTGCATTGCACTGACCAGTCCAACTGATGACCCCTGGACATAAAGTTAGATCTGAAAATAAGTATGCCATGAAAGAAATGTTAACCAACACAACCCCCCACAAAAGAAATTAAAATGCTATGTCCAGTGCAAGCAACATATTGTAAGCATGCATCACACTGAACAGGGAAAATCTCATTCTTAACACTTGAATGTATGCACCATAGGTAAGTGAACAAAATATATGTTCCACTTCAAATAAATATTATAGATTTAAGGAATAAAAATACACTGATATTTTGTGTTATTTCTTTAAGCAAATTCCAGACAATAATCAGTATTTAACACCAGCACTTTGATTGTTTTTGTCAAAGGACCAACCCTCCTAAAAGCTTAATCTATCGGGTGCGTGCAGACTCGAGAACAGTTTTTACATCTAACACATCCCTCACCCAGGAGCCTTTTGGGCTTGAAGCATGTGTTGAAGTTCAACTTTTATTATGAGGAATGAGGACAACATTATTTGAACTCGACTAATTGGTCATAAAGGCTTTGATGCCATGTCAGGGACTAACTCTAAAAGCCTAAGCTAATACTGGTGACTGATGAATGTCTTAACAATTTGCTATTGCATTATCAGTTTGATCAATTTTCAGAAGAATTATTAAGTTAACAAGATTGCGTGTTGAAAGAGAATTATTGAGAAAAATCTTGTATGCGAGCTGCATACTTGATTTATAGCTCGATTGTAATCAATTAATGGAATAATTGAGGGGGTAGGGTAATTAGAAGCTAACAAATGACTTAATATTAAGTTGCTATCTTATAGCCTAATCACTAGCTAATCAACATTATTACAGTTGATCAAGTGCTAATATTGTAACATAAATGCTAACATTTCGACAGAGAACAAATTTCACTGAGAATCCTACCTTCCAATCTTCTTCCTTAGCATGAAACTATTAACTATTACACTGCTATTACCACATATAAGAAGCTTACCAAGAAAAATCCTGTCCCAAAAAGACTAGGGGAGAAAAAAAGAAAAAAGTGTTTTAAAGACCTAAGTTACACATAACATCAATATTACTCAAATGCATGAGAATTTCACATGTAAAGGCAGAAGAGATTTTTTTTCATTTTATAATTAATCTCACTCAGTTATTATCATCACCACTCTGCTTAAAATTGATTGAAGGGTGTAAATCAGCTAGAATGAAGTTGTTCAAGACATTGAATAACTTCATTTTATTCTTTTCTTTTCTTAATTCACAATAATGACTTGCAATTGGAGACAGAAGGCAGCGCAGCTCAACACTGTGCAACAGCTTCATCTTGCAAAGATGTATATGTATAACGCATTCATATTACAGCAGCATAGACTAAATTACATTCCAATGCAAACAGCTTAAAGTTGGAAAAAAAATAGGCAGGCATACTAACTGGCCTAGATATTTTATTATTATATTTATAAAGGAAGAATATTATAAAAAGGCAGAGAAGGAGAAAGACAGAGGACAAGCAATAATAATAATAATAATAAAAAGAAGAAACAAGAAAAAGTGACCTAAGGGCTGTTTGATTACCATTTTTAAAAACAGTTTTCTATTTTTCAGAACAGAAAAATAAAAACACTTATTTGATAAGGTATTAAGGTTTGTTTGAGTTTTTAATTATAAAAACAGTTTCTTAAAACCTGTTTTTGAAAACAAGAAAATCAGAAGAGCGTAAAGATGTTTTCAAAGCTGCACTTTTGTTTTCATGGTGGCAAATGTGTAAATAAGCCATAATAACCTCTTCTCCTTATCCTTTTAAATCTGTTTTCAAAATCACCTGATCAAACAAAATTTTTCTCCACTATTCTTAAAAACAGTTTTCAAAAGCTATTTTGCAATATAGTTTTAAAGAACATAAAAACAAAAATAGAATCAAACACACCCATAAATTCTTGATCAAATAATAGTGCAAAACTAATTAAAATCACAACGGAGCACACTTATAATGCAATTTGCCTAAAAATCCCCGTTGGGACTGAGGCTGAGCATAGGCTCTATTTCTAAATCTTTATGATAACAGTTAAAATATTCAGAAAAACCAGATGACCAAAAAGAAAACAAATGCACATTTGTGAATATGTGAATCTGAATCATCATATGAAGTATACAGAACATAACATGTGATGCTCTGATAGTAAAAAAAGGCATGATTATCACAGACAAACGATGGCCAGAGTTTAGCACCTCAGCAGCAATAGCATCCTGACAATTGGAATCTCCAGCAGACATGTCCTTTGTCCCAAACAAGCTATCAATTCCACCATTTTCAAATAGCTCTTCAGAATGACTGAGGGTCACACCGAAAAGTTCTTCATAGCTCTCAAGATTTAGATCTACTTCATCCATGTTGAAATCGTCATATAGATCATCATCTTCACATAATGCAGGACATTTTGTAGCAGGACAGTATAACTGCAGATTAAAAATGAGATATTAGCAATGTAATATGATGAAATTATGAGAATTTTAATGTAGATCATTAAAGACATAAATTGGCAAAATCATATATGTGGCCTTTTAACTAAGTTATCTACTGATGATAGAAATATGCCTGCTTCTGTTTTCAGTTCAAGCTACCAATAAATAAGGAAAACTATTACTTTTGCAAAACCAAAGCATACCTTAGACCAAGAAACAATAAAGTAACCAAAGCAAGCAGCTTTAAATACGGCAATAGTCGTATTGAAAATGAAACAACCACAGAACTTGAGAATTCAACCAAAGGAATTATAATTCAGTTAATAATTTTGCCATTAATTTGAGGCTTCTATATGGGAACAGAATAACCATCAAACAAATTGAGACAAAGCACTCATCCCTTGCAAGCTTGCAATTTCATTCCCTGTGCAGTTGTTAGATTATACCTAGTGTTGGTGATGTGATTCATGATGACAATGATGATGACATCCAACTATACCTTTGGCAGACATTCATTGGCAGATCCAGCTGGCTGGTCCAGAATACGAGGTTGAGAGCTTGACTCAGGCATTGAAGATGTACCAACCAAAGACTTGTCCAAAGCAGGTAGATCAGTAACTTGATCTGAACCAAACACATCCTGGTTTTCTGGAGAAACCCCAACACTCTTGTTGTTCTCATTAATACTCATTAAGCCTAGTTCTTGCTCACATGTAGATTCACTTATGGCAGGGATATCTAACACAAATGACCATATTGAAGACAGTTCCACCGCTGAAGGGCAGCCAGAGTAGCAATTGATTGCTTGTCTCTTATGTGTTGAAGAAGATGTAGAGGTGCCATGACCCAACCAATCACAATTCTGACAAAGTGAAATTTTCTCTTCAACACACCTTACAAAGGCAGGTTGTGAATTGCATCTCTCACATAAAAGGGTCCGTGAATGACGCCGAGAAAGGGCATTAGCAGAATGAACATTCCGATCACATGACAAACATAAGCATGCAGCATCAGAGCGGCAGTACACCATGGACCTCTGCTCTCCACAAAAATCACATATATAACCCATCTTTAGACTCACTTTTCTCTTGCCCCTTAACCTAAATTAAGGAATCTCCACCTAGTAACAGTCCTTACAAACCACAATACCTCTGAAAAACAAAAGTTCCTCCTCCTGATCTGAAGATGCAGAAGCTGAATTCTGTCATATAAAGTAGAAGCCATCAGACAATGTGACAAAGAAAACAGAATTTTAATACTATAAATTCAGCAGCTACCAAGAAACAAATAATTTAAAATTTTAATAAGAGCAGATACATAGTGATATAAATAGATTAAAAGGGGAAATAAAAAATGGGAATGCTACTGCCAATTCAGAACAATGGTATAGATGCTATGGCAAGTAATTTATTGGACAAATATTACGGAAACTTGCAGCCAACACCAAAAAATTAAGAAATAGTTCAAAGCAATGAAAGCATGAATGTATGCCTCCACGTATATTTAGGATTTGAAGTAATAGAAAGGAAAAATATATTCTACCAAAAATAAGAAAAGAAAAGAAATAAATAAACTAACAAACTCGAAAAATATTTCCACGTCAGTACGAAATTATACAGCAAGTGATTGTTTCAAAATAATAATAAAATTATAATTGAGACAACATCACCAAATAATAATTGCTACAAGAACTACCAGAGGGACTTCAGACTTGAAAATAAAATATCATTGCATACACTAAATGAAATTTACATAGCAAAATTACCATTTCATTTTCTCTGTAAACATGGGCATTTCCATCATCAACAAAACAACAACAATACCCAAATTCAAAGAACAAAAAGTTATGGGATAACTTATAAATAGCAAATTAATTCTAAATAACCAAAAAGTCAGAAACATCACTAAACTAATACAGAATCATATCCTCACATAAACAAAAAAAAATAATAATAATAAAAGGAGAAACAAAAACAACAAGAATAACACATCCAATCCAATCACAACATACCAGAATAATTACCAGTCTCTTAAAATTCCCAACTTTGCCTTAAGCCCCCAGAAAAAGTCCCACGCCCAGAAAACATGAACTTAAAAAAATATATATATAAAAATTAAAAAAAAAAAAACACAAAACCAAAAACTTGGGTTTTCACGAGAGATGAGAAAGCACGAGGCGAGAAAATTACCTTACGGCAAGGAAGACAAAGAGAACAAGATCGGTGAGCAACAGGGCTTCGCTTTTTCAGAAAAAAAAAAAAATTATATATGTTTTTTTGCAAAACAAAACTTGAAAGCAAAGAAAGAACCCTAGAAGCAGCAGCTGAACTTTTTCAAGACCTTTTTTTGTTTTTCTCTCTCTTACTTTTTTTGTTTTTCTCTCTGCTCTCTTCTGCTCTGGTCTGCTACGTTGTTGTGTTGAGAAGTTGAGATAGAAAGGAATAGGAAGATAGAAGATAGATGAATGTAGATCAGATGTGAAAAGAAAAGGCGAATAATGCAAATGGTGTGTGTGCGTGTGTGTAGGTAATGTGACATAAGCAAAGCTGATAAAAAGTTCAAACAAAAGAAGAAAAAAGTATAATGCAAGTGGGGCCGTGTCCTTTTCCTAGTGAAAAGGAAAAGGTTGGGCTTTCCCTTTTTCTTCTCCCTCGCATGACAAAATATATAATAAAACCCCTATTATAATTATAATAATTATATTAATATTAATATCTCATGCACTTTCTCAATCTACCTGTGTTCCTGTGATTGTACAATGATATATTGTTGCATTTTTTTATATATTATTACTGTGTTTGTACTACACTACATGATAATAGATTAATGAGTATTCGGTCACTGCAAGGTTGAACTTTGCTAAAAGTGCATCACATGCTGCGTGAGGTGGACAAATGGTAGCATGTTTTGCTTGCTGGTTGTCACCTTTTTCACTATCTGTTTCTATTTATTTATTTATTTCTCAGTTGGGCTTCGGCAGCGAGGCATCCATGGATTTGTGGGTACTTGCTTGGTTCCTTACCCCCACAGCAATCACTTGCCAAATTATTATTTAATTTACATAATATGCATGTAATTATATGTTTGTTATTTTTAATATGAAAATTTTAATATTTGGTTTAAAAAAATTAAAGTTTTATTAAGAAGCTGTTAAATTTTTTTAAAATAAATTAATCTTAAACACGCACTTGGTGTTATTTAAACGAAAATCTCTTAAATATTAACCTAGAAAAACATGGTAGTATAAAAAAAAAATTAATTTAAACATGAGCAAGAAAGACTAGAAGCCCACATTTGCTACTAGCATAACCCTTGAGTTATCTAATAATATAATATTATTGAATACGTTCTGCTTACCTCATGAACTATGTTTATTTTTCTTTTATTTTATTATATAAAATGCTTTATAAAAATGAAAATAAGATTAAATAAAAATTAAACTTACACATCAAATATCATGGTCGGTTCCATGTGGACTATTAATTTATTAACTAATTTTATATAATTGGGAGTATTATTGGACCGAATCCAAAGTCCTTTCATCTCGATTATTTTCTCAATTTCTCCTATGTTTTAACGTTAAAGGAAATTTTAATATTTTGATCATAAAAATTAAAATAAATCTTTTTTAATTTTCTTGTTTTTACACGTTTCATAAAGCCTCTTGAATTAAGGAAATTACTACCAATACATATTATTCATACGGTATTCTTTATTCTTTATTGCTTTGTTTATGTTGTACATATCTCAATTTTATCAACATTACACTCTTGAAAAATAAACTATTTTGTCCTTTTAATTATATTTTTATCGTTTAATCTAAAAAATACATGAATTTTTTTATCAAAATGATTAATTTATTTTTCTATTTATTAATCTATATTATATTAAAAGAATGTAAAATTTATTTAATATAATTATATTTTCTCACTTTTTTAAACTTAAAAACAAAAAAAAATATTATTTTTTATTTTTATATTCATATAAATAATAACAGAAAAATTAACTCATTTTTTTCTTTTAAATTTAATATTAGTAATTGAAAAATGTGTGAAGTTGTCTTTTGTGGTATAAACTATCAACAACATATATGCTTTATGACTGTCTTTTGATCAAATTTAATTAAATTTAATAAATAGTAATTAAATTAAGAGTAAATAGTATATATATTAACAATGTAAAAGATTTTTATATTATTATTTTATCATAAACTGATATATATAATAAGTTTGTTATTTTAAAAGTTATATCAATTAATTTCTAACACTGTATAGAAATTAAATTTTTAATTAGTTTGTTTTTAAAATATTTTTTAATTTTTAAAAATTAACATAATTATATCTTTTTAAACAATTATTTTATCAATTTATACGTAGTCAAACTCATAACTGGATAGAATTGACTAATACTGATCCGAGAAAGTTCAATTTAAGCCCCACGCACGAACACGTCACTCTCTAGTTTGTTGATATGGCCAAAAGAGAAAAGAGAGCCAAAAAAAAAAAAAAAAACTCTAATAACAAGTGGCTCGAATTTGTAAATAGTATGAGATGGAATATCCTTTTAGCGAATTCACGAAAAAGGTTATACTTTTTGTGATGGTGGGATTGGATATCACATGTTGATTTTCATTGTCGATTGAGTGGGCATAGGTTGATTTTTAAATTATCAATAAATAAAAAAATAAAACGTAAATACAGTACTTTAAATATTATTAACCAACTAAAAATAGAATTTTACATTAGTAATTTGCAGAATAAATATATACATTAAAAATTTTTGCACACTATCAAAATAAAATTTCACTTGTGATTGAAGAACAATATTAACAGCACTTAAAATATTATATTCAAGTTTTCTCCAAAAATAAAAATGCCTTATCTACACAAACAGTTTCTTGGGTTTCTTCTTTTTTTCTTTTTATTTTGTAATTTGTTGTCGTGCTCTCTCCACTACGTCTAACTCTGTGATCGCCGCCACTTGTTGCCCATTGGTTTCCATCAACTGTCGCTTGATTTCCAAGCAGTGGCTTGGATATTAATATATTGCAGCACACTTAGATTTGAGAAAACGATAGCAATTGCTACTGTGATTTGAATATGCACTTTGAAATGTGCTTAGCTGTCAAATTGTACCACTACATATGTTAAGGAATTATCTATTTGATTTAACACGCGTAATTATTCAAAAAGATTGAATTATTGCTTTTTTTTTATAATTTTACTCAATTTCAATTTAGTTAATATACAACTCAATCATTTTGAAGTTTATGTTTTTAAATAATACAAAGTGCTCTTTTATTAATTATTTTGTGCTTTTTTTAGATTATCACGTGTTTGATTTAACACATGTTATTATACAAATTAAATTATTTTCATTTTTTATAATTTTATTCAAATTCAATTTAGTCAAGTTAATAAAACTTAATCACTTTAAAGTTTATATTTTAAATAATGCAAAATAGTTTTTATTAGTCATTTTATGTTCTTGTTTGTAATAAAATTTAAAAATCAAATTAAGACCAATTCTTGTGTGTACAATGACAACAGTGATGTTTGAACCTAAAACCTCATTCAAATTATTTAAATCCCTCCCACCAAATTAAGACCCATTGTAGGATGAATCATTTATAGAATAAATTTTTTTTCTAAATTTCGTGTCATATATGTAATAAGAAATGTCATCTATTTATATGGGAAAAATGGAGAAAAAAATTACGAAAAATTTATTTTTAATATATATTAATTAAAATAATCAATTATTTTCTCAAAGTAGTCAGATACTTTATTTCAAAAATTGATTAAAAGTTGAGACTAATTGAAAATAGTTGATTACTTTCATTGATAATCGATTATTTTTACAAACAAAACCTCAAGATTTCTTTATAAATAAAAATAATCAATTACTTCATGTTGGAAGACGATTACTTCAATTCATCAAATATGTTACAAAGTAGTGGACTACTTTTCTTGATAGTCAAGTAATTTTATTTCAAAAACAATATTTGATTATCAAAACACTTAAAATCTTTTTAAATTATTTTTGGAGGTTTACAAACATTTTTCTAAAATGTGATTGCATGATATCATACTTTAAGTCATTGTGAATTTTGACCAAGTTATAATGTTGGAGTGTTCTTGCAAGGAAACACTCAAATGCTTAAGTCAATAGGGTTTTTGACAAAATTTCTATAGAAGAAGAGATATCATACTCGAAGGGGGGAAATCCCTCCACTATTTATAGGCTTTGGATAGTACGAAGGCATGGTGGAGGTCCATTTTGCTAATGTCATCATCCTAACTACTACCTATAATCACCATACTAGGTATGACTAGAGAGTGGTTCCTAAAATGGTAGTGAGATTGGTTCTTTCTGTCAAGTATTATCTGGATAGTGTTCTAATGTAACCAAGGTGAATAAACCTAGATGTGGACTACTCAATTTGAGATGTGTTTGCGTTGTCTTGATATTATTGTAATGACTTTTTATTATGGGATCAATTAGGAAATTTGTCTCAAATTATGTTTTGGAGGATTGAGTCAGAGATGAACATCTTGGACCAAAGGACTAGTTTGAATCAAAATCCTAGTTCACATCTTCAAATTTTATCAAAATTTCACTAAATTTATATCTTGTAAACTTGTAAAATTTTTCACACCCTAAATTCATCATAAATGCTCAAATATTTATATAGAAGAAAATTAATGAAAGATCAAATTTACTTGTTTTAAAAAATAAAGAAAGTTAATTGATTAAAAAAAAACTTAAGGAATCAAAATTATAGAACTAAAATACAATCAAACAAAAAATCTACTAATAGTTACTACATAACATACAAGGACCACTTGTTAATTCATGGTGAATAAGCATGTCGAGATTTTTGAATTTAATCAGAGTTTGTTTTTAAGTATTTTCGCACTGAATTAAACTTAATTTTAAATTGATTTATTTTTGTATGATTTTATGTAATTAATTATATTTTACATCATTTCAAATTAGTTTAAAAAATTAACAAAGATCATGGAATCCCAATAGTTTTTAGTCAGAACAAAGAGTTTAGCACAGTCAAACGTATCTTTGTCACTATGACAAGAACTCATTTTTCTTGCACTAATTTGCATGAGTTGATATTAACAAAGAATGTTAAAATAATGAAAACAAAAACAGGAGAAATATATGACTTTAAAAAAAAAAAACCTTGTTTAGAATTTATTCATCCATCCACACAACACAATGAAAATAAAGTTTAAAATATAATAGAAAAAAATAATAAGCAATCAAAAAAAATTGTAGGGCATGGGCCCTTACCCTGGTATTTATCACATGAATGCATCCCTCTAAGGTTGAGACTTTTGGCTATTATTGAGATACAGTTCCATGTTGTGTTATATCAGGCCAACGTGGAACATGTGGCATTTTATGGGTCATGCTTTTGGCAATTTCAACAAGGTGCTACTTATAGTGAAGAGACAGATTATGATTTGATTCCTTGCTAAAGTCTTAAATCCATAATTTGTTAAGAAATGTTAGGCTCTTAGGCCATTGTTTTGTGGCTTTTGGATGTTGGTGTTGAGCATTTGCTAGGCCAAGTCGGATTGAACATGAAATATTTACATCCAAAAAAAATGTTATGTTTTTATTTCATGTTTTTATAAATAATTACAAAAATATCACTATATTTTTTATTTTTACTTTTTTTCTGTATATGTTTTTAAAAACGTAAAACAAATTAAAAATAATGTGACACTTTGAAAATTATTCATGAAAATAGAAAAAAAAATAACGTTTTATCAAGTTAAACAAACCCTAACGTTAAAAGAAACAAGGTTTCTTCTTTTTTAATACACCACAATGCGTCACAAGCTAGTGTACACGTGTGCACAATCTATATAACATGTGAATTAAATAAACCAAACTTATAAATCTACATTTATATGACTGTTAATAATTGTTTGGAGATAGATTGTTTTTAGGGGAAAAAAATCATTTTTAAAGCTCTCTTAATTAGTTGGTAAAATTAAGCAACTATTTCTTCCAAATAAACTAAACTAAACATGCACCTGATCCTAATCAGCCCACAACGTGAGCTAAATGGACTAAACCACAAGCCTTACCTTATATATATATACACAAACATGCATTTTTGTTGTTGTTGTTGACACAAACATGCATTTTATACCCAAATATCATTTTTTTTTTAGAAATGACAATGGATCACGGCTTGACATCTTTCTTCAGTCATTCATAGATTCATTTTGTATTTTTTTAGTGTTAAATATATTATTAATTCTTATAAATATAACTTTATTTAGTTTTAATCCCTCACTTTTTGTTATTAATTTTAATCCTCGTAAATTATAAAATGTTAGCAATAATCTTTGCCATTAAATACTCACTTTCAAACGATGACATGACTATTTCTTTGCCATGTAAAAATAATGGTGAAATGACATGAGAGTTGTCATCCAAGACATGCAATGTCATCTAAATATCTTGGTTGGCCCTAGCGTACGGAGCAAGAAGGGAATGGGTCTTGCCAAGTCCAACCTTCCTCCTTTTCAAGAGCAAAATCTGGTTCAAATTCTATTCGCCCCACAAGAAGGAAAAAGTGCAAATTTTGGACCCACTCTTAACGCTTAAATTGGGTGGGGTATCCAACATAGTCACTAAATTGGATCAAATCGCTCTACATTCACAACTGGTTTTATTTTATATTATTATTACATATGGGAGTTTTTTTTTTTACGGATAATTTTATTTTAAAATTACTAAAATGTTGTAAAATTTAAATTAATGCCCAAAATATGATACATGCGTTATTCACATTTAAGACTTTACTTTGAAAGTTACAAGTGTAAATAATGATTTATTATTTTAAATATAAAATAAGCATGAAAGAGAGAAAATAATCAAATAAATAAAGTCGATAGAATTAACTTCATTTTTACATTTTATTTTTTAATAATAAAATACAAAAAACATAATTGTTATTTACGACTTTGATTTTTTTAAAAAATAAGTCATATATTACACACATGTCTTATTTTTTATTAATTTAATACCCAAATAAAAAATGAACATGTAGATTAATATTAAACAGAAGCGGTAAATCAAAACTTTTATATTATATTATATTTTTTTTTCACGCTTATAATCAAAACAGTGTCATTTTTCACACTTCCGACTTTATTTTGGAAGTCATAAGTGTGATTAAGACTTATCCAAATTAGAAATTAATTCAAATCCTATACCATTTTGGTAATTTTGAAATAAAATTACCCTTCTGCAGTAATATATATATATATATATATATTTCTAAATCACGTACGGCAGTGATTTCAGATGAGGAACAATAGTACGCATGGCCAAAGAAATAAGAGTGAGATTAGAAATTAATACATAGCCAAGTGACACAAAACTCTATATTATATATATTTTTTTATCATTCCGATTTCTTTTATTCTATTTTCTTTCTTTTCTATTTCATTCTTAAACCAAACAAAGAATTAGCCTTTGATTTGAGATTTACTTTCTCTCTCACTCTTAATCAGGATCCCACAGTTCTGATTTAAAATTGCATATTGATCATGTATGGGCCATCAGATGGAAACCTTAGACCTTTCCTTATTCTTGCGCAACAACCTTTTTTGGCATCTTTTTATTTTAGTTATTCATTCAAATCCTTATGCTAAATAAAATTAGCTTAACTTCGCCTAGCAGTATTATATTCTTTTTTGTAATATTGATAAACTGTTTGCATTAATTTATTATGGATTGAATTTTTTATATTTGAATTAATATATTGATTGGTTTATTTTACTTAATGGGTCTCATTTTTTGTGTCGCATGCATGATGGAGACAATGAAAAAGAAGCGGACAAAATGAATGTTTGGATGTTAGTTAAGAAAGCTCAAAAGTATTTTTACTTCCAAAATAACAAAATCTCCCTTCTTCATCTTGTGTTTTGGAATTTGAGAATGTGCATTGGAATTCCCAAAAGCATATTCCCAAAATGGTTTAGCTACGACATGGGCTATCGCTTTGCAGTGACGGGATAGAATCCGATGTCTTTGTGTTTGTGGTCGACGTCAACGGCTAGGGTGAACGAGGGTTTGTCGAAGAAATCATGGTGAAGGTGTTGTGTCATGGTGGACTTTTTTTTTTTTTTTAAGGTTGAAGGAAGAAATTCTATTGCAATAACACTGAAATTCAAACAAGAACTGTGGATATTTGTTGTATCGTTTTGATGAGCGTAGGCACATAATTAAAAAGTTGTTATAGTATGTCTGATTCTGCAATGCAGTGAAAGAAAAATAATTATTACTTCATGTTGAAGGCACTGCAACTTTTTGTAGCTTCCATATTTTTACAGTGAAAAATTGATTTTGATGGTGCCACCACAGAACCAAACATAAACTTAGTGTTGTGAGTCCAAGTTCATGAACTCGATTTCAATAATGGAAAAGCATTTATGTTGGTTTAACAGGACGAGAAAGAAATTCTTTAATTCCATTGATTATCGTAATTAATTAATGATATATTAATATTTTACTACTACGGATATATTTTATATTTTTAATTATGTATACAGTCTTATTTTTTCTTTTATCTCTTTTCATCTTATCATTCTTTTTGTCTAATACTGGTGCAATAACTCGTGATATACGTATGTATTAAGTTTACAATTTACAAAATTGTGTGTTATTATAATTTTTTTAATGCATTTGTTCATTGTTTTTATTCTTAAAAATATGTATGTCAGCAAATGTGTGTGTGTGTAATTATAGATATTGACATATATTAAAATAATTTTATATTTACAAATGTTTTATATTATTTTAATTTACATAATTTTTTTTTCAAATTAGCTTTATAAATATATTTGTATTGGTATATAGCTAATATATATACATAATTTTAATAAAAAATACTTTAAATTAAATTTTATAATTATTAGCTAAATTCTAATTGACGTTAAAAATATATTTAACAACAATAAAGAAAGAGTTGAATTGTGAATAAGCATGTATTAGTGAAAGAGTTTTTATACTGTTAGTAAATAAAAAAAATCATATTTAGTATAACTTTTAAAATAATTAGTATAAAAATTAACAAATTTATCATATAATATAATAATTTATGACTAAAGGACAATGTAATTTTATTTTTTTACATTTTTTGGTTATTGGTAAAGAAAAAAGGATACATTTTTGCTATTTATACCCTCTGTTTACTAAGTGCATCCCATCCTTTTTTTTTATATTTTTTATTATCAAATATATCCTTTAAGTCCTATTTTTATATCCCATTTTTATTATTTTTTAAATCCTGTTTTTACACCTCATTTTTATCATTCTTTAAACCCAAATTTTGAACTCTTATCTTCATCCCGTATTAATCATTCTTTAAACTCTAATTACGTAATACCGCGTTTTTTATCAAATTGCTACGTAATACTGTATGTTTTCCTCTATGTGGCACTATTTTTCACGGTATGTCCAATGTCAATTCATCTATTATATGTTTCAACTTACAAAATCATGCATTCATTAATTTATCAACCTTTGCCTCTCAACATCCAATTTGTGTGTGTTTAGTAAGACAATTATCAGATATGCCTCTCAACATTTGCGTCCTTTCAATTTTACTTTTAAGGTTTAATTACCTTTTTGATCCCTATAGTTGCGCAAACTTTACCTTTTGGTCTCTATAGTTAAAAATAATTCGTTTTAGTCCCTATATATATACTTTCGATATCGGTTTGGTCCCTGTCGTTAAGTGTATCTTAACTTTGTGAAATAAAATTGTCACACAATAAAAATTGACAATGTAAAACCGCTACAAATTTTCAGGCACTTTTTAAACCACCACAAATTGGTATTTTTTGGCATTTTTTATTTAATTTGTGGCAGTTTTACGCTGCCAATTTTTATTTTGTGACTATTTTACTTCATGAAGTTGAGACACACTTAACGGCAGGGATTAAACTGATATCAAAAGTACATGTATAAGAACTAAAACAAATTATTTTTAACTATAGGAACCAAAAGGTAAAGTTTGCGCAATTATAGAGACTAAAAAGATAATTAAACCTACTTTCAATTTTGTGTTGACGAAAGGCGAAAGCGTGCGTTCAATAATCATACTCAAATTCATTTTCTGTTATTATTTTCAAAAACCACTTTTCGGAATAATATCTTCCAATCTCAAAAAGTATTTTCTGGAACTATGTTTTTTCAAAAAAGCCATAATTCTGAAAATTGTTTTTCAAAACAAAATCTTCAAATTTTAGAAAGTAATTTTCAAAACTATATATTTTTATTAAAAAAAAACATATTTTTAGAAATTACTTTTCAAAATAAAGTAGAATGATATTTAAGTAAAATTATATAAGAAAGAAAAGAAAAGAAAAGGGAAATGTGCTTAGTAATTGGCGGAAATCTCCCTCTCAAAGAAAAGAAAGCCCAGCCCAAGCACAAACCCAATTCACAGAAAGGCGTTGGGTTGGGAAGACCCAAATAATAACCCTAGCTTTCTCTCCGCTGTCTCGTTTTGCTTTGTTCTGTTCTTTTTATCTTAGGTTTCCGTAACCTGCAGATCTCGATCTGCAACCATGGCTTCCAGAAAATCCGATAACCCTCACTCGGGCGACGGCGCCAGTCCCGGGTTCGCTCCCTTCTCTCCTTCTTCATTTTCCTCCTTCTTTCGCGTTTGGCCTCTCACTTTCCCCTTTCCATGCAGGAAAATCTTCATCGGAGGGTTAGCCAAAGACACTACCTTAGGTCACAAACAACACAACATTACATTTTTTTCCTTTTTAATTAAATTTTATAATTATTTATTTATTGGATTGGATTTTGGTTGCACAGAGACGTTCGTGAAGTACTTTGAGAAGTACGGCGAGATAACGGACTCCGTTATCATGAAGGACCGTCACACGGGTCGACCCAGGGGCTTCGGCTTCATCACCTACGCGGATCCCTCTGTCGTTGACCAAGTCATTCAAGAGAACCACGTCATCAACGGCAAACAGGTACGCTTTTCAATATTCTCCTCTCTACTCTTTTCCTGCGTTTTGATGTTGTTCCTGTCGTTTTGCTCTTGCCAGGTCGAGATTAAGAGGACCATCCCCAAGGGTTCCTCACAGGCTAATGACTTCAAAACCAAGAAGATTTTCGTCGGCGGTATTCCAACATCAGTATCTGAAGGTCCACTTTCATTCACATAATAATAATAATAATCACTTTATTATATATTCTGTGTGTTTATTATGTCGTGTTTTCGATGTATTTGGTGTGTGGATTGCAGATGAGTTGAAGAACTTCTTCTCTAAGTATGGGAAGGTTGTGGAGCATGAGATTATACGGGACCACACCACGAAGCGATCTAGGGGCTTTGGCTTTATAGTGTTCGACAGTGAAAAGGTTGTGGATAATATTTTGGCAGATGGGAACATGATTGATATGGCTGGTACTCAGGTGAGTTGTGTTTGGTACTTTAGGATGTTTGATGTGTTTGAAACCGGAAATGCTTACTATAAAGAAGCGGTCTGTTTCAGCGTTAAAAGGATTTGGTTCCGAAAGAATTTTGCTTCCCAATAATGCATTGCGCGAATGCCTAATTCTTGTTAGTATGTTATTGCTATTGCTGGACTTATAGAGTAGTCGTGAGCTTACTGCAGGTTTATTATTTCTCCACACAAGCAGGGCAAAATAAAATTGTACTTATGAATGAACCTAGGTTGACTCACTTCTTTGTTGTAGGTTGAGATCAAGAAGGCTGAACCAAAGAAATCCTCAAACCCAGCTTCTCTTCCTCCATTTGCTAGTGACTCTAGGGCACGTTCTTATAATGATGGTTTCAGTGGATTTGGCGATTCTTATGGAAGTTTTGGTGGTAGTGGGTATGGTCCTGGTTCTTATAGGTCACTTGGAGGTTTTGGGGGTAGGCTTGGCGATTATGGTGGATATGGGGGTGGAGACGAGTTTGGTGGTAGTTTTGGGGGTTATGGTGGCGGTGCTGCTGCTGGCTATGCTGGTTTTCGAGGAGAATCTTCGTTTGGCTACTCTAGTCGCTACGGATCCTACATGGGGGGCCTTGGTGCTGGATATGGTGGCGGTGGGTTAGGCGCATATGGACGAGGTGGTGGGGGTTATGGAAGCTATGGTGGTCCAGGTGCTGGTGGGGGTTATGAATCAGGCTCTGGTGCTGGTTATGGCGGAGCTGGAGGTGGAGTGTATCCTAGTAGAGGAAGCTATGGTGGCACTAGTCGTTACCATCCTTATGCAAGATAGTTTTATTACTAAGCTTTGCAGTAGAATGTGCATGCAGGTTTAAGCATTTTCTAGACTACAAGGCACTTACTGCAGGTGGCCACTTTCTAGAAGTCAGAAGAACCACTAGCATGTCTGTTTTATCTATTGCTTAGACAACTGAAGGTAGAACATCATCAGTCTAGAGCTTTCTGAGCATCATCAATCTAGAGCTTCCCATCAGTTATCAGCCTATATGATTTTAGATAGGCACATTATGCTTTTATGTGATATTCAGATGTTTGCAAGTTAGACTGTCACAATTCTGGATATGAAATTTAGTTAGAATCGTGGTGGAGTTGTGTGAATGTGTATTATTGTAGGTCATACTTACTAGAAATTTGTTTGAAAGAGTACTTGTTCTCAATCTTTCCTTTAGTTATGTTTGGTTAGCCTATGTTAAAGATGTTGACATAACCTTTTCAGGTTAAACTAGTTACTACAGTTGCTGTGATTTAGTTACATGCCTAGTTAGATCATATCCATGTGATAGATCTTAATTAGTCTCAACAGGTTTCTGAAGTGACTTTTCTTCCTAAAGGGCTGTTTTGACGGCATCCCATCTTTGGCAGTCGTAAACTGGATCATAGAGAAAGGCAGATTATTGATCTTAACTTTTATTCTAAGACTTTCTTAGATTTTAGCATTTAGCATTGGATGGTAGATATTTTCTCCATATATAGGGGTTTCTGGGGGAGTTAAATTCAGAAACTACATGATGGTGTCAATTAGACATTTTATATCCTGTGATAGTCTAGATTTGTTGGAAAGTGTCTAGGGAGGTATGCTTCATGAAATTATATTTAGGTGCTTACCGCTAAGCATCTCTAAGCTTGTTTGTATTTATTATATTTGTGGATGATGCAACTAACTACTATTCCAGCTTGGATCTTTTACTCATAGCCTCTCATCAACCCTTAAACATACCCCTTTTGGCTTGGTCGATTACCTGGAATATGGTCAGCGCTAACAATGACTCACGATTCCTTTAAATTCCTCTTAAAGCCAGATCACTCAAACCAAATTTGTTGATTCTTAAAATGAGTTTTGGAGTGAGAGGATACTGCTTCGGCTTGGTGTCTGTGGAAAGCTGTTGGATTGGCTGTCACGATTTGTGGTTTATTGTTTGGGGTGGGAACATTTTAATTTTTTCCTTTTAAATGTTTTGTAATTCAACTGCGTATATGAGAATTGAGAAACTTGTTTGTATTGTTCTAACTTTGGTATACAATAGTCGGAACTGATCGAAGGAAAGTGATACAAAGCACTTTGCGTTGTCTTTTTGTCTTTAATAATATTTGAAGGAGTATAGATTTTTTTAAAAAATTTGCTTTGATTAAAATATTAAAATTTTAAGTAGATATTAATTCATTCAAGATTCAATTATTAAATTCGCCATGTACTGTCTTTTTATGTTGTCTAAAAGGTTATCAACAATTTAACATTTCAGGACGTATACTAAGTTCGTCTTTTATTTTAAATATTATTACATCGGTTTTATTTCAAAGTGGATATGTGGACAATTTTTAAGCTTTACCATTTGTTTTGTATTAACTTTTGAATAGTAATATATGCACTGTTATGTTAAACGAGAACAAATATTATGGATTTATTACTTTTTTTTATTCAAAGGAATGTATTTATTATGTCTTTCCTATATATCAACGAAATGTAATTACAAACTTGGTAAGTGCACGTGGAAATTCATATCACAAATTCAAACACTAAAATTAAATGTAGTAGAAACTAACCTTGCACTATTAAAAAAAATTGTATTCATGGTTGGTAGATAGGTACTTATCAGTATTTTTGCAGTCATGGTTTTTAAGAATTAAGCATCGTTTGAAAGAGCTTCTGGATAATTTATTTGAATTTATCTTTTACTATAAGTACTGTGGAAGAGCTTATAAAAATCTCTTATGGATAATTCGTAAGGTGTTTTGAGTTTGTTTTCATAAGTTGTCAATTATAACTTACGGAAAACAGCTTCTACGGAACTTCAGGAAAACACTACTTCAGTAACTCACACATTATTTTGCGTAATATTTTTATTTTTCGTTCGTTTACCACATGTTTGAATCCTGTCGGCGGCTTGAATTCTATGACAGAGAAGCGCACATTCATTCCTTATGTGATTCTTATTTTTTTGTCTTTTATGAACTAGTTTTTATTTTTAATATTTTGTGATATATAATGTTACTTTTTAAATTATTTAGTTATTTTTATTTTATTTTTAATCATACTATGATTCCTATTTTTCTTTTATTTTTAAAATGAGACAATATCTTATAAGTATTTATGTAACAATATATTCAAACTCTTTAAAATAGTTTAAGCACTTTTTAACATGTATATCAAACGTAAATAACTTATTGAATTTTAAGTACTTATAACATAAGTTCTTATATAATAAGAACTTATTGAATGAGGTCTTAATTAAGTTGTTTATTCAAAACTGAGTCTTAATGTCTTAAAAATTGGTTCATAGAGTGGTTGAAAAGTTAGTTTGCAGTTTAACAAGCTTGATTTTGAATTAGATAATGTGACGAAAGTGTGTAAAATTATTTCAATTTAAATACATTTGTTATGGTAAATATATGTGATAATTTAAAATTTTTGAAAAATTTATGAAGAAAAGTACGTGAAAATAATACATAGTAAAATGATAAAAAGAATTTAATGATTATGCATTGTCAGTATAAAATGTTGTATATGGTCAATCAATTAGAAATTACCGTTGGTATGATTTTTAAGATAATTATTGTAAAAGTCATCAAACTTATCTTACATGATAGTTTGTGATTAGATGATAGTGTAAAATTATTTTACATTGTTTGTGCGTAGCCTATTTTCTCTAATAAAATACTTTCAATATTTTAATTTTAAATCAATACAAGTGTAATAAAGGAAATAGATAAAAAAAAAAAATTAAGGTTGTCTATTCAATTATATTAAATGCCAAATAACCCTAGGAAAATGAGAAACATGTAAAACAAATATGCACAATGGCTAGAGTTGATGAGAAGAGGGAAGATTACAATGTGGAAAGAAAGAGAAAATACTAATTAATTAGGTTAGTGTTGAGCAGCCTAAGGTGAGTTATGAAGAGTCATGAAAAAGAAATGACTTTCATTTATTAAAGTGAAGTAAAATTATGAATAAATTATTAAAATAGAGTAATTTTGAAATAAATTATCAAATTAGTGTTGTTTTTGTCACATCATTTGAAAGCCGTTAAGTTAGGTGGCGATTTTTAGTACACCTACTTTGTTTTATTTTATTTTAAAAAGATTGCATTACATCTCACGTGGCAAATCACGTAGGATGCAATTCATTAATTTTTTTAAAAAAGTTTATCACGTGAATGTTGTTTGTTCATGTGACGACTTCTTCAAAAATTAAATAAATTAAATAAAATAATTTAGTTTTTTTAAGAGTTATTATCACTCTCATTAAATCACATGTCTTGTTCAAATACTATCATATTTTTAGTAGTTAATTTATTTTTTTAATTTCTTTCAGATATATTTCTTAATTTCAATTTCAAATTTAATTTGATTGTAGTAGTTAATTTTATTAATTTAATTTTTTAATTTTTTAATTTTCATGTTTTCTAATATATGTATATTATTATTGAACAAAAAATATTAACACCACAATTTTAATATACAAAATTAAAAATAATGTTAAGAAAATAAATGAAACTGAAGAAAATTTTCTTCATATATTTTATATATTTATTTTTAACAACTAATCTAAAACGAAATTTTTTTTTTTCCAATTTATATATTTGTTCTTTTATCACCTTGAGCTAACAAAAAAGACCTAATTTTAAATTAAGTGACCCAGATGACCAATGGCCTCACAGTGACATACTGAATATCGGTGAAACTTCTATTTTATAAAATGTACATATACTGTCTTATTAAAGAAAAAGGAAATAATAATATCTAAAAAAAAAGAAAAAGGAAATAAAAATTTTATCACACGAAAATTGTTGTAATTAATTATATTATTATTTAATAAAAACAAAAAATCCCGCTTTATTTTTTTAAGAATAATGTTATATATTCTTCTTAGTTTTTTTATTAATTTTTATAATATTTCAAAAACAAAACTAGATAAAAATAAATTTAACATTTTAAAAATAGAAATATATTTAATGTTTTTAATTTTATAAATAGTAAAAAATATTTTAAGATTTATAATTGTTATTCATTTTAGATAAGATGGTTGGACGAGGTCTTGACGTGACACTTAAAACAAATGTAATGTGAAACTCATATCTTATTTGGTCCTTCAAAATAATGTGAACTCATAATATTTAGAGGATCAAAAGAAAGCTCATAATATGTAGACGGATTAAATGAGAAACAAAATCTATAGAGGAATAAAGAAAAATGTTTTATAAGACTCAAGGAAAAAAATAAAGATATGAGATTAAATTAAACAATTGTAAATTTTTTAGATATAAGAAGCTTAATTAAGTGTATTTAATATGAGTTTAATGGTCATGCACTGTCAGTGTAAAAAGTTTTACATTGTCATCCAATCAAAAATTACCATTAATATAACTTTTAAAGTATTTATTATAAAAGTTAACAAACTTACAATAAATTGTGATTTGTGATTGGATGACAGTATAAAACTACTTTACACTGTCAGTGCATGACTATTAAACTCATTTAATATTATATGTTCACTCACAAAAAATATTATATGTAGCAGACTTTCATTCCCACTCATCAATGGGGAGCATGACACAAAAATGTACACTTCATATTCATTGCTCGGAATCACATGATTTATAGAATTGGTGATGCAAATTGAGTTAGATTTTTTGTTAGCACTAATACAACACCAGTGCAAGCGAGCAGAACTGCAGAAGGATACGCTGCAGCAGGAGCATGGTTGACTCTTGTTGTCGAGAACGTGCCATGCAAAAGAACCAATGCAAGAGGCGACACGTGACAGAGATACGCATGTAGAAGCCTCAAAAGAGGCAATTTCGCTGGGAAAAAAGATTTGCCTTGTGTTTGGACGATGAATTTTAAAAGATTAATTTATTTTTATAGAAATTTTAAAATATTTTGTAGTAAAATATATTGTTTGGATAGAAAATTTAGTAAGAAATTAAAATTTTAGTAATTTATGAAGATATTTTGATTACTTAAAATTATAGAATTTCAAATTTTATTAAAAAAGTAAAAATTTTAAAAATTTTATACTCATTTTCTCTCACTTTTATATCTATTTTCTCTCTCTCCCCTCTCTTCTCTTTCTCTTCTTTCTCTCTCTCCCCCCTCTCTCCTCTCTTTTTTTTCTCTTTATTTCTCTATAGCCTCTCTCTTTTATCTCTCTCCTCTCCCCCTTCTTTCTCCCCTCTGTCTCATCTCCCTCTCCTTTGTCTCCAATCTCTCTCTTCTTTCCCTCTTTCTTCTTTCTCTCTCTCTTTTTTTTTTATCAATACTAATGTAAAAAGTATCAATATTTATATTTTTGAATTATTAAATATTACTTAATAGTAAAATTATTTGTGAATTATTAAATATTTAAAAATTAACTAATGTTTATTTTTGGAAAAGTTTAATAATAAAATTTTAATTTTTAAATATATATTTAAAAATTAAATTTTGTATATGATGGAAATTAAAATGTCATATCCAAACTTAGAATTTGAAATTTAAAATTTTTTGAATTGATTTATCCAAACAGAGCATTTAATAAATGAAGGAAATTTAAATTAAAGCAATTCAAATTTTAAGCATTTTAAATTCTTTGAAAGTTTAAAATTCTTCATCCAAACACAACCTAAAGCAAATCACGTCGTGCAACTAGGAAGGGTGAGAAGTGAACATGGGGAAAAAAGGAAATGAAAAAAGATTCTCAGACATCTATTCACAGTCTACACTTTGAGAGAGATAGGAAGAGCGGAGAAATAAGTGATTGATATGATTAGTGATAAATGTGACAGAAAGAGAGAAAAATAGAAATGAGAAGTGTTGATAGCAAAATAGATCTTCTACTACAGTGTTACCTCTATAGCCATAAATAACAAAAGAAAAAGGAGGGAGAGAATGAAGGAATGAAGCAAGATGGTAGAGAAATGAAAAGTTAGAGAGAGGTAGCGAGGCTATAGAGAGATTGCAAAGGATCCATGTCTGTGTTGATAGGGTGTTTGCAATTTGTAGGTGTTCAAATATCATCATCCAAATGAAAAATTCACAAAAAGTTTTGCATCCCAACAAAAATGCCCCCACAACTAGCTTTCACAAAGTAGGAAGCAAAATGAATAAATGACCAATTTAGTTCCTAAAATTGTCACTCGCTATAATTTTAGTACTTAAATATAACAACAAAATGTCAAAAAGGTTCCTGAAACTAGAATCGTTATATCTAGGTCCTTAAATTTAACCACTTACTGTCATTCCAGTCCCTGAATATATATTAATATTATCACTTAAATCATACGTGATTTACTAATGTGAGTGACACATTATAACTTCGGGACTTTTTGAGAATTTTCTTTGATCCAATGACTAATGTTACAACCCCTACTAACTTCAAGGACCAAGGTAACTGTTTGCTCGAAGCAAAACCCAAATGAAGTACTTATATCCTCTACTGTCTCTACAACAGAAATCTCTCTACAGTAGCAATCTTAGTCGTTAATCACATTCTCTCTCTTTTAGCTACTATAGTAATTACTAATTAATGGTTTAGATTTTGTAACATGATTGTTGTAGAGAAATTTAGCTGCAGAGGATCCAACTTGCGAAACAAATGGCATGAGCAAAAGGAGCTGCTTGCATTTTTTAGAGAGAAAAAGATAAACAAGGCACCTCTATCAGTGGAGCTAGTACGAGTGGCCCCCAATGTACTACAAATGAAAGATTGCATAATTTTTTAATAAATTACCTGCTAAGTTTTTTTTTTTTTAAATGTCCTTCTAAAACAATAAACTTAAGGAATACCAAAAGAACAATAATTTTTGGACATCCAATTTTTTAAACATCTATTTAATATTTATCATTTTTTTATCTTTCTCTTTCTATCACATCATATTATTTATAATACTTATACTTTTCTCTCTTTTCTCTCTCTCTCTCTCTAGGTGTTAAATAACATTTTGGGTGTCCAAAAATTATTTTCCATATTAAAATTTGTTAACTATCTTGGATCACTACAATAAAAAGTGACATTTAGCCATGATTCAAATCAATAACGCTTATGAAAATTAGAACCAATCACAATTAATATCATGTGAAAATTATTATGACCCTAGCATTGTCACTCGTGCTACACATGGAAATTGTTAAAAAAGTTTGGTTATATATTAATTTATTTCTTTTTTTATTTTTAGTATAAAATTTTAATATAATTTGTGGTAAATATATGTATGTGCCTATTGAATACAAAATATTAACATTATACTCTTTCTAATATAAGAAATTTGAAATAATACTAAAAATCAAATCAAACTAATGAAAAATTTCTTTTTATTTTATTTTTTACTTTTGTCACATAATTTATAAAGAAGTTAATTTTTTATTTTTTTATCTTTATTCCTTTTGCACGCTAATTTTATCCAAAGTATTATAGTTAGGATGAAGAAAATTATTTTGTTGAGTGTGTATGTGTGTGTATTAATTTAATACTATAATTTAATAATTCTGGTTTATAAAATGTACAGATACTGTCTTATTAAAGAAAAGGAAATATATACTTCAAAAAGAAAAAGAAAAAAAAATTATCATGCAAAAATTATTATAATTAATATATTATTATTTATTGAAAACAAAAAATGCCAGCTCTATTTTTTAAGAATAATGTTATATATTATTATTATTATTTTATTAATTTTTATATTTCATAAAAAAAAACTAAATAATGTCTTAAAATAAAATAAAATTTACTATTTTTTAATTTAATAAATAGTAAAAGAAAATTTTAGCAAGATTTATAATTATTATTCATTTTAGATTGGGATGGTTGGGCAAGGTCATAACGTGATACTTAAAATAAATGTAATGTCCTTTACTAAGCACACTTTTTTTTAGGGGTGTAAGTGGATTTGACCTAACCCACAGACCCGACCAACCTGACCCAACCCAATTACATTTTTGCGGGTTGGGTTGGGTTGGGTTGAGTTTCTTCCAACAAACCCAATTAGGTTTGGGTTGGGTCCTCGAGTTGAGGCATCTCAAACCCGATGAACCCAACCCAACCTGACATCTTATTATTTAATAACAAATTATTATATTTATATTACTTTTGACACATATTTAGTTTCACTTAACTTGAACTTGTATTTGAACATACATTGGATGAGTTGAATTAATCAACTAATTATGTGCTTTATTTTTCCTATTTATTTTTTTTTTGTTTTTTTTTTTTAATTTTCCAAATTTTGTGTGACCTGATTACCCAATTCAACCCAACCCAATTTATGGTTGGGTTGGGTTAGGTTGGGTCACTACAGAAAAAAAATCCCAAGCTGACCCAACCTAATCCGATTAAATTTAATTAAGTTGGGTCTTAATTAAGAGTAAATCCGACTCATTTCGAGCCATTTACACCCCTACTTTTTTTATTCCCTTGTTCTAATAGTCTTACAACCTAATCCAAATTACCTCGTTTTCACTGATAAAATAAAGTCTTAATCATATCATAGGAATCGTACTGTATACTTGTACTTTCTTCTTTTCTTTTTTAATATTTATCCTTTTAGAATGGAATATATATATTAATTTAATTCTATCACGCCATAAGTGCCGTGTTGCTTGTTACAAATATTAGACTTGACATTTAACAATGCCTCCTCGGTGTAGTTTTGTGCACTGCTGAGAATATAAAAGAAAAAAGTTTAAATATATTTTTGGTTTTTATAAAATATCGTTTCTTTTTTTGTATTGGTCTCTGTAAAATTATTTTTTTGAAAACAGTTCTTATAATTTTTTTTTGTTTTGGTCCTTTTATTTTGTTTTAATCATTTTAATATATTTATTTTTTATTTTATTCTCTATAATATTTTGTTTATTTTGAATTAGTCTCCTTGAAAAAAATTTGTTAGGACTAAAAGCAAATTATTTACATATTACAAGGACAAAAAAGAAAAAAAATATACATATTACAAGGACTAAACCAAAATAACAAGGACCAAAACCAAAAAAAATTTACAAGGACTATTTTAAAAAAATAATTTTATAAGGACCAAAATAAAAGAAAATAGTATATTACAAGTCCAAAAACATATTTAAGTCAAAGAAAAACTTTCTTGAACGAGACACAAACACAAACGTTGGAGTGTTAACATTTCTTCATACCCATAAAAATATTGTTGCTGTTATTGCTTTTTCTTAAATAAATTTAAGCTCTTTTAGGATGTTGAATTGTGGTTTGTGATGTTATTACTCAAGGTAAATAATAATGGTAGTGAACCTTTACCTTGAATTTGATAATATTTCTTCTATACAACGGGATGCTAAACTTGTATCAGAGAGCGTTTGTTTCGAGATTTTTAATTTTTCGTAAGATAGCATTTATTTTGTCTTTTACAAAGTATACATGCAATAAAAAATGTAACATGTTATTTTTTAATTTTAATTTTCATAAGTTTTAAAATGATTTTGATTAAAATTACTTAATAATGATTATGATTCATTTAGTTATATCAGTTCACATGTCATATTAAAATACTTATTAACATGGTATGACTGAATATGGTTAAATACGTTAAATAATGATATGAAATATATTTTTTAAAAATAACATTTATGAAAATTAAATTCAATATTTTTAAATAGGCTTAACTACCTTTTTGATTTATATAGTTGCGCAAATTTTATCTTTTGGTCCCTATAGTTAAAAATAATCCATTTTAGTCCCTATATATACACTTTCGATATTGGTTTGGTCCTTACTGTTTTAAACCGCCACAAATTGAATAAAAAAAAGCTAGAAGATGTCCATTTTTGACGGTTTTACTTTGCTAATTTTTATTTTGTAACAATTTTGTTTCACAGAATTAAGACACGTTTGATAACAGGGACCAAACCGATATCGAAATGTATGTATAGAGACTAAAACAGATTATTTTTAATTATACGGACTAAAATGTAAAGTTTGTGCAACTATAGAGATCAAAAAGGTAATTAAACTTTTTAAATATCAAAATTAAATAAAATCATATTTGTGAGAATTTCAAATATATTTGAGCCAAAAAATATTTTTTTTTAAAAATTAAGAGGTAAACTTTTTTTTTTTAGGAAACGAGGTAAACTTTTAATAAAAACAGAATTTAAAAAATTAAGATTAATTTGACAAACTAGAATAGATAACATCGAAAGTTGAAAATTACAAACAGTGCCCTTGTTTGCGTTGCCCGTCTCTTCGTTGTTCTTGCACGGGTTCAAAGGGGAAATGAAGATAAAGCAGTTTTTGAGGGTGATGTTGATAAACCATTAAATTTTGACTTCTTATTTTCTTTTGAATTTAATTAGAATAACTTGATGATTAATCGTCTTGGATGGTAAAATTTTTCACTTTTGTAATAATTACTATGATTTGTTTGGATAAATTTTACTATAAATATTTATAAGAAAAGAAAATTAGAATTGTTCATGAGTTAAAATTAACTTATGCACCTTATTTTTTTTTAGAGAAATTAAATAAAAAAATTATATAAAAATTAAATGAATAAATTGATTTTAACTTATGAAAGAAATTCAATTTATTTTATCTTTTTATTTTTTTCCTATAAGAATTCATAAAAAAGTTTATCTAAATAAAGTTTAAATGTAAGATAAATTCTAATTAATTTACAGTATACTAAAATTAAATTTCTTTTGTTTTTACTCCTTTTCTTCTTTCTCTTTTAATTTGCTGAAGCAAGGATTAGAAGTATCACGAATTCACGATCGTGGTTGACATTGTGGTGAGATATACTGATATTATTTTGGATTACTATATTATTAGTATAGAGTATTTATCAGTTTTGTTAATGACTAATTTTTGTCAAAAAACTTGGCTAATCACCTTTATTAAGATCTTGCTTTTCAACTACGTTTTTTTTTTTCATTCATAAGACTTGAACTTGAGACCTTACTTAAAAAATCTGAACTCAGCTCCACTTGAACCAACGATGTTTTTATTTATGATGGAGTAGAAGTAGAATACAAAGGGAAGAAATGAAAATAAAGAAATAGAAAGATGAAACTAAAAGAAAAATAAAGCAAAAATGATGTTTCGTGTCCATAGATAGGAAAAAAATGGAAAGAAATGAAGTCTCTCAATTTATTTAAATGAGTGGTATAGAGACTAAAAATAAATAAATAAATACTCTTTCCGTTCTTTTTTACTGGTCAGTTTTTTTTTTTAAATTGTTTTTATTTATCTGTCATTTTCAAAGTTCAAGATAATGTTAATTATTATTTTGTCAATTATACTCTTACTTCTAACCTAATTTTTTAATTAATTTACACATTTACAGCTAGTATGTATTTATTGTAGAGTAAAAATGAGAAAAGATACAATAAAAAACTTCAAATTTTTTTATGAAAAACTAAAAAATTTATTGCATTTCTTAGTTTGTGTATAAAAACATTGAACAACCGTTAAAAAGAAACAGAGATAGTAATATTTTTGTACTAATAAAAAAATAAGTTTAATCTAAAAATTAAAATAAATAGTAATACATGCCACTCAATCAAACAACGGAAATTCCATAATTCTATCGGATTTTCCTCTTCTCTATTTCAAACTTTCTAGCGAAACAAACAATGACTTAATGCCAGTTTCACAAAAAAAATAATTTTCTTTAATTTTTTACGTCATTTTTAAAATTAAAGTAAATGACATATTGTAAGACAAGAAACTAAACATGAATTTAGAAAAATCAGAAATTAAAGTGCTAAATACTTGTAACTCTCTATTTTGAGGTGTCTATTTTTCTTTATATGTATTTTTTCTTTATAATCAATAATTATAATCAAACACAAATAATTTTTCTTTATATGTATTTTTTTCAAAAAAATATTTTTAGATAATTTTAAAATTATTCTTTTTAAAGTTTAAATAAATTACGAAAACCAATAAAGATTGAGTATGGCCAAAGGAACTAGTTCTTCCAAAATGATGAATTTTGATTCGAATTTTGTCTAAGAGAGGAGCCTTTATTGCTTCTTAAGAATGAATGCCTATGCAAACAAAAATAAAAACTGCCTTAAATTTTAATTTTCATTTTGAATGGTTGAATAGTCGATTTTCTGGAGTTTTGTATGTTTGAATAGTTGATTTTCTGGACTTTTTCTTTTCTTGCGGATTTTGATCAAGTTGTTTTATTTCCCTCTTCTAAAGAGTTTTTGTTTTGAATGAGCAGGTCCAAGTCAAAGTGTTTACTTGGTCCAAGTAACTCCATGCTTTGTTTCACCATTCGAATCAGGAAATCAAGATTGTGTTCAGTTCAGCTCTATTTCTCCATTTGAATAATAAGCTTTTAGGAACTTGACTATATCTTGCCAAACACAAGAAAATGGTTGATCCAAAGAGTAGTTCCTCGTGGTTAAAACGCCTTAGTGACATAGTTGTGAGGGACGATCATGGAGGTGTGCCAGTACAAGTTGGTGGTGAGGCTGGTTATGCAGTAAGTAATGCTAGAAAAACTGAGTTGGTTGAAGTTCCTTGGAGAGGAGCCCCAACCATGGCTCATCTATTTGAGCAATCCTGTGATAAATATACCCACAATCAATTTCTTGGAGCAAGAAAACTAATACAAAAGGAGTTTGTTACATCTAGTGATGGCAGGAGGTTTGAGAAACTTCACTTAGGAGACTATGAATGGGAAACCTATGGAGAAGTATTTGCTCGTGTGTCCAATTTTGCATCTGGTCTTCTTCAGTTAGGCCATAGTGTAGATAGCCGTGTTGCTATTTTCTCTGATACCCGGGCTGAGTGGCTCATTGCCCTTCAGGTAAATTTGATTGATTCTATTACCTTTTGGCTTAATTGTTCTGCATTCACAAATTTTAATGAAAATCTTGCTAACTTCAGGGTTGCTTCAGGCAGAATGTAACAGTTGTTACTATTTATGCTACACTAGGTGAGGATGCCCTGGTCCACTCACTAAATGAGGTAGGAAATTATTATCTCTTGCCTAATCTTAGAGACTGTATAATTAAGATGAAAATAGTTGGATTTGATACCGCACTTTAGAGGAGCCAAATCCAAAATGGTTAATGATTGGTAGTAACTAAAAGTGGTGGACATTTTCTCACTTTAAGCTTCGGGGTATGAGCAGACTGAAGTATCTACTCTGATCTGCGAGTCCAAGCAGTTGAAGAAGTTGGATGCAATAAGATCAAGACTAACCTCTATCCAAAATATAATTTACTTTGAAGATGATAGCAAAGAAGAAGATGCCTTCTCAGGAAGTTTGAGCAACTGGACAATTGCACCTTTTACTGAAGTTGAGAAACTTGGGAAACAAAGTCATGTTGAACCAAGCTTGCCTTCCAAGGATGCTATTGCGGTTATCATGTACACAAGTGGTAGTACAGGTCTGCCAAAGGTTTGTTTCTTCTTCAACTTTTGTCACAGGTGCCCCTTGCTATGTCCATGTATAATGTATGTATAATCTCTTATCCACATTCGTCATTTGATGCATGTTTGCAAAGTGTTTTCTTCAGAATCATGGTTGTTA